>CM068707.1:5189553-5531284 GCA_035079005.1 Fraxinus americana | reverse complement strand
TAGAGCTTAATATACATAATTTTTTTTTGTTTAATCATTAATAAAGTATAAAAATATTTTATAATCATTGAGCTAGTGAAGATAAAGCGAACTCGAAGAAAAAAAATGTACAACTAAGGCCCTGTTTGGCCCCCATTTTTTGGGGTTGAAAATTTGTAGAATAGTGATTGATGGAAAAATGTGTGGTGGAAAAGTTTTAGATTTGTGTGTAATATTATTTTATTTGAGAATGTGTGGTTGAGATGAAGAGAGAGAAAAAATTAATGTAATGGAATGAGAAAAAATGGGGCTCAAACGGGGGCTAAATCGCGATTTAATACCGAACCAAACTGTTAGGTTTTGGTTAAAATAATCTCAAATAACTTCAAATAGTTTGGTTTTCTTACATCATTTAAAACAGTTTAATTTAAAATTCATGTGTTGTGATTATATGGTGAAATAAAAACATTATGGAGGCAATATAGCCATCTTAAATTAATACAATTCCGGAGATTTATATTCATCGTTCAATTTTATTATGATGTGTTTTACTTGTTTCCACTATGTCAACCTTCCTTCAATGAATGCTTGCGTAGAACTTTTCTTTTTCAATCTCGAATTCAAATATTTACCACAAAGTTAACATAAGCATTTTGGGTAGCCATTTATTTTTTAACAGCATGTCTGGGACAGATTTTTCACCCCAAAATAATTCATTTTTGTACCGTTTGCATGAAAAGCTGCAGCGTTTTTTGACCACCTGTGAGAAAGGTGGGACCCAAGTTTGAATAGTTAACGGTAGAAAATTTCATTTTGAGTGCTCCCAGACACAGTATAAAATCACATTTGGTCAAACTCACTTGTTGGCCACACATTTCATAAACTCTACAACCGATGCTCACTTATTATTAATACATTTTGTAGGAACCGCAACTAATAATCACTTACCTCAGTAAAACATTCATAACCTTCGAATAATGAGTATCCAATCAGTAGCTGACACAAAACCGACACGAACCCTATCTTCTGAGGTTTGTTGGACTTGTTGAGCCCTAAACTGGCACCGATGGTTGCGCCAAGACCTGCAATGGTATTAATGAGCTGAGAGCGCCTTTCACAAATGTCTGTGTATTGATGCAAATATTTCTAGTCCTTGTACTGAAGACAAAAAAGTTACTTGATTTCAATGCATGTTTTGTTGGTGATTATTAAAAAGTACTTTTGATTAATATTATATTTTAGAATTTAGTATTATTATCCATTTATTTTGCACGCATTCTTTAAAACTTACTTATAATAATCACTTAAAATTTAATTTAATCAAATATGAAACACGCACTGAATTTTGCCTTTTCCTCCATTAGATTGACTCGTTCAAAACTTTCCTCTTCCAGAAGTGTAGTAGGCTAATGGTAATGGACCCCTCCTGGTCAGACCCTGGGCCTAGTCTTTCACAGAAACAACGAAGGGTGGGGCCCACACGCTTCTTGGACCCGGTAAAAAGGACCTTTTCAATTCTGGGTAAAACTCAACCACTCTTCTCGCCCGGCCCGTATCCAAACCAGACAAATCGCGCACTCGCGAGATTTGGCGCGTTCTTCTAACTCTCCAACCCTCTTTCACCCGCGAATCATGGCGAGTGGTCACTTGAGTCCCTCGTCTTTTTCGCTTCACGCACAGCATTTTGATAAATTTAGAGAGAGAAACTAGAGAGAGATAGGATGCTAGCAGGGAGATTAACGCATAAAACGGGCATTATTTATGGATGTTTGTTCGGGCCGGGTCGAATATCTGTAAATCCACCTCCTTCACCAACCTCCCCCAACTGCTTAATAAATTAAAGAAGAAAAACAAAGAATGATCTCGAGACGAAAAAACCTTTTTTTTCTTGTATTTATATACCCCTTGAATCTTTGTTAAAAGGAAATTAATTTGTGGCCCTTGGAAATGTTTTTCTTCTGAATTCGTGATCTGGGTTTTGGGAATTTCAGCTCATTTTTGCTGGTTCTTCAGTTTCTTGTCGGAAATTTTCTCAAGTTGTTATTTCTCTCTCTCTCTCTCTTTTTTCCGAGAGAAAATGTGGAGGGACCCGGGAGCTCGTGTTGATTCTTATTATGAGGTCCGGCCTGAATGCACTGATGGTCCCAAAACCAAGTTCAGAATCAAGGTTTGTTCATAATTTCTTAAAATTGATGTAATAAATATTTAATTTTCCCTTTTACTAGATTGTACGTTCCAATGGTGTTGTTTATATTGATGCTGGAAATGATTAAGATTTTTTTTGACATTGTAAGTCTCTCATAAATGGATCAAACAAAATGGTTGATTCATTGTATCTATGTTCTTCATATTTTCAACGAAAGCCTTCATTTGCAATTTGGTATTATAATGGCATGCTCTTTCGTTTGATTCATTTATCTACGATGGGTAAAGAGAATACCATAATACTAAATAAGGATGAAATTAATCAAGAACATGACAGCTTTTTATGTTAAGGTTTAATGGTGTGTATCCAATTTTCTCGATTTTCTTATAAAAAGTATGGAGGTTACTTTGGATGTAAACTTTGTAAATTTGGCTTTTGATGATATTCTCATGACCGGTTAAACCAATGACTCAATGTCTGATATACTAAGATATGTGTGATGAGGGTTTTTTAGATGACTAGTGCTACATTAAAGTATATTTATGCACAAACAAAAATTTTAGGCAACCAATCTTGAACTAGGTTTTGGCATTGAGAATATATTTTCTATTGACATCTCCAAAAGTTAAATGCGTAAGTATTTTTCAATAGATTTTGCTCTCCGAACAGTTGACAACATTTTTCAATCTGAGTTGCATTGCCCCACAGAGGGACACGGGACACAATGTTCCTGGCTTGTTAAGGTGTCTGTTCTTTAGAAAATACAAGCTTTAAAGGGAAAGGGATTTTAGGGTCTTGGATCAGCTAAGATATTTTTTATCATGAGGTTGCAAGAGAAGTCTTTTCTTTCCTTTTTCTTCTTAATGATTCTTGAGTTTGTTCGAAGTAAGCTTCAAATTGACTTCTAAAATAGAGATTTAGTATTTGAAGGGCCATCATGGAGCAGAAAAGAGCATGAGAGTGTAAATAGTGTGCAAATTGACTGTGTAACCATATTTTCTTGCATTTTTTATGCATTCAGATACAATGGATACCAGTGAGAGACCTAATGACTATCTTCGAGAACTGTGTTTACTCCACATAGGGATTTCTACTTTTTTCATATATTTGTGTATATTCTCTTCCTGGTAGATCCTAGAAGGAGAATAGAAGTGATCAAGGTCATTTAGTGTAAATGTAGATTGTGGCCATATGTATTTTTTTTTTTCCTTCTTTGCCCCTTCAAATTTAGAGGATAGTCAGTTTTATCGCCTACACCAAATGACTGAACTTCTGGATTAGCAACAATAAGAAGGCCTTGCAAATTATGGCCTTGTATGGGAGGGATTAAAATCGGATTAAAATTGAAAATATAGCCGTTATTGTTGACTTTTATTAGACGGGTGAGACCCAATAACGGCCATATTTTTAATTTTAATTGGATTTTAATCACTCCCGAACGGGGCATATGTAATTTTGTAGAGTAATCAGTCTCTGCAATTATCTTGATTCCAGGTTTAACGTTCTCCACATCTCTTTCTTTGCATATGCACTATAGCTTCTGAGCGCTTGTACACTCTGTATGTTAGATTGAACTAAATCAATAAAGATACAACCTAGGTAAATTAATGGCTTGTTTAGTATATAATTCACGGAGAAGGTGACTTCCCAAGTCTCCTGACCATCCACTGATTGATCAAAAGTCCCTCTTAGGTATGTAGATTATATGAGAATGACCATTTGTTGAGCTAGATTCTCTTCTGTGCCCATCAAATATTCTTCCAGGATAGGTTTATTACATTCATATGAATACTCGCCATCAAGTATACAGGTCATATGAAAATGACTATTTGTTGGGCTAGATTCTTACCTGTGCCCATCAAGTTTTATCCCAGGATAGGTCTATTGCATTCCTATTCATACTCACCTTCTCCTAAGATGAGGCTACCACTATTGACCTTGTCTTTAAGCGTAGGATTTGAATAATCTGTTTCTGATGGACTTCATTTATTCTTGATTTAATCTTAGAAGTTAGAAACCTGTTTATTAGCCTTCTTGGTATGACAGCTGGAAATCTAGCTTGTTGAATGAGTCAAGAGATTTACTTGAATGCATTATATATCTTGCCAAATATACATTCAGAGTTAATAGGCATTTCTTTTTATACTAGGATTTCGTTTAGGCATTCTTTTGAATTCTTCTAACTATTGTTTCCCTTTAACTTCGTATTACTCGCGACCTGCTTCCTGTCCTGACACGACTTCTTTATCTACATAATCAGGCTGGCAAAACATTAAGTGCTCGGAAATGGCAAGCTGCTTTCTCTCCAGAAGGTCATCTTGATATAGGCAAAACACTTGGTCGAATCCAACGTGGGGTAAGATTTTCTTTCTTTTTATGAAAAATTGCTACTTGTTTCTAATCCAAAAGTGAATATAAATGAAGACTATTTTGGTTGATAATTACTCATCTGGTTTATTTGGTTATGTGATATTCTATACTGTATTTGTAGCTGTATATGTGCTTTCTTGTCTTTGTCTGCGTTTCTTACCAAAGAGATTCTTTTATCAGTTTTAGAATTTTTCCCCCTTCTGGAGTGACAATCTGAACATCATTAAATTTGATAAAAAAATTCTTTGTTCTGTCATGGATCAGCCATCATAGCACATTTCAGATCTTCCATGAACACAATAGAGTATTCTAATATCGAATTTGAAACTAATAATTATAATATTTTATTTGTGGTGAATAGGGGATCCACCCATCAATTAGAGGTGAAGTTTGGGAATTCTTACTGGGCTGTTATGATCCTAAGAGTACTTTCGATGAACGAGATAAAATACGGCAGCAACGAAGGTAATCTGCTCTATATTTCATTTTACTGCAATGAATGCCACATTTAGTTAAGCTACCTAGAATGTTCAGATAAAAGACTAACATTGTACTAACCCGAACATAATCCTACAAAAGAAGCATTATTAGCTGTGTTAATCACTGTACACGGTGATGATGATAAGGCTATCTGTCTGTCAATTTGAAGGTAGTGGTATGGAGGTATTATAGAGAGCTTTTAATTTTGTCTTTTAAGTTGCATGAGTTAGTTTGTTCACCGCACGAAGCTGTGCAGCTGTATTCTCCTAATAAACCTATCAATCTATTAAGATATAATAGAATATTCAGAGGATAGACTTGGTCCCACTATTTTTGTAGGGACACCTTTTATTTCTCTTATAAGTAGTGGAAAACATTTATGTTTTGTTTGTCTGCATCATCTGAAGCGTTCAGTTCCCTTTAATCTCCATCCATCCTTCTCCACACAACCTGCAAGATAAAAATGGTGGTGGCTGGAAAATGCAGTTGGGGTGGGGGACAAGGTTGGAAAAAAAAATTCTAATCCATGCGTTTCAGATAGAATATTTAACCAAGGTATAAGAATCAATTTTACAGTTTGTTAATTGGTCAAATTAATTCCTAACTTATATATTTCTCCATTTTGTCAAGTATTTAAAATTTAAGAATATTAACACACTCCACTCATTTTTTCAGACCTGATTTGTTAAATATATCTTATATTATTTTTTGATTCCTTGCTTATACTTCAGAGTTCAGTATGCTGTGTTAAAAGACGAGTGTCGGATAATGTTTCCCTTGATTGGAAGTGGTAAATTTATCACTGCACCTGTAATTACTGAAGATGGTGAACCTATTCATGATCCTCTTGTACTTCAAGAGGCAAATGCATCTTCTTCTGAGGGAAATGGTAATTGAGGAACTCTGAGCTTTCTTTCATATTACATTGCCAACCCAGGGGGATAATTACCAATTTCTTGCTTCATATAATTTATTACAATCATGCTACACTTACACTTTTGTTGACATCTTTGTTCACACTGTGTGATGTGGCAGACAATCTGGCGATTTATTTAAATAACAATTATTCAAATCAATGGTCAGATTTTTTACACCACATAATGTCAACAACAATGTACAATTTCAACGTACAAATAGCATTATCCAATTTATTAATGTGTTTTATCCTTCAATAACAGATGCTTTCAACGGCTCTAAAATAGCAAAAGAGCCAAATACTCATTGCCCTATGAGCGAGAAAGAAATTCAGTGGAAACTTACCTTACATCAGATAGGTGAGTAACTTATGTAAATTACACGTTCATTTGCTTATTCTGTAAATTTTTCCTCTGGTGGTCTGTGGGAGAGCTAGTCATATTCTTAGTTGATTCCTCAATTCAACATATGTATGTTAAGAGATTCACAAACAGATTAATTTTCACCACCATCCTGATTTAATTACTATAGTACTGATTATTAATGTAATATTCCCTATACCCCATTTTGAAATGCTTATTTGACTTTGTACAGGAATTAAGATCTCACCATAAATTGTCATGTGGAAACTTACACACCGTGTTTCATGAATTACCTTTTATAGAAATAGTTGTAGTGTCTATTTATTTCATTAATGTCATAACACTTTCTACAGATTTAACATACTGAGGGGTATAATAAGAAATTTAGTGAACTGAATTTTTTGTGATGAGAAGAGATTATGAGATAAACAATTATATTGTAACCCAGAAGAACAAACTGGGAGAGGGGATAGCATTTTTCATCTCATGTAATGGAAATATGTCATACAATCTTCTGTTCTATTTCTCTTTTTGATGTCCTAGTTTACGATTTTTTTTAATTCTTGGTTTGATGTTCGTTCCAGGTCTAGACGTGGTCCGAACTGACAGGACGCTTGTGTTTTATGAGAAGCAAGAAAATTTGTCAAAACTTTGGGATATTCTCTCTATTTATGCCTGGTTTGATAAAGATGTTGGCTACTGCCAAGGTGGGTAACAAAATTTAATTATTTTCAGGTATAAGGTCACAATTAGCTCCTTTATCTGCTTCACCTGTGTATACCTGAATTTGATAGACAATTATGGATCAAAGTGTTCAAAATGTTATAAATTGTTTCTTCTGTACCATTTCCTTAAATGCAATTAACTTGCTTCCTTAAAGTGGAAAACACAGTATTGTCAGTTCTCATGACACCGCCTTCTCTGGATGACAAATGGTAGAAAAGGTCAATTGTTATTACAGATCCAATGACACTTAGTTATGTAGCAAGCGGTCTCCCATTGAAATTAATAACATCTAGATTCAACAACAATTTAACTAGGGAAGGCAAATGTAAATTTACATTCTAGTTTATGCAATATTGATCCGCTTAATCCATTTTGATTTTGAAAACTTGGATTCAGATTTTGGAAATAGTCATTCAAGTTTACATTATTGTTAGACTCTGGAAAATGATTACAAACTAAATTTGCTCCCCATGTTCCTCCGGTCTTGATCTACTAACAAACCATGGTGGACTTTCTAGAATTCTTCAGTACACTTTTTATTATGTTATCTTAGATTAGCAGATCATTTGGAACTAGTTCTATATCGAGTAATCACATAAAGTTGCTTACTCTGAAATCTATCAATATATTGAGCAGGAATGAGTGATCTTTGCTCCCCTATGATAATGTTACTTGAAGACGAAGCAGATGCATTTTGGTGCTTTGAACGTCTGATGCGCAGATTGGTACCTTTTATGAATCTAGTTTCTTTCTTTTATAAGCATTCCGAATGTTGTGCTTTCAAATTGCCATGTGTGAAGTCTCATGATCTAAGAACTTCCTCTTTGTTACAAACTTATTATATGAATCTAGGAACTTGGCCCTAATATTTTCTTTCCTAGCAAACATTTCTGAAAGTTATTCTTCACTTAATTTCATTAGTTGACTTTTTTTGACATCCAAAATGTGCTCTGTTCCTAGTTCTTTAAAGAAAATTGAGTTTGAACCTTGTCCTCGTACAATTTGCTGCTAAGGTGTAATAAAAGCTCCATTTCAGCTTAGCCTAGAATAAAAGAAAACTGTACACGGAACAACTCTTGCAAGTATCTGAAATGAATGTGAAAATTTTTGACCTCGATTTTGTTCCAATTGCTGCCCATGATATAATGTTCCTTCAAAAAGTAACTAGTTAACTTTATATTACCTTTCTGTCATCATTCAAGACCCACCATCAGTATAATACTGTCGAGAGAAAAAGTCTAAAAAGTTTGATTACTAAATTGCCTCCTTCTTTAGAATTTTTTTTTTAAATTACTATTATCACCTATCATATAAAATACCTACTCAATGCCGATGAATTGACATGTAAATGCATTCGAATTCTACTTTTTTTAAGCACCGATTGGCATTGAGCATTAATTAAATGCTATTTTGAAAATATCACCGGCATTGTGCACGTCTAGTAATCTCCTAAGAAAGAATTGACTTTGAAATATTTCTATTTGACCTCTCAATCTTTGCAACTGTAGTCCAAGACATATTCTTCTCTTTCTGGTTAATATTTGAAAACGAGGCAGCAACTGTTGTCATTTATTTATTTTTGGTTACTTAATATTTTATTTTTGTTGGCCTCAGAGATCTTAGTGTTCTTTTAAGGGTGGTATTTTTGGAACTGACATAAATTTGGGTTGAAAATATTTACTGAGATCAAAGTTCACCCAACTCGGACTTCTATCCCCTATTGCATCTATAGGCCCAAATTAACTGGATATTAGAATAAATATGTTTTTCAATATAAATTTATTGCTGGAGAAAATTCTCCTTGGAGGTACGTCCTTTTAAGGTAGAAGCAATTGACATGCAAGGAGAATTGCCATGTTCTAAAATTTCAAAAATTAGAAGGAAGCTGGTAATCATGGCCTATAATAAAGAAAATTGATTTAATAATATGCTAAATTTGACCTTAACTGTCAAAAGAGCTAAAGAATGGAAAAGGACGGTGTTTGCGTTTGTTTTCTTTCTGGGGTTTGGGGTTTATTTCTTAATTGTAAGTCATTCTATCATCTGATATCATACCACTGACTTCTGATAGACTTAAATTTGCTTTACAATTTTTCCACCTATTTCCCGTCTGTGAAAGAAATATCCTATCCTCCACGTTGTAATAAAGTTCTTAGGAGATTTAATTCTTTTGTATGATATTTTCTATTCCTATTGCCAATTAAGTTTCAGCGTCTTATAATAGTTGTTTATTTGAAACTTTAAAGCGAGGAAATTTCAGATGGACCGAGAGATCTGTAGGAGTGGAGACACAGCTCAGCAATCTAGCTTCAATAACACAAGTTATCAATCCTAAACTTCATCAACACTTAGGTATAGTCTCTACCCACTTTCTTCCACATTATCTATCATATTATTCACCTTTACATTTAAATATTCTGCATTCTTAAAAAGAATATGAAATGTGCTTTCAAATTGAAACACTGAACTACTTACGATGTCAGCGGAGCTGAAGATTATTCCCCTCTAAACACTTCATAACATATTTTCTGTTTGATTGGGTAGCCTCTGCAATCCATAAAAGTTGTTCCATCTGACATTTATAGTCAAATGTCTGTTAGATGGATGCACTTGTCTGCTTTCACAAATAATTATCATTGTTAAGCCATTGTCAATAAGCAAGATTTGTTGTTGCAAGATGAACTTTCCTATCACTAGCGCATCTGGATAAACATCTTGTGTTAGACTTGCATTGAAATTATGTGTACTTTAAATCTTTACAGTATACTTCTCTATCCAAACTTCATTTGAATTACTTTAAGATTAAAAAAAAAAATGAAACAAATTCCATTACCTATTTACAAAGGGTGTTGATGTCTTCTCTAAACCATTTGTTCATTTTTCGTAAGTTCTTCTGTAATCTCTCAGCAGAAAAGGGGAAAAAAAAATGAAAAGCAAGAGATAAAATTTCTCTTGATGTCGATGGTTTCATCAAGAAGACTATTTAAAAGTCGTGCATTGTAAATTTGTTTCTTTCTTATTTACTTATTAATTTCTAGGTTCTCATGGAGAAAGTAACAGAGGTGTTATTTCTTATCTTGGGAACAGAAACCCTTGGTGGAGGCGATTATCTGTTTGCTTTCAGAATGCTTATGGTTTTGTTTCGTAGAGAATTCTCTTTTGGTGATTCATTATACCTTTGGGAGGTAATGTCCTAATTTGTGAAATTCAAGAGTGTATATATATATATTTCTAATAGCGAATTTAATCAATCAATTTATGGAGCACTAACAAATGTTTTCTTAGTAGTAGTTCTGACTAACTAGATACTCACGTCAACAAAGACTTATCCCATACTTATCTATTTTACAACTTGGATTTTGTTTTTCTATTTTCTTGGCGCTATCAAGGGTCATGATCAAAATAAAACCATCGATGCTAAAGTCTTTTTTAATTTCATTAATTCACGTGATTCTGCAAAGGTGAATTTGACTTGTAAACAAAGTTACCAGACCTGGTCTAGATGTTGACTTGGGTTAGTTGAACTCTTCTGCAAACTGATATGATACTCTTTTTGAGCTAAAATATAAGTTTTGAATTGGTTTATCAATAATGACAATAATATGAACCTATTCTTTTTATTTTTCATGTCAAGTTTTTTTCTCATCATACAGACACTTTAGTGATGCCCTTTGTGACATTATAAACCTAATTCATTGCTATGATAAGTTGTTTTAAGTAGAAGATGAAGGGAATGTTTGCTGTCTTATTATTTACTAATCATTTAGTACATTGTAATTTGTGCACTTTTATACTATTATTTTTGTATTATACTTGTGTTATCTTCATTTTACTTGTGCATTGGACGTTTTTCTTTTACGAAATCAGATTTATCTTAGCTAAAATTTGTTTATATAAATAGCAATGAGGTGAGTACCCGGCCGTAAACTTCAGGGCCCCGTGGAATTAGTCGAGGTGCGCGTAAGCTAGCCCGGACATCCACGGTTATCAAAAAAATAATAATAATAAGATAGTTATTTGATAATTAAATAACTAGCACTGCATTTTCTTTTAATACTTGGCTAGTCAAATTTTATTAAATTCTTGCATAATACTCTCCAACATAAACATCATAAAAGATAGCTGATTTCTTTTTCTGTCAGTGTAGCTATTTTAAATGGCACTTAAAAGTCAGGTTTAATGTTATATTGAGTGGGAGTTACAATTAAAAACAAATTACAGATGTGCAACCATAAGTTGGTGGGGCATAGAAACCACCGTCTCAGGATCAAAACTGGGAAGAAGCTAATTTTGTAATATTTTGGATAAATCGACCAGTTTAACAAAATTGGGGTCTTCAGTTTTCTAAGCTGTGTCAGATTTGATAGTACTTGACCGGTTCAATTGAGAACTGGTTTAATAGATTTGTCTGGGTTGGTTGGCAACTCCGGTTCCTGGGTTTCCTGTCCGACCTCACAGTTTGGTCCTGGTGGTTTCATAACTATACTTGTAAAGGAAACAAAATCGACGAATACGATTAGTACATGATAACAAAAGGTGGTTTTTGGCTAACATTATAGCAAAGCTCTCAGAAAGATTTTAAGTTATGTCAAATCCATTGAACTTCACCAGTGTACCAATTACTTTCTTCATCATGCTTGAATACTGTCATTTATTAATATATCTTGGCCAATGCAAGAAAAATTAGTGTCAATTAACATTCGCTTTCAGATGACGAAATTATTCACACTTCAATGTACCTGTCTTAAAAATTTGTTGACGACATCTTTCAGTTTATATAATCACAGATTTCTTTGTCTGAGTTGTAAGTTCCTGTTGATTTTAACTCTCTGTCGGTTTTCTCATTTTTTTCTATATAGATGATGTGGGCCCTGGAGTACGATCCTGACTTATTCATCATGTATGAGGACCCTGAATTAGCCCGTGGGAAATCTGACGGATCTAAAGGAAAAGCAAAGTCGATTCGCCAGTGTGGAAAGTATGAAAGAGAAAACATGAAAAGTGGAGGCAAAAGTGCTGAAGCCCCTCTCCCAATTTCTGTTTTTCTTGTAGCTAGTGTCCTGAAAGACAAGAGTACCAAGTTGTTGACAGAAGCTCGAGGACTAGATGACGTTGTTAAGGTTAGCTTGATGGATTCCTAAATTTACCGATTTACTTTTCAAAGATAAATATTTTAATTAGCTAGAGAATTCATGCAATAAGATGAAATAAAGAGTATGGAGCTGCCTGTCAATCTTTCTTTCAGAACAAATTCATTATTCTAGATGATTTTTTTTTTCTTTTATTTTGTGCTTGCCAGTTCTTTATGGAATCAGGGATATATTTTGTTAAATTATAAGACTCATGCTGATAATTATCTCTTCAGAATCGAAAAACAAATCTAGTTTAAAACAGCAAAAAATTGGTCATCAGTAACAAAATAGTTTATGATTTATGATTGATTGATTAATTCGATTCACTGTGATGGATTTAGTAGAAATTTCCCAATAACTTTCAACGATCTCTTTTGGTGTTCTCTGTTAAGTCTACAATCTTTGTTACTTTTATTATCTCATTTTTCTTTTATTTTCTTTGTTTTTGGTTCGTAGGGGTTATTACCCTCCAAGCTGTGGGTTTCATTTTTCTTTTTCCTTTTTTTTTTTTTTTTTGTTTTTTGTATGGGCTATTACCCTCCAAGCTATGGATATGGTGTTCTTCTTTTCCTCTACTACATTAGACTTTATGCAAGCTTATATCATAGAAAATGATTCCAAACAACACAACTTTAAGGCAGTTGTTGCGACATATTCCTCTAACTACTATTTTCCTATGATTCTCAGCTAATTGGAGTCTTTTCACATTTAAATTCTCAGATACTAAATGACGTTACGGGAGACCTTGATGCCAAGAAAGCTTGCACTGGTGCCATGAAACTTCACAAGAAATATCTGAAAAAGGTATGATTCTGTCTTCCTACTTTTGTATTTTTTTATTTTTGAAAATCCAAATAGTTCATTAATTCACATCGCCACAAACAAAAGGCGAGGGGAAAAGGGGAATACAATCAGTCCAACTACAACGTAAATAATCAAGCGAAAGACTACCTGATTTTCCTTGCGAGAAATAAAGCAACAAGAGCCACAATTAACATAGGCAATTAAAGATAAAATATCAGACAGATCACTGCATTCAGTGCTCAATGGAAATCAGACTTGAGACTCTGCACCACTTGAAGGGAGTCACATTCCACCATAGCAATCTCGAATTTGTGTTCCTTTGTAAAAATAAGGCAATCTCGAACCGCAATTGCCTCTGCATCCTCCAGCCCAAACTGCCCGACTGTCATTCATTTGTGCAGCTAAAATCACCCTATATTGAATCACCGCCCCAGATGCAATAAAACTAGTGTCCTTTCTTTCTGTGACATCCTTATTAAGCTTAAGCCCTTGAACCTGAAGCAGCTTTTTCGTTCCTACCAGATTGGGTTCCACCTAACTGGATTTTCACCATCCCCTGCCCCCGCCGCAGCAGACCCTCCACAGTATCAACTAGGAAATTCAGTTCCAAGTATTGCACCATGCACCACATGGTTGCATCACCACTATATCTCTCATAGAATGCATCCTTAACTTCCCAACTCCTGCCCCCTACTACCTTGAGATATTCCAAGTAGTGTATCATGCACATCCATTATTCCAATAAAAGTTTTAGCCTGCTCCAGTATCCCATCACATTCCAAACTTGCACCAAAACAGCATGTGGAGTTGATTACCACCTGCATCTCTCTTCAACAGTAACCCCGTGGCTCTTTAGATTTACACATGTAGGAATAGCCTCATTTAAGACCTGAAATTTTTTTTCTTAGGATGCGCTGGTAATATTCATATAGTTCTCCTCCATCCATTGGAACTTTCAGCCAGCAGCATGCTGCAACCAAACAATTATACCCACCCTGGACACTGTACTCTCAGTTTGCCTCAAAATGCCAAATCCATTTATCCATGGAGTGAGTGTTACCCAACAGGATGGAAAAATTCTGAGCACTATCCACCAGTAAAAACAGTGGCACCCCCTTCCTAACATCCCAAGCTCGGGTCACCAAAAATAAATCACTTACCATAGAAAATTCCTAATTTACTACTGAATATGGCCTGAAAGAACTCGGAAAAACACAGATTAATCTTCCATCACCCCCACCACCTCAAGTCTAGCTGAAGAAGTTCACGACCCCATAAAATGCTTTTTAACACCAAAAAATCTCCCCTTGCCGAGGCAGACCATCAATATATTACAGAAGTTACACATAATGATTTAATACTCATGATAGTGCTTCCTTTGAGAATTTGTGTAAATCTGTCCTATTTATGCTGTAAAATAGTATAAATGCTGCCTTCAACATTCTATTGCCATTGCTTAGTTTTTGTTATTTGTTGTGCTGGGATCGCTCTTCAGGTGTTAAAGAGACTTCTTTCTGCAAACTTTTCAGTTGCTTCTTAGATGTATGTTTTTTGTGGCTCTTTCCTTTCTGACACAGCTTCTCACACGCTTCCTCTATTTCTGGGCAATAGTTCTGTCAATTTGGAAGCCATGTTTTAGGTTGATAAAAATGTTTCAGGCTTTAAGTTCTTTGGTAACATACATTGAAATGTGAGCATGTTCTTTTCAGCAACAACATTGATGAGTTTTAGCTCTTTACATCCCTCACCCAGTTCCGTTTGAACATCTGTGCAGGCAAAAAATGCATAGCGACGGAGAAAGTGTTCCCAAGATGTACTTAAATTTATGGCATTATCAGGGAACTGCCTATATTTTATTCTGCAACCTGACTAACAAGCCAGTTGTATATTTCCGATGCTGATATGATCTGAATAAACGTCTGACTGTTCTTGGGAGCATAGTATGCCCGGGGATGCCATTGTTGTATGTGAAAATACCATTCATTCTTTGCATACTATCTGTCTATAAATTCATAACAGAGCTTTATAATTTTGTGTCGTGCATCCTGTAATCGCTGTATATAGAAAGGAAAATGTGTGTACAATATTTGATTTGTTATCAGTAATAAAAGCAACAGTTTGAGGATTTGATCTTGTTCCCTTTTTATCATGGACATATTTTTACCTATTCTCTTGGAACTTCTACCATTAATTACTGATATCAAATATATAAAGAAATGAAATGCATTCATCGATCATTTCCTAAAGATGAACCTCTAATATGCAAAACTGCAGAAGATATGTAATGAATGTAAAGAAACGAAGACAGGTATTTCTCCCTCTATTCTCTTCTGATAAGCCCCCGATTAAATATACATACTCTAGAAGGCGCCAAAAGAAAGGAGGAGAGGGAACAAGTAACAAATTCGGTTAGCTAGGGTGGGGCAGCCCAACAAATCTGTTACTCGAACCTATAAATAGAATGAGAGGATCTATAGAGGAGGTATCAAATCTGAGTGAGGAAAATCATAGTGGGAGAGTCACAGCCCTCTCTAACGGCTGTTTATGTTTTCTTGTTTTCACAATGTAATTTCTCATTTCAATCAATACAGAATTCCATTTCTGTTGCATAATCTATAAACCTATCAATCTGGTATCAGAGCACCTAACCCTCCTCCAATAATCATGACACTTGCAGATCGAGTTGGGGAGTTAGAGCTGAAAGTAGATGGGAATCATCAAGAACTTAAGACGGAACTGCACGTAGGACTGGAGTCCCTACGATCGGAGTTCAAGGAGATGCACGCCGGAATGTTAGAACAATTCGGACTGTTGATGGGCATGCAGAACAATTAGGGCCAGAAGGAGAAAGGCACAATCTCTGAAAAATCACCTTCAACATCCACAGATTCGGGGGTAAACCAAATCAAGCCAGATCTTAGCCAATGTACTGGCGGTGGGTCAGGTTTGGGATGGAGGGGTGAACCACGGATGAGGAGGCTGGAAATGCCCGTATTCGAAGGGGAGGATCTGGATGGTTGGGTTTTTCGCGTAGAGAGGTATTTCGCCCTCAATCAATTGTCAAAGGAAGAGAAAATTGAAGCTGCAGCAGTATGCTTCGACGGCGAGGCCCTCGCTTGGTTCAAATGGGAGGAGAGACGACGGGCCATGAGGAGCTAGGACGAGTTGAAGATTCACCTGCTTCGACAGTTTCGACCCTCTCAAGAAGGGTCCCTGTGCGCCCAATTTCTTTCACTGAGGCAGATCTCCACTGTCCGTGACTACAGCCGGCGTTTTGAAACGTTGGCCTCTCCATTAATAGACGTTTCAGATGAGGTATTGGAATGCAACTTCCTAAATGGGTTAAACCCAAATATCAAGGCTGAAGTATTACTAATACGGCCCACGGGCCTGGAGCAGATTATGGAAGTGGCCCAAAGGGTAGAGGACCGAAATACCATAACCAAACAGGCCCAATGGGGAGCTGGCCCAATTAAACCAAAAAGTATACCTTTCCATAATTCAAACCCACCTCAAAACTTCACCTACAAATACAATCCATATCACGCACCCAACCCACCAAATCGCCACACCGTTCCTCTGAAATTTCCCCAAAATCACCCAAACACCTTCACCAAATTTTCCACCCCTTTCAAAAGACTGACTGACGCCGAAATCCAAGCCAAAAGGGAAAAGGGCCTATGCTATCGTTGTGATGAACGGTTTACCATTGGCCACAACTGTAAGAACAAAGAGTTGCAGGTTTTGGTGATCCGAGAAATGGAAGAAGGGGAGGTACAGGCCGACTCAACAGTAACCAATGAAGAAGGGCTAAACGTCAGCGAGTTGCATAGCACCGAGGAGGAGACACAGGAGCTGCGCCAACCGGTGGAGCTCTCCCTAAATTCTGTTGTAGGGCTTACAGCCCCAGGCACCATGAAATTGAAGGGGTCGATCAATCAAAAGGAGGTAATAGTTTTGGTAGATGTGCATCACACAATTTCATTTCATCAGACCTGGTCCAGCAGTTTGGGTTTACTTTGACTGGCACTGCGAGCTACGGAGTGGTAATGGGTACGGGACTCACAGTGAAAGGGGACGGTATATGTCGACGAGTGCCTCTGAAGTTACCGGGATTATTGGTCGAAGAGGATTTCCTACCTCTAGAGCTAGGCAGCTCGGATGTTATCCTGGGAATGTAGTGGTTAAGGTCACTGGGCAGAATGCAGGTGGACTGGAACTCTTTAACTATGACATTCGACATCGGAGGAACTAAGGTGACCCTGCAAGGGGACCCCAGTCTCAGTAAAATACCGGTGTCGTTGAAATCCATGTGGAAGGCTGTTAAGGAGCATGTGGCAGGGGTCTTATTGGAGCTGGGAAATGTTACAGTCAGCCGTGACTTTATTCGGCCCAATTCGTCAGGGATGATTGACGAGGTGTTGGAGGAGTTTAAATCAGTATTCGAGGATTCCAATCAGTTGCCACCAAAGAGAGACCATGATCATGCTATTGCCTTGAAACCAGGGGCGGAACCAGTTAGCGTGAGACCATACCGATACCCACACTTCCAGAAGAATGAGATTGAGCAGTTAGTGAAGGAGATGATGGCAGCAGGGATCATCCAGCACAGCACTAGTCCTTTCTCCAGCCCAGTACTACTGGTAAGGAAAAAGGATGGGAGTTGGCGATTTTGCGTGGATTATAGGGCGTTAAACAAGGTCACAGTTCCAGACAGGTTTCCAATTCCAGCCATTGATGAGCTACTTGATGAGTTGAATGGGGCCACGGTATTTTCGAAGATAGATCTTAAGTCCGGGTACCACCAGATTCGAGTGAGGGCTGAAGACGTCCCAAAAATCGCTTTTCGAACTCATGAAGGCCATTATGAGTTCATAGTCATGCCTTTCGGCTTGACTAATGCCCCAGCCACTTTTCAATCCTTGATGAACTCTATCTTCAAGGAGCAGCTTCGGAAGTTTGTGTTGGTTTTCTTCGACGACATTCTAGTATATAGCCGCATAGAGGTAGAGCATCGTGATCAATTGCGAATAGTCCTGCAGATTCTAGTAGACCATCAGCTCTTTGCAAATAAGAGGAAATGTTCATTTGGGCAGTCAGAAATAGAGTATCTCGGGCATATCATATCAGACAAAGGGGTGGCGGCGGATGAATCCAAGCTGTCTGCTATGAAAGACTGGCCACGACCTCAAACACTGAGAGAACTGCGTGGTTTTCTGGGGCTGACAGGGTATTACCGAAATTTTGTAGAATCCTACGGAAAGATAGCCTGGCCGCTAACTCAACTACTGAAGAAGGATAGCTTCGCGTGGAATGACGCCGCGGAATCCGCCTTCACAAAGCTGAAAGAGGTAATGACGACGGTACCGGTATTGGCTCTTCCAGATTTTTCACTACCCTTCGTGATTGAGACGGATGCTTCTGGGCATGGGCTAGGGGCGGTATTGATGCAGAACCAGAGGCCAATTGCCTACTTCAGTCAGGTTCTTCCACTAAGGAGCCAGAGTAAGTCCATCTATGAGAGAGAGCCCATGGCAATTGTGCTGGCAGTACAAAAGTGGAGGTATTATTTGCTGGGAAGGCGTTTTGTGGTGAGGACGGACCAAAAGAGCCTTAAATTTCTCTTCGAACAGTGCTTGGTAAATGTTGAATATCAGAAATGGCTAACAAAGTTGTTGGGGTTCGATTTGGTCATTGAATACAAACTAGGGCTGGAAAATAAAGCGGCTGATGCGTTATCACGTAAGGGTGGCACAGCTACATTAATGGCTCTTAGCATACCGAATACCTTACAGTTAGATGAGGTGATAAGGGCAGTCAAAGAAGACCCCGAACTGAGTCAAATTTCATCTGCTATAAGGGAGTAACCTTCATCGAGGCTGGGATATGCTATAGTTGGCGGGGCTTTGCTATATAAAGATAGGATTACCTTGCCCAAGGGCTCTTCGTTGGTTTTGTTAGCACTACAGGAGGGCCATGACAGCAAGCTGGGAGGTCATGGGGGCTTCCTTAAGACTTATAGGAGAGTAGCTGAGACTTTCCATTGGATTGGTATGAAGGACATCAAGGAATATGTGGCTGCTTGCGAAGTTTGTCAACAGAATAAGTATTCCACATTAGCACCTGCGGGACTGTTGCAACCCCTACCCGTACCTGAGAAAATATGGGAGGACCTCTCCATGGACTTCATAGAAGGGCTACCAAAGTCTGAGGGAATTGACTCTATTCTGGTAGTGGTCGACCGCTTGAGTAAATACAACCATTTTACAGGCTTGAAACATCCATTCACAATACCCACAGTAGCTGCAGTATTCATCAAAGAAGTGGTTCGGTTGCACGGGATGCCAAAATCCATCATTTCGGACAGGGACAAGGTATTCGTGAGCAAATTCTGGAGTGAGCTATTTCGTTTGCAAGGGACTAAACTGAAGTACAGTTTGGCCTATCACCCTCAAACTGACGGCCAAACGGAGGTGGTAAACCGAGGGGTAGAGACCTATCTACGCTGTTTTACTTCATCTCGACCAAAAGAGTGGTACCGTTTCCTTCCTTGGGCTGAACTCTCCTACAACACTTCTTTCCATGTGTCCGCACAACTCATCCCATTCCGTATAGTTTATGGACGGGATCCTCCCCCTCTGCTGCGCTTTGAAAAAGGGACAACACCGATATCATCCTTGGATCAGCAATTGGCAGAAAGGGACAAGCTTTTGGATGAACTCAAGGTACATTTAGCTCGAGCCCAACAACAAATGAAAAATTCGGCTAATAAACATAGAAGGGCAGTCGAATTCTCAACAGATGACATGGTCTATTTGAAAATGCGTCCCTATCGCCGCAAATCTCTGGCGCATCGTTCCAATGAGAAACTTGCCCCACGGTACTATAGACCCTTCAAGATTTTAGCTAAAGTGGGAAAGGTCGCGTATTGCCTGGAGCTGCCTCAGGGAACCCGAATTCATCCAGTGTTTCACGTATCGCAACTGCGCAAGGCTATGGGAGAACATCACTTACCTTCTACCCTGCCTGCCAACTTGGGAGCTGACTGGGAACTATTGGTTGAACCAGATAATGTGTTGGGAGTCAGGACTACTTCGCTCGGGACAACAGACTGCCTGGAAGTGCTAATTCAGTGGAAGGGTCTATCACTATTAGAAGCTACTTGGGAGCCACTCAGCCTCATCACAGAACAGTTTCCGACCTTTAACCTTGAGGACAAGGTTGCTGAATTGGGTGGGATAATTGATAAGCCCCCAATTAAATATACATACTCTAGAAGGCGCCAAAAGAAAGGAGGAGAGGGAACAAGTAACAAATTCGGTTAGCTAGGGTGGGGCAGCCCAACAAATCTGTTACTCGAGCCTATAAATAGAATGAGAGGATCTATAGAGGAGGTATCAAATCTGAGTGAGGAAAATCATAGTGGAAGAGTCACAGCCCTCTCTAACGACTGTTTATGTTTTCTTCTTTTCACAGTGTAATTTCTCATTTCAATCAATACAGAATTCCATTTCTGTTGCATAATCTATAAACCTATCACCATCCTAAAGATGAACCTCTAATATGCAAAACTGCAGAATATATGTAATGAATGTAAAGAAACGAAGACAGGTGATATTCTCAACTTGTTGCAATTTGTTGATACAGTTTTCTTCTTATTATTTTAATCCTCTTAAAAGTAATTCAACTTGTCCCAAAACGTTTTTTGGGAAGTTGTAGGTGGAAATATGAAGTAGCCATTCCTCAATGCTTATACCTACTTTCACATATTGCTCAATATGCATTCAAAGTCTAATACAGTTTATTGTAATCGATTTTCAAGATAATTTGGAAGAGAGAATCTATAAACCCTCAAAATTCTCGAACTCAAACCCTTTCTCATCATTACCCTCGTCTCTTGTACAAATGTGCTTTACACTCTAGATAAGGATAGATGTGTATGGTATTGGAATTGAGAAGAGGAGATCAAAGACTTCCACTCTAGTTGTAAGGACCACATAGAAAGTATGGTCTCATTTTGTTAAGGACAAGTTTAATTCTTAGTATTGATTAGCATCAAGATGGAAATGACTCCTTTAGTTTTGCATATCACCTTTCTTAATAATATTTTTATTATTTTTTTTCCCAACCCTGTCAATACTATATACCTATTATGCCATGTGAGAATCTAATGCAAATTTTACATTATTGTCTAGCATTAGATACCAAACGTGTCTTCTCTATGGCTTGCATGTCACTGAGACCTTACATGTTAAGTCAATAAGTTTGTAATGTCGTGTCTCAAGACAACTGTGGCTAGATACGATAAATAGTTAATAGGGATTTTTAATCATTATGATTTGCCAAAATGGTTTTAAACATTTATCAAACTACGTTAGTGACGTTAAAAGTTTGACTCAAGTCTTTCCACATAGTATCAAAGCCACTCTCACAATGTTTTCTATAAGTCGGTCTAAATTTTCTGAGTAGGTTGTAAAATATGTGCAAAAGACGAGAAAACTACGATAATTTTCCCTTATCAACATATATTGGAGTATTTTAGATATGGTAGAGTTGAGAATCTAACCTTGAACCTTGTCAACAAAGATTCAAGGACATATACATATATAAGAAATACCACTTTTAATGATAAATTTTTTACACTCAAGCTGAATAAAGTGTTGTTAAAGTTGATTTGTCACTTTGGCTGTCACGTTTTTTGCTATAAAAAAGGTTGTTGGTTTTTGTATCTAAAGTCATGTGATTTGTACAAATAGTTGGTAGTTTAATTTTTGTAAGTTATCTAAGTATGGTCTTATATTTTTGTTGACAACTTGATAGATTGGAATATGTAGAAAGTGTTGACAATTAAGTGTTTTTTGTAAGCATATATTCAGCAAGAAACAAAGCTAATGATGGCGGTTCTTTTCTCTTCATTTTTTGCTCTTCAAAATAGAGCATTTAACCATTTTACAGAAACCGGTAAGTTAGTGCCAAATTCGGTAAGTAGTGAAGAAACCGGTAAGCATTGTGCAAATCCGGTAAGTTCAACTCTTTGGTTTTTCTTTTCATTCTCTTTGAATCAATAATCTTACATGGTATCAAAGCTTCTTTGATCTTAGAAAAGGGACCGAAAGAAGGAAAGAATAAGAGCAAGAGTAGAAAATAAAAGAAACCATCAGTAAAGGTATATTCAGTCGATAGAAAAACAAATGGCTTCAAGTGGCTTCTCAGCACCATTGCCATCTACCTTCATCGAAGAAAACTACAACTTATGGGCTGCAAAGATGAAGGCTTACCTTAAAGCCTATGATTTGTGGGAGATAACTGATACTGGAGTTGAGCCTCCTCCTTTGAGAGTGAATCCAACCGTGACTTAGATTAAGCAGCATAGTGAAGATGTAGCAAAAAAATTCAAAGAACTCTCTTGCATTCAGTCAGCTATGTCAGATGCTATCTTCACAAGAATCATGACTTGCGAGACTGCAAAAGAGGCCTGAAATGTTCTGAAAGAAGAATATCAAGGCAATGAAAGAATAATGCAGATGCAAGTACTCAATCTTAGAAGAGAGTTTGAGACTTTGAAGATGAAAGACACTGAGGTTGTGAAGGATTTTTCAGAGAGGATGATGAATATTGTAAATCAAATTAGACTTCAGGGAGATGATTTACCAAATAAGAGAGTGGTGGAAAATGCTTTAATAAGCCTTCTTGAGAAGTTTGAAGCCAAGATATCATCACTGGAGGATTCTAGAGACCCGTCATGTATAACCTTGGCTGAATTGGTGAATGCACTACAGGCAACTGAACAAAGAAGGCTGATGAAGCAGGAGGAACAAACAGAAGGAACTCTGTTTGCTAAAGGAAAATACAAAGCTCAAACGAGCTTTGGTGTGAAGAAACCTCAGGCTGAAAATAAAAAACCTGAAGGCAGCAGAACTAGAAATAAAGAGGATTAAGTTTGCACCTTATCCTCGTTGTAAAAGAAAGGGCCATTGTAGCACCCCGAAAATTTTAGAATAAAATTATGGTTTTATATATTATATTATATTTTATGATTTTGAAAGTTGAGAGACTAAATTAAAGTTTTAAATTCTTATATTTTCAGGTCAAATATTTAATTTTTGATAGAATGACGAAAAAGTATATCAATACGGGTCTTGTTGGATAGCTCGTTTTTAATCATGAAAATAGGCTCAAGAAAAAGTTAATTCGAATAAGTAGATCTCAAGATATTAAAGTTTAAAGAAAATTATAATTTATTTTTATTATATCAAATTGAAATTTCACAAGAGATAGTCACGTGTAAAATGGAAGCGAGATGAATATTTTATTATAATTATTTTTAAAATAAAAAATGGACATTATCACATATTGGGATTGAAATCTTTTGGTTGTTGTGATAGAACACGTGTCATCTCGTGATTTATTTCTACAAATTCAATTTTTATCAAACTAGATAAACACAATTTTATCACAATTATACTATAACTCAACTACTGTTTTTCCTATAAATAGTAAGCCCATATCTCACAATTCACCATACAGAATTTTACACAACAGTTTTCATATAAAAAGCAGCTGTAAATTCTAAGTACATTTCTTTATTCAAAGCTCGTTTGATATTTCAAGATAAGATACTTTTGTATAAAGTTGTTTGTTTCCTTATACTTTTATATTCAGTAATTTATGCATGAATTGTCAATGGGTTTTCGGGTTCTTTAGAAAGAGATAAGAGATCTTTCGGGAATTTAAGATGACCTAAATGGGTGTTTCACTTGATCACCGAGATACTACATAAGAAAAGAGGATACGAAGTGTTATTTTATTGCATATAATTGTGTATAAAAACTGCACGTATATTATTGGGTATTTTCAAAATAGTCACTCTTACAAATTTTTACAGACTAGTTCGAGTCGATTGAAGATGTAGCGGGATGGTGCAGCGGACTGCCAAGAGATTTCGACCGTCGGGAATATTAAGTTTTACTGCTTTTTTTTTTATTAGTTTGTTTGAAAATGTTTAAATTAATTTGAGACACGATTTATGATTCGAATTTAAATTTATAAATGTTTTGTTTATTTAGAAAATAGAATTTTAACGTTCCGCATTTGAAGTAAATGAAATTATATTTGGTAACACCTCAAGATATATGAAATTTTGGGGCGTTACAGCCATTCTCCTAAATGGTGTTGGTATAGGCCTGGAGTTCAGTGTAGAAGCTGCAAACAATTTGGCCATCTTGAGAAAGTGTGCAAAAATAAAAAGGGGAAACAACCACAGCAACTAGGGGTGGGCAAAAACCGAACCAACCCGACGAACCCGATCGACCCAAACCAACCCGATCGGGTTGGGTCGGTTTTTTTCCATTTTTTTTCTCGGGTTGGGTTCTGGCAAAGCTTAGTGGGTCGGGTTGGGTCGGGTTGTGGGTTAATCCATCCAACCCGACCAAACCCGACCCGACCCAACCCAACCCAACCCGTCAATAAAAAAAAAGGGCTATTTTTTTTTCAAATATATTTCAACTAAACCTGCACAGCACTTCCAACATTTCCCCCACAATATAAATCAAAAGCGCCGACTTCCTAATTCTCTCTTTCCTCCTCCTTTCTTCATATTTTGCCTCCCATTTTTTTTCTCCTTTTCGGTTTGCATCGGCGATTCAACCTTCAATTCTTTTCCCAAGGTAAATTACCAAGTTTGCATATTTTTTTTTTCCGACTTATTACTAAGATTCAGCCCTCATTTTGCAGACTTTTTTGTACAAACTTATTTAATATATCATTGAGCATGACCAAGAAACATATTTAACCTCTCATTTCTTCATTTTCACTACTTTATTTAGTGGCTACTCGTTTATTTCCATATATTCATTTATTTCTTTTAGATTCTCGTTTTAGTTTTGATTTTCTTGTTGAAAATTTGAATTGAGACATGAGCTGAAATATTGTAATTTAGAACTAGTTAATGGAAATCATCGATACAAACTGACCAACCCAACCCAACCCGACCGACACATAATTGGGTTGGATTGGGTTGGGTTTCAACATTTACATGGGTTGGGTTGGGTTGGATTTCGAACAAACCGATAATATTGGGTTGGTTTTGGGTTGGGGCAAAAACCGACCCAACCCAACCCACGCCCACCCCTAACAGCAACAGGCAAAAATGGCAGATGAGGATGAACTGCTTGAAGAACATCTGTTCTCTACTATCAAGACTAGTACCAAGGTTGAAACCTGGCTATTGGATAGTGGTTGCATTCACCATATGACTACAGACTCCAGCATTTTCGTAGAACTGAATAAAGCCTACAAATCCAGAGTTAAAGTGGGAAATGGTGACTTTGTGGAAGTGAAAGGCATATGAGTGATTGCTGTTCAGACTTCAACATGTATAAAACACATTCCTGATATTTTATATGTGCCTGAGATATATCAGAATCTAATTAGTGTAGGGCAACTGTTAGAGAAAAATCATGCATTGATGTTTGAAGAAAAAGCATGCACTATATGAGATGAAACTGGAAAGAAGTTAATGATAGTTTGAATGAGAAATAGAAGCTTTCCTATAGATTGGAAAAAAATTATTACTCAAGCAGGTTTAGCTAAAGAAATTGAGACTTCTTTATGGCATAGACGGTTTGGTCATGCTAGCCATTCTTCACTTAGGCAAATGTATGACTTTAATCTTGTTGAAAATCTGCCTAAAGTCATTGATAGTGTTTGTGTCTGTGTTGTATGTGAACTGGGAAAACAAACAAGATTCGTATTTCCTAAGAATTAGTTTAGAATGGCTGTTAATAAACTTGAGTTAGTGCACTCAGATGTTTGTGGTCCATGAAAGTTATTACATTGAATAGCAGCAAATGTTTTATCATTTTCATTGATGACTTAACCAGAATGTGTTGGGTCTATTTCTTGAAAGCAAAATCAGAAGTTACAGCTGTATTTCAAACATTCAAGAAAATGGTGGAGAATGAAAGTGGCAGCAAAATAAAGACAATCAAAACTGATAATGGAACTGAGTATAATTGTGGACGATTTGACAATTTTTGTAAAGCTGAAGGTGTTAAGCATCAATTAACCATTCCCTATTCTCCTCAACAGAATGGAGTCAGTGAGAGGAAAAATAGGACTGTAATGGAAATGGCTAGGTGCTTGTTGATTGAGAAAAAAGTACCTAAGGAGTTCTGGGTAGAGGCAGTTAACACTATTGTTTATCTTCTCAACCATTTGCCAACAAAAGTATTGGAGAAGAAAACTTCATATGAGGCCTGGTATGATGTCAAACCAGATATCTCACACTTTAAGGTGTTTGGGAGCAGTTGCTACACTCATATTCCTCATGTAAAGAAAGATAAGCTAAGTGAAAAGGCCGAAGTTGGGATATTGGTTGGTTATTGCAATAATGCCTAAGGATATAGAGTGTTCAATCCTAGACAAAAAAGGTAATCTCCAGCAGAGATATCAAGGTGAATGAAGAAGCTATGTGGAATTGGGAGGAAAGCTCTATTGAAAAAACAACAAGAGGACTGATTCCTCAAAACAAAGAAGGAGGAATCAGTGAAGATGAAATAGAACCTGATGATGATTTAGATTCAGAAAATGACAGAATGAATATGAAACCTCTTGTAGACATTTATGCAAGATATAATGCTGCTATAGTTGAACATGCAAACTTTGATGAAGCATCTAAATCACCTGTTTGGATGGCTGCAATGGAGGAAGTGATCAAGATGATTGAGAAAAATGAAACTTGGGAACTAGCTGACAGACCATTGGACAAGCAAGTCATAGGAGTAAAATGGGTATATAGGACTAAGCTAAATTCTGATGGCTTGGTCAATAAATTAAAAGCCAGATTGGTAGTTAAGGGTTATGCTCAACAGTTTGGTGCTGATTTTACTGATACTTTTGCCCCAGTTGCATGATATGAGACTATTAGATTGCTTATGGCTATTGCTGCTCAAAGTGGTTGGTAAATCTACCAATTAGATGTCAAATCAGCTTTCCTAAATAGCTATCTAAATGAACAGATTTTCATAAAATAACCTGAAGGCTTTTAGATAGAAGAGAATGATGATAAAGTTTATCTAGTAAAGAAAGCCTTGTATGGCTTGAAGCATTCTCCAAGGGCCTCGTATAGTCGAATTGATAATCACCTTGGTTATCTTGGTTTTTCAAAGAGTTTAAATGAACAAACTCTATATGTAAAACAAGTAGAAGTAGAAATGGTCCTTCGTGATAAACTGGGTTTAAAGCAATATGGACTGCTACTTGATTATCATAGAATAATTGTATTGGCTTCATAATAGATATGCCAAAATCATTCAATAGACTTTTAAACCATATCAACTCGCAAGTCATTGCAACCATTGATCAATATTCTACCTTAGTAGAGGACCTAGACACAGTCCTTTGTTTCTTCGATCTCCATGACATCAAACCATCTCCAAAGAAAATGCAGAATCCAGTAATGGAACTTCTAGTTTCTGGACAGGTGCCCCAATCGGCATCACAAAAAGTAGTCAGCTGTAGTTTACCTTGTGCTGGATAAATTAATCCTAGTGATGGGGATGTTTTCAAGTATTTTACAACTCTCAATGCTGCCTTCCAATGCACATCACTTGGTCGATTAAGATATTAACTTAGGGCCTGTACTGAGAATGAGATATTAGGCCTAGTTATTGTTAGATAAAACAGCCTTCCATAGGGAATTGGACAGATTTAGCACCAAGAAGTCCATAGTCTCGTAGAATTTTCAGCGTGTATTTCCTTTGGCTAATGAAAATCCCTTACTTAGATCGGGCAACTTCTATGCCTAGGATGTATTTCAACTTTCCAAGGTCCTTCAATTTAAAATGATCCGCCAAATATTGCTTCAGTTTCTCTCTTTCCTTTTCGTTATCTCCTGCAATCACCATATCATCAACGTATATAAGCATTACAATAAAAGAAGAATTAGTTTTCTTGGTAAAGAGTGAATAATCTGCCTTGGATTGCATAAAACTAATCTCCGTGATGACAGATGTGAGTTTTTGATTCCATTGACATAAGGCTTGTTTCAACCCATAAAGGGACCTCTTAAGTTTGCAAACTCGCATTTCTCCTTCTCTACCATATCCCAGAGCCAGATTCATGTATACTTCCTCAGCCAATTCTCCATAAAGGAAAGCATTATTAACGTCAAGATGATGGAGAGACCAATTTTTGCATGCGGCAATAGACATAAGATATCTCACAGTTGGCATTTTGGCAACATGGGAGAAGGTTTCAAAGTAATCATCTCCTTCTCGTTGAGTGTAGCCCTTCATTCAATACTCCCATCCTCTTTGTATTTGGTTTTGTAAATCCATTTACAACCGACTGGTTTCTTCCCTGGAGGCAGGTTGGTCAGTTCTCATGTCTCATTTTCTTCAAGAGCCTGAATCTCAGCATTCATAGCACTCCTCCAATGTAAGAATTTTTGGGCTTCTTTAAAGGTTTGAGGCTCTGGATTAAGGGTAATGGACATGATATATTTCAAATGTGCAGGTGAAAGTTTAGAGTAATTAAGAACTAAAGCAAGAGAATAATTGTTACCTTCACGAGTTGTTACATGAGAAGGAAAAGTGCTCGAAGTTGCCAAGGAAGTTGGCATCTGCAGTGAAAATCTTTGAGGTATTCAGGTCTGTTTCTGATTCTAGTGGATCTACGGGGTTCTTGGAGACAAGGTGGTTCAAAATTTTGGTGAGGAGATGAATCAATATTTTCTGAAGTAGGGGATTCCTCATGACTATGGTTCTCAATTTCAAGTGTTCTTTCCTGTAAAAAATTGGAATTGTTATTCGTTTGTAAATGTTGATCAAAGTTTTCTGAGATAGGATTTGGTATGGCTGGAAAATTATCAAGGGTAGTGATTTCAGGTGTAGGTAGCAGAGAAGACATTGCTGTTTTGCTAAAAAGGAAATGTGTCTTCATAAAAGATCACATCTCAACTAGTTATGATTTACCTTTTTTCAAGTTAAAAACTTTGTAACCTTTGATACCATTTGGATATCCAACGAACACACATTTTTCGGGCTCTTGGATGCATAACATAAACATCCTAATGTTTTTAAATGAGAATAGTCAGGTGTTTTCCCAAAAGAATTTGGTAAGGACTTTGATTTTTCAAATTTGGTGAGGGTGTTCCATTTATGAGATAAGAAGCAGTTAGAATGCACTCTCCCCAAAATTTTAAAGGTAGGCAAGCTTGAAAACGTAAGGCCCTTGCTACATTCAACAAGTGTAAGTGTTTCCTTTCTACAACCGAATTTTGTTGTGGCGTGTACACACAAATTTGCTTGTGGAGCACTCCCTTTTTGGCAAAAAATTCTGTCATATCAAACTCCTTTCCCTGATCTGATCTTACAACCTTTATTTTGTATTTGAACTAATTTTCAGTGAAGTTAAAAAAACTTTCAATGATGTTTCTAGTTTGACTTTTGTTTTTCATGAGATAAACCCATGTGGTTCGGCTGTGATCATCAATAATTGTGAGAAAGTAGTGTGCTCCATTCAATGATGCAACAGAGAAAGGGCCCCAAATATCAAGGTGTATTAAATAAAAAACAGCTTCTACAAAATGATGCCTAGAAGGAAATGGCAATCTGGTCTGTTTTCCTATATGGTAGGCATCATAAAATTTTTTTGCATCAAACCTAGGAATACTAGAGTCTGTGTTGTGCAGCAAATTCATTCTTTGATCAGATGGGTGTCCCATTCTAAGATGCCAAAGCTTATTGTCAAAATGGAGTTGGTTGGGGCAGCAAAATGAATGGTTTGGGGCTGGTCCAGTTGCAGATGGTAGAGACCTTGGATTTCCTTAGCAACTCCAATCATCTTATTGGTTACCAGCTTCTGTATGAAACAATAACCAGCAAGGAAAATACAATGACATTTTAGATTTTTGGTTAATCTACTTGTAGAAATAAGATTAAAATTGAAGAGTGGAACATAGAGAACATCTGTGAAAGTGAGAGTAGGTGAGATGACAACAGATCCTATGTGAGTAACAGGTATGGATGTTCCACTTGGCAGTCTTACTGAAGTGCTTTTGATGGCTCTTTTATGCGTCAATAAATTCAGAGAACCAACTATGTGGTCTATGGCTCCTGAATCTAAGATCCATGTATGTGGTTCATTGGAAACATTTGTGCAGCTCAAACAATGTTTAGAGAAAACTAATGAAGTTCTTTTTAGATTACCTGAGGTGCTTGAAGGATGATCACCCAAGATTTCTGTGTTAGATTTTATGGTGTTGAAATTCTGACCTTGATGGAGTGCAATAAGCCCTGTATCTGCTCCTGATAAATGCCAAGAGTCGAAGAACTCCTTGAGTTATCTTCAGTGGTCATCATATTTATAGCCTTGTAATCCTTAGAACCAGATGACGGTTTGTGGAGCTTGTGGTTGGGAGGATATCCATGGATTTCCCATCATGTGTCCACGGTGTGGTTAGTTCTCCTACATTTGCTACATGGGGATTTATTCTTCGATGGAGGTGATCTGGTCCTTCTCTTCCGGTGTTGTTTGCTTGCTCTCCTTGGTCCATAATATTTTCTTCCATATGCAAGCATAGCTGAGGCCTCAGGGACCTTTTCAGTGCTTTCAGTTAACTCATAGTTGGATTCCTCTTACAGTAACAAGTTGAATATGCCATCAAGCAATGGTAGTGGATCCTTAAGGAGGATTTGATTTCTCAATCTGGTATAGATCTCATCCAGGCCCATCAAGAATTGCATTATCTGTCTTTTCTACTGCCTTTTGTTGATGATGCTGATGGCACCACAGTCAGTGGCAGAGCATGTAAAAGGATCGTCATACATGGAGATCTCTTCCCATATTAGTTTCATTTTGGAAAAGTAAACACTAACTGGGTTACTTTCTTGTTTTGTGGTTGTCAGTTGTTGCTCCAGCAAGAAGATACGATTATTGCTTGATTTGGCGAATTGTTTCTTCAGTTCTCCCCACACTTGTGTTGCAGAATCTGAGTACATCACATATCCAGCTATTTCAGGTGATAGGCTGTTTGTGATCCATGATAAAATCATATGGTTGCATCTCTGCCATTGGGGGTATTAGGAGCTTGTTTTAGCTGGCTGTTCAACTGTGCCATTCACAAACTCCAGCTTGTTTTTGGCTGACAGGGCCACATACATGACTCTGCTCTAGGCATGATAGTTTTGAGGGGTGAGAGGCTGTGAGACCAATATCAGTCCAGGACCCTCTCCATGGTGAAGAAAGTGTGAGTTGGAAGCTGGATCTTCCTTGGAGTTAAGTGGGTCAGTTGGATTTATAGTCTCATCACCTGAATCAGTCATGATGGGAGTTAATGTGTGTTTTGGAATGGATGGAGAATCAGGATCAATAGAGATTTAAGACTCAGGCTCTGATACCATATTAAAAAAGGAAGAAGAAACGGGCACAAGAAATGCTGTGAACCGGTAGCTTCTTTTATCTGATTTGTTCACTATTTTAAATATATAAGTGGGTAGCTTACAACAGACCTTTTTCCTGAAATTCAAGGATTACATATAAAGAAATATAGGTTAAATATAACAGCTATGGAAAAGCTATTCTCTCTTCTTCCAATGACCCATGTTTCCCGTTGCATCAAAACTCAAACATTTCAAACACTTTTCTCATTAATAATACGTACTGGTCTTCTTAGGCGCAGAACATTTATAATCGTCATTCACTAGCTTTATTGTCTTAGGCATTGGTGTCACCAACAGCTTTACCCGAAATAGTGTCCCTTTCAAGTTTATCTGAGCACTCATTTGAGTATAATCTCTTGCAGTATCGATTGCAGTTTTCAGATCCGATTGAGGATACCCGACAAGAGAAGTCACGTTTTTCCCGATCCGAACTGGAAATCCATCACCGTCAATCACCACCACCCCCATCGGCAGAAATAAGTAGCTTGTTATGCCAGAAACCTATATAAATCTTCCAATATTTCAGCTCATTTAGACCATGCATTAAGCACTGTAGCCATTGCTTTAAATGACCACGCCTGGGCCGATACATTTTTCACCAATGGATTAACTTTTTCCCGTCTCATAAAATTATACGACACAAAGATGTCATTGCAGTGCTCTTGTTCTGGTGGCGGTACTTCCGGAACAGTGTCGTCGTAATCTTGACCTTTACATGGATAAGAGAACAAGACAAACATTATGCAAGACAACACTTTCCATGATATGATTATTTCCATACCAGCTCTTCTTATCAACATTAAAAGTGAAAATTAGCGTGTGTGAATTAAGGAGGAGAGGAAAGCGGCGTCGTGCCAGAGATCTGGTAGTGTTTGTATTAACGATCACCTGCCTATGCCTGGTGAGAGAATGCACGGTGCATGAGGTGATAAGGAAAAGAAGGAAGGAATTTGGCAATAAAACCATGCATTATTGATAAGTGCATTTTATGCTGTTTCTATTCTTATTTAATTATAAATAAGTTAAGCGATTATCTACTTAATTTGTATAAATTATGTTAATGTTAGGAAAAATCCCAACTTGGATACGATCTATGTGAAAGAGGCTATTTGGAGTTTAATTGGAGTTGATTTGAAGCAATTGAAAATTAACGGGATTGCAAGAGATCAAGTGGAAGTATTAATGGAGTATTCGGTAAAAAATCAAATGTTTAGGGAGTTAAACTCGACATTTGAAAAGTTTGATGACTAAATTACAAAATTCGAAACTTGTATCGGGTTAACTATTATAATTTTGGGATGAAGATGCCTTAATTTCAAAATAAAAGAATATGGAGGAATAAAGTTACATAAAAAAGGAGTTCAATTGAAAAGAGAATTTATTTCATTTTATTTCTTAAACTCTTTGGTAGAAATCAATTTGAATTCTTTGGTGGAAATCAATTTGAACAAGAATTTTGCCCAATCTTATTCTATAAATACACAACATAATCCAAAAATTAGAGTCGGCTTATAGGATTTCATTAGATACATATATCCCATCCAATGTTTGAGGGATTCATTGTACATATATTATTCAAGCCAAAAGGAGGAAAAATATCAAAAAATTTAGAAGTTAGTCTATTTATATTCCGGATGAAGTTAGTTTACACGACGATCTACCTCCACGAGTAGAACAAGTTAGTCTATTTATATTCATAATTTGATTATCGGATCAAGTCTGAATATTTGATCGAAGTTGGCACAAAAGCCACTTTCACATACATAATTTTATTCTCTAAACCAAATTTCAACAATTTTTTGACTTAAATTTTCCCGATATATATATGAATTTTCTTCAAAAATTTAAATGAATTATGAAATGAAGCACTAAACTTGTCCGTTTGGTCACACTAGTGAAAGCCGCCAATTCATTGAGTCTTGGACATAGGGGGTAGTATTCTTGGGTTAGTGACTACCTCGGTCACCATTTACTACATGGGAAATGCTTTAAACATATGTGTAAATTTCTGGTAATGCTTAATATTAATCATCAACAGAGATTGTTCTAATTATTAGTCGAGTTTATAAAGTGAATCCTGAACTTTTAAGCTGTAAATAAAGGAAAACATCTACATTACCCGATGCACGTTCGATAGCTAAATTTTGATAAAATACCGATTCTAATAAGTATAAAGACAATCTCCCATCGTCGTTTACTTGAAGAACTTTTCGACCCAATTGAAAAATCGAAGATACGAGAGATATCACCGAGACTTTCAAGCCTAAACTTATTAACCAGTCCAAAAACATATCGATTTTCAAAATGAAAGCAATTAATGGAAGATGGCTTGTTACCATCTATCATGTCAATCTCATCAAAATCCAACTCATTCATTTCACTTGCTTTTACATTAACACGATAATTAATTGACCCATAATTATCGTAACTATAACATCATCAATAATTTCGCAACTTACCTTGAATTTTTTGTATACTCTTCGTACCTCGTTGTATCTGGTTTCTCATCTAGTATTGGAAGCCATCGTCAACGTCATCATGAAAATCCCTTCTATCTCAACGAAAATAATGATTGGATCATCGTAATCTTCTCCTAAATCAATATATATCCACTTTTTTGAATTGAAGCAAAAAGGTTATCATTGCCGTCAGAGTCCTAATCCTTAGACTCATCATCCGTTACGTCTTTACAATCGTCAAACCATCATAATAGAAAATCGTTAATCATTTGCCTCAACACATCCGTTTCTTGACGCATTTTTTCCATTTCTACCCCTTTGTTTCAACTCCATCACTTGTATATGCAGTTATGCTAACTCCTAGCACTGTATTTAATTTCGCCATCTGAGTTTCGCGAACAACACACATCTCTATAAATAACGTGATTGTGCTCTCATACTAATATGATGCAACAACATATGCTAATTATAAATTAACGCTCCAAAACTCGTTGAATACCGAAAATTGGATAAAAACTTTATCTCAATATTTTATTTAATATAAAAAGACCAATACAAAGTCCAATATAAATGGACCTATGTCATCTCATCTCTACTAAAGTAATTATTAAATCCTAGTTTATAAATAATAAAACAACTGAATAAGAAAAATAAAATCAAAAAATATTAAAAATATAAATTATCAAGCCCAACTCATATTTTATCTGTATGAGATATTACACCGATAATGTACATATTTAATCAAGAACATACCGTGAAATCGAAATATCATTCGATTTACCGAAATCTGATTTGAGAAGACAAAATAGTGATTACCGACTTCCAATGTATGAATATGGATTCATCACTTTTCAATCTTAAACGCGTGTCATTCTTTAATTCAAACATTGCATGAAATCAAAAGAATATTAGTTACTTTCCGAAATAAAAATATTAAATTAGAATGAAATCGGAAAATAAAGATAAGATACAAGTAATGAGATCGGTCGAAGCAAGTGTTTGACACTTTGTCCTTAAGATGAATTTGCCCCACATCTGTGCTAACGGTTTCTCAGCAATCATCTCCCAAGATACAACGATCACGTCAAGCCATAGGAGCACTCCAAATGACTTAGACCAACGATCTCGAACGGAGTTCCCTCTCTACCATAACCATGATTTTTGATGCAAGAAATAATCACTTTTACAAAATGTTTTATGCAAAACTAAATTGTAAAACATGGAATGAAATGATATGAAACTATCCATTGAATTGTTTGTTGTTTTTCATTGTTGTTGTTGTGATTCAAACATACGGGGAATTCATATATATTGTAGTTGGAAAGGCTTGTCAAAAGACACAATCAAACCAAGAGACACATCTCTTGAATATACATAATTATTGGAAGTTACTCACACCAAAAGTCATGATCTCCAAAAGTCATGATCTTCCATATGAAAATACTCATCCTTTCATCTACATCATCTCTAGACTATTCCACAATATTCTACACAATTTTCCAATAATTTCAAGTATTAAGTGGTTTAAGTTTGGCTTAATTTCTCATTCACCAAATAAGAAATTTCCACTTAAATCATTTTAATTGGTCACAACCAATTTCCAATACAAAATTCCAATAATCCCCCACATGAATGAAAATTAATGCAAATGACTATGCAGACACTAGTAGAGAGAGGGCGAAAAAAACACTGCATCAGAGAAGGTAGCTTTGGCCTTGAACCTCTCTTAGTGAAATACTATCGAACTTACTGGCTAATTGGTGAACGTGATGTCTTGAACCATTCAGCCGTTGGTGTAAGTCAAGACAACAGTACTCACACAATGTCTTCCCTAAACCGTTCATGGTTCTCACGATTGTGTCCATTTTGGCCATGGATCACTCTTGGTTTCATAAGTGTTTAGAGAATTTTAACCTCGAACAATTCTCATTAAAGCGGCCCCACTTCACACTTATATAGGTGACCTCCTATTAAGAGTATTCTGCCATACTCCAATTGACTGAATCAAGCTATAGGAATCATTAAAAGAATATCTTAACCTTCAATCATTTACCAGAAAGCACTTTAATTATCATAGGAATGAGTAGGAATAATTTTCTAAGTGTTTCATGGAATCTTCATAACTTAGTTGTCCCTTTAAACCAAGATCTTGGGATCTCCAGTCAACAAGGTAGAGTTACCATTATAAAGACTCTTATGTCGTAGGCTTTAATCTCATTCCCCTCGATATGCAATATTTTGATCTCTTGGTAAATCTCTTAAATGTACCACGAGTTTACACCATTGAAATCGACTGCTTGTGGTATTTGTCTACGACATATATGTCTAAACTTACCATTACACGTGACTTAGTATCTTATTAAATATAGCTAGCCACGATTGATTCATTTAATAGATACAACATGTCACCACCAAGAAATCCTTTCATGAAGCTACATGCTTCTAACTAGCTTTATCTAAAACTTTATAAATTCCAAACAACAATATTAGAGGATTTCTCACTCACTATACTAGTCAATCACTTTTCACTAGTGGATTTCAGAAACATAGGTATTCAATACCATTATTGAAATATTACAATACATTTCAATTTTATGAATATTCTTCTAATATTCCAATTGATCTTGCATATCCAAACAAATGTCGTAATCGTCTTTTATCCCATTTCATCCACTTTAGACTTAGTGTATATCATCCTTATAATTAATATAAGGGTTTTTTTACCTTTTCACCTTCATAGATATATTTCTATGATTATAAGGTATAGAAAATTGAAACTTTTAAATATAAGTTACCCCAACAATTCCTCAATTAGGAATGCATGTGCAACTAATAATGTTGAATCCACAAATCTTGAACTTTTCATATAAGTTCGCAAGCATTGATCTTAACCACCACATTTTTGGGTTACACTTGAACTTAGAGTTCATCAACTTTTTTGTAGTTCAATTCATTTATCGAATAGATAATATCCATATCAAATGCTTCGTAAAGTTTAAGTACTTTCAAAATAGTGATCGTCAATCCACAATTTATTTCAATTGAAATAGTATACTTCAATCCAACTATTCAAATTAAATTAAGGTCATCACATAAACCCACAATGCTCTCAAAACATATACCAGTTTACTTGGTTCCACTATTGAAATCGAATTTAACAATGAAAAAGACTAAGCATATTGATTAACAAGAATTGCAACTTCTCCAACATATCACATTTATGACATTTCACAAGATAGTATTATTTCATGTCAAATAATACTTATTCATTATGTTCAAATTTAATGAACGAATCATCCATTGGTTCGATAGTTGTGTTCTCAAAAAACACAATTCAACGAGAGGACACACCTCTTCGAATCAATCTCTATGAAGAGATACTTCACTCGAAAAATAATCATTTTTCAAGAGTCTTGATTTCTCGTATGATATGATCCTAGATTATTCCATAAATTTTTCCACCACGTGATTAGGCGGCTTAATACCCATTGTGACAAGATCATATATTATCATGCTAGAATGCAACCATAATTTGTATAGATTCAACTCAATTAATTTTATCAAATTATTTGAGGCTATCAAAATTAGTGTAATTTCAACATGAAATTTAACCAACTAATTTTACTATATTCCAATCAAAAGGATAGTTATGAAAGTTCATATACTTTTTTCACATAAATCTAACACTTTAGATTTCTCCCATAGCTATATGCTTTGCAATTCATGTTATAGAGAATAACTTGAATAGACACAATTTTCCACACTAAAAATTGGTCACATTATCTTTCCATCATGATAATTCAAACAGAGATTCTTGCAAAAACGATGGCATGTACAGTTAGACACAAATTCATACAACAACATAATAGTTTCTCAATTTGTGGCATGAATAAAACAGATAAATATCCAACAATGATTCGGCAAACAGAATTTTAATCATAAGGAACACTTATGCCCATTCATATATGCAAGTCATAAACTGTCTTTTGTACGGAAAGACACAATCTTTCAATTACCGTAACATGCATACATACATTATTTCATGCACCATCTGATGAAATAATATTTATGCAGAATTTAATTATCATGCATCTACTGCAGATTTAAATACAGCAGTTTTAAACATGAAGAAACACAATGGTGGCACATAAAATTCATAACTTCCATGTGCAACTGACATCACAAATCAGTTTACAAATTGAGACCAAAGTAACTATCAAAACCAAATGTTCAATCCATTTCATGAATATAAAATCAGATTTTAGATAATAGACGCCACTTAATGGACTTTAAATTAAATAGAAACAATTTTCTATGAAAGTGTCTAATGGCATCCATTCACAAGTCGAGACATGGTATGAACAAATAAATAAAGTGACAAAACCCATGATTTCTTTCCAAACAGGAATTAAAGTATACAACCATTGGTAATCATTTATATATTCCAGATTCAAAATGCAAGTATATACCTTGAATATAACATGCATACCGGCAATGAGAAATCTCACATAAGTTATCTATCTAACATGCACAATTAGACAAAATTAATCTTAAGATTGTAGGAGATATTACACCAATAATGTGCATATTTAATCAAGAACATACCGTGAAATCGAAATATTATTCGATTTACCGAAATCTGATTTGAAAAGACAAAATAGTGATTACCGACTTCCAATATATGAATATGGATTCATCACTTTCCAATCTTGAACGCGTGTCATTCTTTAATTCAAACCTTGCATGAAATCAAAATAATATTAGTTACTTTCCGAAATCAAAATACTAAATTAGAATGAAATCGGAAAATAAAGATGAGATGCAAGTGATGCGATTGGTCGAGGCAAGTGTTTGACACTTTGTCCTTAAGATGAATTTGCCCCGTATCTGTGCTAACGATTTTTCAGCAATTATCTCCCAAGATACAACGACCACGTCAAGCCATAGAAGCACTCCAAATGACTTAGACCAACGAACTCGAACGGAGTTCCCTCTCTACCATAACCATGATTTTTGATGCAAGAAATAATCACTTCTGCAAAATGTTTTATGCAAAACTAAATTGTAAAACATGGAATGAAATGATATGAAACTATCAATTGAATTGTTTATTGTTTTTCATTGTTATTGTTGTGATCCAAACATATGGGGAATCCATATATATTGTAGTTGGAAAGACTTGTCAAAAGACACTATCAAACCAAGAGACACATCTCTTGAATATACATAATTATTGGAAGTTACTCACACCAAAAGTCATGATCTCCAAAAGTCATAATCTTCCATATGAAAATACTCATCCTTTCATCTACATCATCTCTAAAATATTCCACAATATTCTACACAATTTTTCAATAATTTCAAGTATTAAGTGATTTAAGTTTGACATAATTTCTCATTCACTAAATAAGAAATTTCCACTTAAATCATTTCAATTGGTTACGACAAACTTTCAATACAAAATTCCAACATTATCTTCATCAGGATGGAAAGAGATATTTCATATAAACGTCCAGCCAAAGGTGGCCCCACAAATTCATAATCGATGAATAAAAAAAATGCATATATGCATGGATGTGATAAGACAGCAATTCTGTGGGGCTGCCACGTGTCTAGACACCCCCCAAGTTGACGTATATATCCGATTTTTATCCATTTCAAGTCTTCTTATTCTTCGTCTTCCTCTGACTGTTATAACATAAAATTGTTCTTTCCTCTTTTAGCACTGATAATAAAATCATGGGAAGCCATATTCTGTCCTCACAGGCATCAACAATGAAACGTCTCACTGCGTATGTGCCCATGTCCGTAAGGGTAATTTCCTCTACTTTATAATTATCTTTATTTTAGATTAAAAGTACTTTTTATTTGAATTATAATCCAATTTTATGCTTCTTATTAGTCCGTTTATTAGATTATTTTTGATTCTTCTTATAATGTTTTTGATATATCGTAAGCCAAATTAATTAACCCTAAAAGATATTTGTCATGTTCGGGTTCGGGTTCGGGTTCGGGTTACTTTATTTGAAGATTAGTGCCGGCGAGCGAATTCACCTTGTGATTAGCCCTCTTGGATTATGTAAATGCAAGCATGATTGGAAGTTAATTCATATTCGGAATAAATTATAAAATAAATAAAAATTAGTTATGGACCCAACAAAAATTTATGGTGAATATAGAGTAGTTTGACAATAATTAGATTATAAACAAGAGCCAAATATTATTTATTTGGGTAAGTAATGCTCCTTAAACATGGGCTTTTGACGAGGGTGGGGTGACAGCACCTGATTGGGTGGTGGTGTTTTTTTTAACTGTTCAATTATGTATTGACACGTGCCATTATATTTTTTGAATATGTCATTGAGTCTTCCACCGTATCAAGATTCTATATCATATGCATAAGTGAAACATGCTTATTTAACCTCCTTTTGACAAGTTTATAAATTGTTGACTGAATTATTGGAAACGCTAGAGATTCAGCAACTGGCATGGCACCGAGGAGAAAGCTCCATCAATAGCTGATGAGTTCAAAAGAGTGGCCGAAGAGAAGAGCCGACAAGGGGTTGCTAGTCAAACGGTAGAGAAGGCGCAAGATGGCATTGAGGAAGCCACCATGGACGATTCCAAAGTCGAATCTGTCAAGGAGAGGTACAAGGAACCTCCGGGCAAAGGGAACGTCCGCAAGAAGGGTGACGAATGAAGAACCGGTTTCTAGTAACATTTTATGTTTTTTTTTCTTTTGTTAGATAGAAATAAGGATTGTGCGTGAAAATAATAATGACATTGTTCCTCTCAGGGCCACTGAGGTGATTACCCAACCGTAAACTTCAGGGCCCCGTGTAATTAGTCGAGGTGCGCACAAGTTAGCTCAGACATCCACGGTTATTAAAAAAAATGTAAACAAATAAGACAATGATAGCTCGTTAAATAAATTGTGTTTTTATTTGTCGTAGAACTTTTACTATCTACGCGACAAAAATATATCAACGAACAATTAAGTCATCCAATTTCAATTTGTGTACAATCTAAGTTAAAATATATATATATATTTTTTTTGGTCACTGAAATTTTAATTAAATTTCAATTGGGTCATCCAAATTTAACCGCTTATGGAGCTCACGCTGCTCACCGGCTTTTATCATCTTTTAGCAAACTTAAAATAATAATAATTAAAAATTTATAAATAAGATTTGATGAATAATAAATAAATCAATAATAATTGACGGAACGATGCACCAAATATAAAATGCGATTTATGCACTGCACCACGCTCTCAGTTCACTGCCACGCGCTTTTTGAAAAGGCGTTCCCGTTCATCACAGAATCACTTTCATCGATACTCTGTTATCGCTCGGATCTTCAATTTCACAGCTGCTAAAGCAAAAAAAAAAGAAATCTGAATTCTCTCCATGGCTCCCGTTGCTCCAAGGTCTGGCGATGCTATTTTCGCTAGCGTTGAACGCGTGGTAAGTATAATTTCTCAAACACAATCAACCCTAATTTATACTGTTTGATCCTAATCGCTGAACCGTGCAATTTGGTGTAAACTTGGTTAATTAGTGTTGTAAAATATTCGTAGAATGCGGAGCTCTTCACTCTGACTTATGGTGCTATAGTGCGTCAGCTGCTCACCGATCTGGAAGAGGTGGAGGAGGTCAACAAACAGCTCGATCAAATGTGATTGATTTTTTAATTGATTTTAAATTATTATTGAAAGCAATGATTTTGAGAATTTTGTAGTAATAAACTTGTTTTTCATGATTATTTGATTACCTGAAGTGGTATTTCTGCCTTGAATTTCGATTACTTGTGTTTATTGCAGGGGCTATAATATTGGGGTCCGGCTAGTGGATGAATTTCTTGCGAAATCTAATGTGTCGAGATGTGTTGATTTTAAGGAAACAGCTGAAGTCATTGCCAAGGTGGTGTACTCGTACTATTTGTTCAGATTTGTTACCGTTCACCTTTATATTGGATTAAGTTTAGGAATTTCAGCTGTTCTGAGTTTTGGATTGTAGTTTTAGAATGGTACAGAATTTGGCCTCAGTATCAGTAACCTGGAAAAGGAGATAAAAGTAAAGATAAATTGCAGTATGATCTTATCATGTCTTTTAGAGGGGAAAAAAGATAAGAGACATTGCGTTTTATATGAGGTACTAATCAATTAATGGCTTGGAATAGACTGATAAAGAATGCAATAGGAGTGTTCTTGAACCAGTCAGGTACTTCTATTTTTGGTTACTAAAAGGGTAGTTTACATCTTTTCCAAAGAACGCGATTTTAGGAAATAAAGAGGATCTAAATCAATTGGTATCATAATCATCTGATATTACACTGTAAGGTGGCTTCTGAATTCAGGCATTTTCTGTTTTAAATGTTTAAATTCTCCCGAGTCATGCCTGGGAAGCTTTGCGAGTCCGTAAAATTGGATAGCTGGTCCCTTGAGAACAGCTTATTGAATTCTAGACGAGTCTGTAATATTGCTTAAAATTGCAGGATGTTGAATCAGCTCACATAGATTTTTTATAAAAGATACATGCAGGAACTATGAACATCTTATTGTATGTTAATAAAGCTACTTGATGTTGCTGGAAAAAGAGGATAACATTAGAACTTTCTGCCCAGGACATTATAGCAACTTTGTCTGAACAAATAACTGCATATGTTCTCAAATAAGCCTTGAGAGCTGATAGTCTCGAAAAATGTGTTTCCACGCCTAGAGTTTATAAGCACATTTTTTATTGAATGCCAAAATGTTTTATGTATCTTCATCAATCGACTATGTCAATGTAGCATTTATCCCCTTAGTAGATCATTTTGTTAGTTTTGTAATTCGAAAGTTGAACCGTGACAAGTATCTTTTTGGTTATTTTACCCATATGCAGTACTAGAACTCACTTCATATGGCCAGGGTCTAGTAACTTCGTGTAATTGAATGCCTGTTTTGGACAATCAATGTGTATACTAGGTTGGAAAAAATGTTGAATATTCCTTCCAATAGTATTTGAATAATGAAATAGATGGGGCGAAAAAGTTCTTACATTTAGAAATATTGAGTTGTTGCAAGCATACTGTCAGTTTCAAGTTGATTATGCATTCACTGTCTCTCTCCATCTGACATCCTATCCCACGATATTACACGCAAACCCAAAAATTTTCCTTATTTTTTAACAACATATTCTCCATCTAATCACTATTCCAAAATGCATTTTTAAAAAAAAAAAAAAATGGGGCTCAAACATGCTCTAAATTATTTTGAAATGGTTTTTCTGTATTAATTGTCCTTTTGAGAATCTATTTTGGAATGTTTGGTTCATTAAGGACCTTATTAAGATGTCATATGAACAGGTAGGATTCAAAATGTTCCTGGGAGTTACTGCATCAGTCTCCAATTGGGATGCTGAAGGAACAACCTGCAGTATAATATTGGAGGATAATCCTCTTGTAGATTTTGTTGAGCTTCCTGATACCTGTCAAGGTCTATATTATTGCAACGTTTTAAGTGGAGTTATCAGAGGAGCTCTCGAGATGGTGAGCTGTCCCTCCTCTATGAACACCTTATCCTTACTATGTATGATGTTGTTTTTCGAGTAGGAATCTGCTACATGCATCTTCTCAATTTTTTTATTTTATTTCATTACGTGATTGAGAATTTGTTTTAATTCTAACAACTAATTGCAGAATTGATTATTCGGACCTTTCTAAATAATGGATGTAGATCTTGGACCTATGAATGGGGATATTCCCCAAACTCTCACAGAAAAAAGAAAGTGAGGGAGACAAAAAGAAAAGCAACTTCGACCAAAAAAATGATGTTTTTGGAGTGGGCATCTTCTACATGCATTTTCATAAATTTGCTTATTTCATTACATGATTGAGAATTTGTTTTGTTATTGTGAAATGTGCCATTTAATATGTTGATTGTTGACTTCTCCCAATTAAAACTATTTAGTATGATATAAAAAACTTTATTATGAAGAGAGAGCTGGGAAAGAAGGGAGGGATCAGGTATCTGGGGGGGTGGGGTGACAGAAATGTCACTGTGGTTTTGGCCAATAGAAGACAGCATAATCCCTCTGCTCGAAGATGCTCGAGGTTAATCTGTTTCTGCCCGGCATTTTCTCATGATAAAATTTATACTGTTGTTAATTGATTGCGATGAATAGCTCCACCATGTTAGAATAACCTCGTGTACACATTGAGCACAAACCGAGGTGACATGCAATTTACTTTCTTTGTTCAGGTGTCAATGAAAACTGAAGTCACATGGCTGCGAGATATGCTTAGAGGGGATGATGCATTTGAGTTGCAGGTGAAACTTCTGAAGCAAGTTCCCGAGGAGTATCCATACAAAGACGATGAGTAATGTGCTTCCTTTTCCTCTAGAGATACAATCTATGATTTGTGTAATTTACCCTTCTTTCTAGACCTAAACACCTTTCAATGCAATGCCCTTTGCCAAAAAATTTCGATAAAGGTACTCAAAAATGCAAATTTTGAATGTAGACATTTGGTGGTGTCATTGTTTCGATAATATTATAGTTGCATCACTTGCATTTCAAAAGCTAACGTTTGACTGTCATCCTTAAATTGATTATCTGGGTTGAAAATGTGCTGTGATTTTATCCAGAAATTATGAGTAAAATGACTGTATTGAGCAATGATGAGATCATTGAATTTGGATTTTGAATTGCTGTTCGTATTCCACTCGGTAAAAGACTATCAGTGTAATAGGTATTGGACTAGTCCAATAATATGATAGAGGGAAATGCCATTTGTACACTTCGAAGTGTACATAATTGACTTTGTTTTAAAAAAATTGTTGGAAGGAAAACTTTTTTTTTTAATTGTCAAATGGCAGGTTGACATGTGGCAAACTGTCAAACTTGGTGTATGCCAAAGTGTACCAAGCATGATTGTATTATAGATGGGTTGGATTTCAATCATGCCAGCTAAATTATCGAGTGTAATGCATGTTTGGCTACCCTTATTTTCTATAATAAATAATTTTGAAAAAAAAATAAGTATTGTTTTACTTAAAAGTAAAGGAACGCTTGCGAAAACATAAATGTGAAGACGATAGACGCCAATTGACGTTTGCTACCCCCCACAACAAAACAAGAGTATGATCTGTTTAAGTTGAAATGTTACCTTTTTAATGAAATAATTTTTATTAGTGCCGTGAATTTTAATATTATGTTAAACAAACGAGTAGCTAGAAAATATATTTACTTCCTTTAAACCCTGTTCTATAAGGCCCCCGCTTAGGTTCGAGGGCTCGGAGGAAATGTCCCTTCTCAACGTTCTCGTGCCTAGCTTGAAAATTGACACTCGACTTAATTTTGATTGTCTATGGCATGTCTACACACACAAAAAAAAAAAAAAAAAAGCGTGTGCTTTTTATGGATTCAATAAATATTCACCCAAACCTATTTATGTAAAGTTTCTATAAATTTTGAAGGCACGTGTAATTTTTTTTTATTTTTTTTATCTATAATACTTAAAATAATATTAAAAAATAGAAAAATATTATTATTTCGTTATACACGCTAATCTTGAAGGCATGTGTAATTTTATTTTATTTTTTTTATCTATAATACTTAAAATAATATTAAAAAATAGAAAAATATTATTATTTCGTTATACACGCTAATCTTGTAGGGCTTGAATTTTTTTGAATCGTGCTACATTATGCCTTTATAGGTTATAAATCTTACAAGTAATAGATCCACGTAATTCACGGAATTCCTTTGTCTAATTAAAGAATTGAATTGAAATACAGAAAGAGACTTCAACTAAATCATGTCGTTGCTTGACTTTCACGTGCCACATTGGATACACTGCAAAGCCATCACCCAAAGAGATTCCTTTCTTCAGCGCTAGTTCCTGTTTACTTCCACTACATACATCGCTCCACCGCGAGTAGATTTCCCGGCATGGCGGAGAGCGGTGACGTCGAAGGATGTGGCAAGTGTTGCTGCAGCTTCATATTCACCTCAGGCTTAACAGCTCTCTTCATGTGGCTAAGTTTACGTACCTCAAAGCCCACTTGCTCTGTACAGCAGTTTTTGGTTCCTTCACTTAACAAAACCGACAATTCCACTACCACAAGGAACAACCACACCATTTTCTTTGTCATCAAGCTTGATAATGGGATGAAAGACAAAGGCGTCCACTATGATCCCATAAATTTTACCTTTTTCTATGGTCAAAATTATAGCTTTCCTATAGCCACCTACACAGTGCCAGGGTTCTACCAGGGTCACGGTAAGCACACTGACCGGAGATCGCTGCTGGAGGCCAACGGAGTGCCTTGGGTGGCAGCTTTTGAGGCTGTTTCAAATGGTTCCACGGTGGCTTTTAGAGTGGGATTGGCTACTAGAGTGAAGTTCAAGATCTTGTTTTTTTATACAAAGAGACACAATCTGATTGTGAAGGCGGATATACCGGTGGACGACTCCGGTAAGAAAAAGAATAAGAAGGGTATTAAACTCAAGTCCAACGCACCCCTTCAGAGGAGCCATAGGCTGAGACTGGAATTTGTGGTGGTTATTTTCACTTTCTTGATAATCTTTTTGCTGTAAATCTTATATTTTGTATGATTAACATGGCTAGAATCTTCTATGATTTGAGGTTCTTGTGTGTTTGTTAGGTATAATTACATATCCATCCGTGACCAAGTTATCCAACCAGTGAATTTTCAGAAATCCACAACCCCATATTTAACAATTTCCGGGTTCCATTTGATACGTGAACTTATTAAATAAAGACTGATTTCTGCTGCTTTTGTTCTTGTCGCTAGATGGACTAATCAGTTTCAACTCACTCAACTTGGTTGTTCTTCTATTGTATCTGAAGTTGGTCTGAGGGACTACTGCGGGCCAAAATTATGGAGGATATCATGAGATAGTTTGAGTCAGCCGTAAACACGTGGTACCCTGTATTTCTTACTCTAGCTTTCATAGAAGCTTAGACAATTATGATTTGGTTGTAGTATTGTAAAAAGAAGTTCACATATTTCTCACGAATTCCTTCCAATTCAAGCCATACTCCTTCCTTTCCCATTTCGATTCGTTACCATCTTCCACAGGGAAACAGCCTTTTCGACATGCCTGATGGCTGCGAATGATGGTGATTGTATTAACTGCTGCTGCTACATTATCAGTTTAGGCTTTGCAGCTCTGGTCTTCTAGTTAATAATCTACATGCTTCCTTGCCTAAACAATGCCAAATTCCCTGCCATTTTGTCTGAATTTGTGTTAACGACTTTGGTGAGAAATCAAGAAAGAAGTCACCACACTAAATTATAGGCGCACTGGAGCACTAGCTCTGACCATATGTGACTAATCTGCTGCTTATTTTATGGTGTCCTAATTTCTTTATTGTGAGTACAAATTCTATTTTGGTATTGATACTGCCACTTCACTTTCATGAATTTACTATTTTAATTTAGTAATGGAAGGGCATATACTTTTAGCTTTACAGTTGGGTTGACATGTAGTATAATGGTTCTTTGTTTTCTAGCAGTGTACTCTTTCGAAATGAATGCCCATATATGGTAATCATTTTGTGTGGAGTTTACCTTTCTGCCTATATCCAAGAAAAGGAATGAGCTATCAATGTGGATTGTAGAAGCATGGAAAAATGGAATAATAAGCGCATTCTCGTGATTATAATTGGAGAAGTTTTTGCTTAGCTTAATACTATTTATATAATGGATTTCATAAGGATATCTTCATATGAATGGAATTTTAGTATCCAAATTTGACTTCAAGTTCGAAAATCCGACAATAGATAGTTCTACAGTAGAATAGATGGAATCTTACATGCTTGAAGGCTCGCAATATATATAGTAAGCCAGCTTAAGAAAATCTCCACACCAGAACTGCTAGTGTAAAGAGTACTGATTTCCTCTATATTACAAAAATTCAGGTGACATTAAGTACAGGAAACATGTATCTGAGAAATCAACTAGTTTAGATCTAGCTGTTTCATTTTACTGGTAAGGAGAGTTGTTATCTTGTAGTTTAACAAGCAGATAATAGGCACCAATATTTCCCACTGAGAGTAGACTTCTTTGATCACAGCAATGGTATTAGATTTCTGTATTGTATATAATTGATGAGGCACAACAATGCATGTTCGACCACCCATCATCTTCTCTAGTGCTTCTTGAACCATGCTTTCTGATACTATCAAGAGCACTGGTTGCTTCATCAAGCAGCAGGATTGTAGGGTCCTTCAATATTTGCAAGAGCCAAAACTATTCTTTGTTTCTGGCTTGCAGATAGCTGAACTCCTCTTTCTCCACAGTAGGTCTCTTATCCATCTTTCATAATGTCTTCAAGTAAATGAATTAAAAGTTTACAAGAAGTATTTGATTTGGATTCTCTTTGCATAAAATATTTCTTTTAGGAAAATAGTTTTAAAGATTCCAAACCTTATAAATTCATGTGAATTAGCGAGTATTGCAGCCTTTCATATTTCAGATTCTGTGGCATTCTGTTTCCCAAAGGCAATGTTCTCATGTATGGCTTCTGCAAAGAGCGTTGGCTCCTGACCGACTAACGCAATGTGTGAACTCAAGGTTCTCAAATTATACTCCTTTATGTCCTTATCATCAATAAACACTGATCCCTTAATTGGATCGTAAAATCTTTCAATGAGTCCAATGGTTGCTGATTCCCTGAACCACTCTGGTCAACTAATGCAAAAGTGGTTCCTGCTCCGATTTTAAGGTTGAGGCCCTTTAGTATAATAGTATCAACTGGTCAGGTCTTGATGGAAAAGCAATGAACACATTTCTTAGCTCCACACGGCCCTTAATATCATTCTTCATTGCATCAATTTGCCATGAGTTCTCTGGATCAATCTCACTCTTTCTGTCAAGGATTGCAAAAACTGAACGAACAGCATTACTTCCTCTTGACAAATCTTTTGTCATGCTTCCGGCTTCTGCAATGGTATATGCAGTGAATAGAAGTGCTAGAAAGGCTTGGAAAAGTTGCTCCGGAGATATTGAACCTTGTGATAATAACTTCCATCTATACCAGTAATCTAATACTGTAGAGCTGCTGCAAGAAACTGCGAGCTAAATAGGCTGACACCTGCAAACCAGGATTATCTAATACTCTCCTTCCTTGGGCTTTCTAGTGTGGCTCTAAAGAGCACCACTATCCTTTTCTGAGATGAAAATGCAGTATTATAGTTCGATGGTAGTTGGTTGGCTTCCTTCATTTTGTGCAATTTCAGCTTTTGCCGACATACTTGTCATCAGAGTACTCCTTGAATAAAAGTTTTCAATGAGTATGGGCTGAGCCGCCATCATCACACTGACTAGCCGCCATGTTAACACGAGTCCTAGTGTGGAGGCAAAGACAGTTCCAAAAATTGCTTGAGTTAACAGTGACAAGCGATCTCCAACAAGTGAGCGAACCATGTTGGCTTCTGTTGATATTCGTGCACATATTGCTGCATGTGTTTTCACTTTCATCAAACCAACCAATCTCAAAAATCATGTTTTTCCAGCAGCATCTCCCGTAATCTTTTAGTTAACTTTTCTTCCATGATAGCAAAATTGTAGTGCTGCAGAAGGTTGTGAAGAAGTTGAAAACTCCAAGGCCTACAAACGAGAGAATGTCCTCTTGCATGAGATGCGATGGACGATTTATCTGTCCTGAAGTAAACCGCTATAAGTGCTCCCACGCAATACGCATTAATTGGTCAACAGATCCCGAGCCTATTGCTCCTAAGCACACTAACAAAGCTCTTTCCCCATTCAGGTGTGTTCATGCTCAGTAAATGCCACTGTGATGGAGCAGGATGAGATGGACCATTAAAATCTTCATCATCACTATCGTATGTGCCCTCGTATGGAATTGAGTACGGAGCTGAGTAGGAGTAGGGTGTACTCCTTGAAAATGCTGGGCTAAATGGGTGTAAAGCTGGAGTGTTTTGTGCACTTGACCTCACACTCAATGGGGTTGGAGGGATACTCATCTTGTGGTGATTTTTTCCTTCAATCTGATGGCTAGAATTACTTGTAGTATCATTTTCAGTTGCAGATTGTTGCAACTGAACCATTTTGAAGTACTCTCCATCATCCAGTTTCATAAGCTCGTTGTGTGAACCTGATTCAACAACTCATCCCGACTGGAGAACCACAATCAAGTTACTTATCTTGGTTATAGAGAGATGGTGTGCTACAACAATAGCTGTCCTTCCCTTAGATGCCTGGTCTATAGCTTTCTGTACAATTCTTTCAGATTCTGCGTCCTATGCACTTGTAGCTTCGTCGAGAAGCAAGATTTTTGGATCTTATATCAAAGCCCTTGCTATGGCTATTCATTGTTTTTGTCCTGATAACTGAACTCCAAATTGCCCAACCTGGAGATTACCATATCCCGTAAAAATTATTCGAGATGCTTCAAATTATAAGACAGCACGTACGGTCCTGAACCAAATGACGGGGGAAAAGAATTCATAACAAGGAAGGCATTAGGATTAGTCTTACTTGAGTTTCATATGCATCTGGTAACTTCATAATGAAATCATGTACATTTGCAGCCTCAGCTACTTTCTCTACATCCTCTGTCGATGCTTCCTCCTTCCCGAATACTCCCTCCGTCCCAATTATATAGGCTTGTTTCGTTTTTCACACGGATTAAGAAATGTTCTTTAATGTCATTGGAAAGTTAGTTTTTGCCAAGATATTTTCTAGTTTACCCCTATTTAATTTTCAGTATGTAAAACTAAATTATTGTTGGAACTAATAAAGAATTTGATGAAAAAGAAGAAATGAGAGTTGTTCCATGTTTCCAAAAAGTGGGAAATGTGCGTATTTGGATGATTTCAAGAAATTGACATATTAAGTGGGGAAAATTTAACAAGGGTATATTGGTAAAGGAACACAACAAAATATTCTATATTAAGAAACATGTCTATATATTTGGAATAAGAGAAAAAGGAAACTCAGCCTATATAATTGGGATGGAGGGAGTAATATATTTTCTTTTATAGATGGTGCAAAGAGGATTGGTTCTTGAGATGAAGCCTCTTTATTTTGTATCCTATTTCTCCTTCTATGGGGTCATAAATTCTTTGCAGCAAGGAAATGATGGTGGACTTTCCAGAGCTACTAACCCCAACAAGACCGACAGTTTTCCCGGCTGGAATTTTAAATCCAAGCCTTGCAATATGGGCGTATCTGGTCTTGATGGGTACGTAAAACAGACCCCCCTGAATTCTATTTCTTCTCTCACATGACAGAGCTTTTCCCTTCTTATCATCAGAATTTATGGCTGGTTTGCGATCAATCATCTCTATAATACGAGTAGCAGCAGCCTTTGATTCCGCAGAGGCAGTGAGATTGGAAGGGCAATCAAAATTTTTCTGCAAAACACAGAAAACAGTAAGTTTTCGAGTTTGATGTGAAGGATCAAGCCAGCTGATCATTAAAAGTCTATTGATGAATAAACTCACAATCTTCCCATGAGAACGTTGAATCTGGCTACAAAAATGTCTCCACCCTTTTCTCCTTTTCTGCGAACAAGAAGAGATCCAACCCAAGCTTGAAATCCCATGCTCCCCATCATTAAGGCTATTGCAAAACCTTGCTTTATTCCCAACTCCATAGGGTTTTTTCGCAGTGCGTGGCTGAACTTCTCGATGGTTTCATTCTCGGCAACATAGGAATATACAGTTAGGAATGAGGAAATTGCTTGTTCTGCAATTCCACCGGCGACTGCATAAGACTCTATCATCTTCATGTTGAGTTGTGTGGAGCCTGACTATACTGGACACCCAACCACAACTGGTGGGCGAAAATTCACACAAGGGTATTTTGGGTATTTCCATTGTATTAGGGTTTTTTCTTCTTCTGACTATATATATCTTATGTTATGACATATGGCTTGTAAGCGAAATTAGTAGTCGCCCAACTACTGTATTGTGATTCTTCAAGAAATAAAAATTCCTCTGCAAATCCGTGTGTTTATCTTTTACTTTTATTGTCATCTTTTTCACAACAATTGGTATCAGAGCTAAGGTTCGGGTCTGAGGAAAAACGATGGCTGGAGACGAAGTGAAGATATCAGGGATCGAGAAGTTCGATGGCGCGAGATTTTGAATCTTGGAGGATGCGAGATAGAGGACTACCTCTATGGGAAGAAACTCCATCTTCCATTGTTGGGGAAGAAGCAGGAAAAAATGGAGGAAGCGATTGGAACTGTTGGATCGATAGGTTAAGGGGTTATTCGGCTAACCTGTCGAGATCCGTTGCACACAACGTCGATAGGAGATAATGACGCGGGTCTCATGGCGACGCTTTGTCGGTATGTATGAAAAGCTTTGACAAATAACAAGGTATATTTGATAAAAAGGTTATTCAATTTGAAGATGGCGGAAAGTCGTCCCGTTGCACAACATCTGAATGATTTTAACACCATCTACAACCAATTGTCGTGCATGAAATTGAATTTGATGATGAGATACTTGCATTAATCTTGTTGGCATCATTGCCAAATAGTTGGAAGCCATGAGAATGGCTATCGATGTGTCTGCGGTAAATCGAAGTTGAAATATGTTGATATTCGTGATTTGATTTTGGGTGAGAGGGTGCGAGGAGAGATTCGGGGGCGAGACCTCGGGCTCGAGTTGTTGAATGTTGATTCTCGAGGAGATCACAAGACGAACTTAAACAAAGGTAGATCAAAATCAACGAATAGGAAAGAGCAAGTCGAGGCACAGTCGGCGACGAGCAACTTGCTGGAATTGTGGCAAAGGCGCGCATAAGAAGAGCTGTAAAAATCCCAGCGAGAATGATAGTGCTAATGTAGTAGCCGAAGAAGTACGGGATGCACTATTGCTTGCGATCCAGCGATCCAGGTTGATGATTGGATACTAGATTCGGGGGCTTCCTTCCATACATCTTCCCGTGGGGAGATAATGCGAACTATGTTGGAGGTGATTTTGGGAAGGTGTACTTGGGCTGATGGAGAGGCTTTGAACGTGGTAGGGACGGGAGACATTGACATTGCACTCCCTTTAATAAGAGCAAATGGACCTTACGAAAGGTCGGGCACATTCTTTGAGTTGAAGAAGAATCTTATTTACATTGGGCGACTTGATGATTGTGGTCATTCGGTGGTATTTTCGGAGAACTCTTGGAAGGTCACTAAAGGGGCAATGATCTTGGCTCGGGGTAAGAAAATGGGTACACTCTATTCGACTATTTGACGAATAATACTATTGCTACTACCGTTACGGAGAGCACATCGATTTATGGCATTGCGGGCTTGGCCGTATAGTCGAAGAGCGTGAAAGAACTTACGAAGAGGTAAGCTACGAAGCTGAAGTCGGTTGATCTCGGAATGTGTGAGAGTTGCATCATGGGGAAACAAAAGAAGGTCGGTTTCTTGAAAGGTGTGAACAATTGAGACTGAAAAGCGGATCTTGTGCATACGGACGTGTGGGGACCTTCCCCGGTGGCATCTCTTGGAGGTTCTCGTTACTATGTCGCGTTCATTGATGACCATAGCGAGGAAGGTATGGGTTTATTTTTGAAGCATAAATCTGAAGTATTTAATGTATTCAAAGTTTGGAAAGCCATGGTAGAAAACGAAAGCAGAGACTTGATTTGAAATGTTTGAGGTGCGATAATGGTGGTGAGTACAATGATGCCGGGTTCAAGAATCTTTGTGCGGCTCGGGGCATCGAGAATGGAGAAGACCATTCCTGGGACACCACAGCCAAAATGGAGTTCTTGAACGTATGAAACAGAACCATAAATGAGCGTGCTAGAAGCATAAGGGCTGCGCACGTTGGATTACACGCTACTTTACGGGCGGATGCGGTCGGCGCTGCGATCTACTTCGAACGCAGAGGGCCATCGGTTCCATTGGATTGTGGATTGCACGAGGAGGCTTGGAGCGGGAAAGAGGTTAAATTTTCTCACCTTAAAACTTTTGCATTGTCTTTCCTATGTTCTTGTTGATTCGATGATCGTAGTAAACTTGAGGCTAAGTCGAAAGAAATGTTATTTCATTGGCTATGGAGAGGCAGGCATATGGCTATCGTTTACGGGATGATCGAGTCGGAAGATTATAAGAAGCGGGAATGTGATCTTCAATGAGAAGATTGTGTACAAGGACAAGTCCCGATCTGACGGTTGTTGAAACGGCTCCTCGGGAGTCGAGTTTGTGAGATTGGATGACCTACCAGAGGCGCGGTGCGGTGCGAGATGTGAGTGACGGGGAAAGTGGGTCCGATGCACCTTCTATTGTCCTCATGATCGAGATCCCGGAGCCGTCCTCTACGATTGCGATTCGCAGTCGGTCGGGACTATTCGGCCTCGAGCGGTTCTCACCTACTTTAAATTATATTACATTGACAGATGATGGAGAACCGCGAGTTACAAAGAAACCTTGCAAGATGAAAATTCTAGCAAGTGGGAGTTAGCCATGAAGGATGAGATGGATTCCTTGTTAGGGAATCGGACATGGGAGTTGACGAGAACTTCCACCGGGGAAGAAGGCATTGCACAACAACAAGTGGGTGTCTTAGGGTGGCGAGCATGATGGCGGTAAAAGGTACAAGGCGAGACTTGTTGTAAAGGGCTTTCAGCGACGTGGTATTGATTACTGCGAGATTTTCTCTCCTGTGGTGAAGATTACAACCATCGGGTTAGTGTTGTCCATAGTTTACTGCGAAGATTTATTTCTTTGAGCGATTAGATGTGAAAACAGCTTTTCTTCATGGAGACCTTGAAGAAGACATCTACATGTACCAACTTTGAGGGTTTGTAGTGCGGGGGAAAGGAAGGTTCGGTTTGTGGGCGAAGAAGAGCTTGTATGGCACAGAAAGCAAGCTCCTGAGAACGATGGTACAAGAAATTTGACTTTATGTGCGGTGTAGGGTATATCGGATGTCGGGCGGATCCTTTGTTGCTATGTCGGGCACTTTGACAATTCTTACATTATTTTGTTGTTGTATGTGGATGACATGCTTATTGCAGGGCTAGCATTGATGAGATCAATAATCTAAAGAAGCGGATGTCGAGCATTTTGCAATGAAGGATTTGGGAGAGCTGAAAGCAAATCCTTGGCATGAGAATTGTTAGAGGCAGTCGGGGGCACGTTGAGACTCTCACGGGTGAGTATGTGAAAAGATACTCGGCGGGTTCAATATGGACAAGGCGAACCGGTTGGCACACCATTGGCGATCACTTGAGACTCGGCAGGATCGATCACCTAAGTCGAGAGGAGGAACGAGATTACATGAGTAAGGTTCCTTATGCCTCGGCTATTGGTTCACTTATGTATGCTATGGTTTGCACTAGGCCGGATGTTGCCCATGCGGTGGGAGTTGTGAGTAGATACATGAGTAATCCGGGAAAACAACATTGGGAGACGGTGAAGTGGATTACGAGGTACCTAAAAGGCTCCTCGAAACGTGCTTGTGTTTCTCGGAGAGAGCTTGGAGGTGAAGGGCTATGTTAATGCTGATTTAGCTGGGAGATGCGATAGCGGAAAAGTACCACTTCAGGTTTGTTTATACTGCGGGTGGTACTTTAACGGGTTTCATGGGGTTCTAATCTCTGACGATTTCTTTATCTACTACAGGCGAGTACATTGCAATATCGGAAGCGGCAAAGGAGATGATTTGTATACAGGGCTTCTTGGAGGAATTGGGCAAAAAGAATCAGAAGGGTACTCTCTACAGCGATAGTCAGAGTGCTATATTCCTTGCCAAGAATCCGGCTTTTCACTCCGGGACTAAGCACATTGAGATCGGGTATCACTTTATACGGTCATTGTTAGATGATGGACGATTCTTGCTTGAGAAAATTTGTGGAAGTAAGAACCTGGCGATATGTTGACAAAGGGTGTTACACTTGGCGAAGGCTGTGTGCAACTTCAGTTGGTCTTCTAGCTTGAAGACATGGGTAATGAGTTGCAGAGGTGGAGGACATCATGTTTGAGGAAGAAGGTGATACAATGGGTGCATCAGTCTCCAAGTGGGAGATTGTTGAGTTGTGTGGAGCCTGACTATACTGGACACCCAACCACAACTGGCGGACGAAAATTCACACAAGGGTATTTTGGGTATTTCCATTGTATTAGGGTTTTTTCTTCTTCTGACTATATATATGTTATGTTATGACATATGGCTTGTAAGCGAAATTAGTAGTCGCCCAACTACTGTATTGTGATTCCTCAAGAAATAAAAATTCCTCTGCAAATCCGTGTGTTTATCTTTTACTTTTATTGTCATCTTTTTCACAACACTTCATTGCCACATCCATCAGCATCTTTCCAAATCCAAGTCCGGGGACAATGAACATTATGGTGAATGGTATAGCAGCCAAAGTGAGCCTCCATGATAACAAAAAGGCAAATACGAGGCAGAATGACATATAGGCTAGGCAGTCAGGTATCTGCACAAAATAATAATATTTCAAGTTTTGAGTCAACTAAAATGACCAAGTATAGGAAATAGAATCATTTTCACTTTTCTTAGTACATGTTTGGTATGCAATACTAAATACGGTATCATAAGCAAGATTTTGAATTATTCCTCTCCTCAGATCGTGCTATTTTAGTTTTGTGCAAGAAGATCCTTTAATTTTCTGAAATATAAATGATCAGTCATGTGATTATACTTGGATGGGTATCAATGCTGTTATTTTTCTCTTTCTTGCATTATATGATCCATTTCCCATTTAAGCACTGATTTTGAGTTTTTGATAAGAAAAAATTTGGTGCTGTTGGAGTAAATACCTTCTCTCCTATGGTGATTTGGATCGTATTGGAATCGGCAGATATTGTCGTAACAACTTGATAAGTTTTTGATGAATCAGCTGCCTGAAATCGACTTCTTGTCAGGACAGATTTCAGGTACTCTTATCTCATCCTAGAAGTCTGCCTCTCTGCTGTTCTTGCCCAATATAATCCTTCTGTAAAAATACCCCCGAGGAAACATTAAAAATGCATCTAAGAATCATGTTAAAATATACATAATCTGTCAATTTTTCGTGAGATTTAATGCTCTAGATAAAAGCAGATAGTCCAACCCCGATGGCCACGTAGAGTAGCCTTTGTGTGTACTGCCAGAAAAGTTAGTAGCATGTTAGTCGAATGTAAACAACAAATTCCTCGTATTGGTGAAATTATGCATTCCAGCATATGTACAACATGCATACATATATAGGGCATGTTCGGACAAGCTTTTGCTTCTACTTTTTGTAAAAGAGCTTACTAAAGAAGTCACTTTCAGTTAACTTCTTCTAAAAACTCATCTAATCAGGTAGGACTTTCAGAAAATTATCCCATCAGGTCCAAGCTTTTCAAAATCACGGCCAAACGCCAATAGTTCATTCGTATGAAATGAGACTGAACTGTTAAGGTTTCCGTACTCAATGATGACAGCACTGAGTACAAACATCATAAGAGGGATTTGCAATCCATCTCCAATGCTGCCTAAAGTCCCAAAGAACATCAAGAACTTGTCGACTCTATCTGCATAACGAAAAATCCCATTTTTCTTCCCCATTTCCTATGCCCTCTGAAGAGGGAGGGATCGACTAACTTTCAAAGAGAGAATTTCTTCAACTACTTTCAAGTACCAATATCTTAGTTTATGTTACTTTTTATATAGAAATTTATTGATTCCCCCGGCTTAGTTTGCAGGCCATTATTAGTCAGGTAGTTGTTTTATAGTTGTGAAAAGGATCCAATGTTTTCCTATATTTAGCCGGCTGTTTGTTATCATTAGTTATTTTTGCTTTATATGATGATTACAACTGTTCTTTGTGTTTGTCTCTCCATTTTAATAATTTCCTTGAAAACAAGTGTTTTATGTGTTGTGAAAGCTCTACAATGCGCTTCGATGATTCATCCAGCATATAGTGATTCTGGTGCGCACAGAGTTGCTTGGCGAACTAATTGACCGTGTTATGCTTTTACGAAATCAATTCCAAAAGTGTGAAAGTAATTTTTCTTGATTGCAAATATGTAGAGTGAAGGTGACACCCATCGAAAATATTATAAAGAAGCTCGTTTTAGGAGTAGTATGATCTGAATAGAATGTGTTAGAAAAGAGAGAGAGAGAGAGAGAGAGAGAGAGAGAGAGAGAGAGAGAGTACACTATCTAAAACTAACATAAGCTATTCAAATTGCATAGTATCTGGTTGTCTTTTTTTCATCTTCTGGCAAATCTAACGTTAAACCGAATGGAGTGGAGAAAAATGGTGGGTTTTACCATTTGTACAGGGGAAATGCACATGAGATTTTACAGGTGTTGAGATGACAGCACTTGTATAGTTGTTGATTTTTTTTCCCCCAATAAAAATTTGCTAATGGAATTTTGGACATTTCCTTTGTAAAACTCTCTTGTACGCATAGCATTATTAAAAAATGATTTAGATTAATCACAAAATGCTACATTTTTTAAGGGTTATAGTTACTCACACAACACGGGTGCAACATTTGCTTTGTAAATTCACCAAGTTCATTTCTTCACAAGGATAGCATCCTTTATTTAATTATGAGCATGTTCGACTAAACTTTAAAAAAAAAAAAAATTCCTTTTTTCAAATAGAAAATGACAATTAGGGTTTTACTGATTCACTTTCAAATGTCAAAAAGGGATCATCTTTCCCTATCCATTGTTTCAATGTCATAAGGTGGGACTCCATAAATTTTGGGCATTTTATTTCTTTGTAAAACGTGCAAGTCGCCATTTCAAGAAGTAATGGACTCATTCCAGCCAAATGTGATATTCCCATTTATTTTATTTTGTGTAATCTTAGTAGGACAGGGTTTAGTTTAACAATCCAAATCAATTTGAATTTAGTCACTTAGTTTCTATGGATGAGTTTTAGGCTTGGCCTTGCTTAAATCGTTATTTGGATTGGCTGCCATAATGTCTAATTAAAAACAACTAGACGCTCAAATCAAGACGTGCTTAACCTATAGGCATTATGCACCAAACCATTCAAGGATTGGATATAAGTATGTGTAAGTTAAAATGAGCCGTTCTTTATTTACAATTTCTCATAGTGATATTAACTTGATAATGACACGAGATTTATGTCACCGAGAACACCTATCAAAACGTAAAAAAAATAATCACTTTTGATCCTCCTTTAGCTTTCCCTTTTGTGCTTGTAGGCTTTTCGTAAACCGAATCTTTTATACAATTCGAATTTTTGTAGAAAATATTCTTGTACACTATATGTAGCCTACACAGCTCGAAAAATCAGCAAAATCTTATTTTATACTCATCCCGAGTCAACTATATAAATCATTCTATCATTAATAAAAATATTTGTTTTTAATCACTTCATTCGAACTCGATACAATCGAGTTAGTCAAAAACAAGATCACATCCAAAGAAGACTTGTACAATAAATTAGGAGCCCTTATTTGACAAGGCAATTGGCAATACATCTATAACTTGTTTGTTAAGTGGATTTTATAGCAGATAACGGAAGACATTGTTAATACGAGTTGTCAATCCTATTCAATATTGCAAACAACCATAAAAGCATATTAAGTACGCATATGGAACTCGACAAAGCTGTACAATTTTTTCAATTCACGACCAATATTGTATTTGTCTAATATAGCACACCATATATCAATGACATAATACATATGTTTTTCAAGTTTCTTCACTCATTTGGGTCGAAGAATTCCATCCTCCCAGAATATTTTTCGTGGAACGATGCAATTTCAAAAACATTTTCGGAAAAATAGAGAATATTACAGAGACAGGAAAGGCAAAATATCACATATTTTCATTCTGTTCATTCGCAAAGGTCTGCGGAAAGAATTTATGAAAGAAAAAATGTGTAAACTTAAAAAGATATATAATGGCCCGAAAAAATCACATAGGAGACAAAAAGATATGTAACGACCCAAAAATATCACCTAGGAGACCCCAAGTGATACGAGATATATACAATCTGATTCCAAAATTGTATCAAACATTATTTTTAAAGAAGAAAAAACAGAAAAACCAGATCAATGGTAACCATATGCCAGCTGAAACCGAATTGAAACACAACGAATTCCAATCCAAACAGACGCCCACAGATATATATTATCAATTCTGTTGACATAGATAACAACAAATTTAAGTTCTTTGTCTTCCATGTATAACAAAAAGAAAAGATTCAACAAGTTTCACTGGTTTGGGGAAGTCATTCCATTAACCAGGACTTCCTTATTTTTACCTCTAAGCAGATAAAAAAACAAGGGACACGATGATCAAACCATGTATCTGCAAAATCCAAGCATTCTTCTTCCATAATACATCACTAAGAGCTGACTCTGATCATTGTTACTCCCAGCACAACCTGGAATTAATGCATTATGTACATTCGCATTATCAAACAAAGAAAAATTAAGACATGGGGAGGGGAGAAAAAAAGTTTTAAAGAAGTAAAATATGGCCATAAAGGTGGAGAGAGCTGAAAAACCATTGGAAAGAGGAAATCTTGAGTGATTCCAGAAATTCTCTGTTTATAATCCTCCTCCATGACCTATTGAGGAATGTGAAATTAAGCAGGAGTCAAATTAAATAAGAATCTCTGCAATTATAGCCAGTTTTATAAATCAGCCAAAAGTTAGCTTCTAAATTTTAAGAATCTTTGTTTTCTTGAACATCCATTTTTAAGACTTCGCAGGCAGTTATCTTATTTGTAACATATGAAACTCGAGTGTATCTCTCAAATCCATACTGAAGTACAAAGCATCATTTGGCATATATAATATTGAACTATATAATTAAGAAAAAAATCTTAAACTTACATGGGAGGAGGCTTTCAACAAATGGAAATGCGACAGGGGAACAATTGTCAAATTCATCATCTAGATAGTGTACAACCCAAGTATAGTCTTGTAAATTTAAGATGCAGTAGCAATGGGATCCATCCATGAGCCTAATTATAAAAAATACCTCCTCCTTTATTGCAGCTACAGAGTTAAAATAGTGAATTTCCAATTCCAGTTCAATTTCAAGAGTGCCTCTTAAGTTCCAAACAGACTGTTCAGGATTTATTAAATCCCATATCTCCATAGAAGGTCCGATATCATCGATTGCCTCTGGATTATAAACTGGATAATCCACTCGCAGCAGTGACAAACAACCTTTTAGTTCGAACAGAAATGTCCATTGATGCATTGCAGAGGGAAACTCAATTCTCAAAAAATTCTCATTCATGTCAACAGAGAGGATGTGATCAGGAATTCCAAATTCCACTTCTGAACTCACCATCCAATACATTCTACCACCCACACATACATAGGAAGGGTAGTATGGGCAACTGGGATTAGGCTTAGGACCTTTTTTGACCTCAGAAATAGCTGTCCATGTTGCAGTATCAGAGGAATATACTTCACATTTGTACTCCCCATATTCTAGTTCATGTGAATTGCGGAAAAACCGAAATAGTTTGTATTTGTTATTTTCAGGGTCAAAGACAAGCCCAACTGATGGAGTATCTATTGATGGACTCCCTTTTGGAAGCAATATGATTTCTTGAGTTGTAGGATTAAAAATTTGGATGCCCATATCTTCCCGTTCATCTTGGTTGACACAACATATTAGACCATTCAAGAAACAGATTATGTCAGGAGAAAATATATTAACAAAACCAGGGGTGGGAATCTCACGATCTATTGTTCCATCCCCCTCCATCAAATACAGATGAGTAACTATATCTGAGGAATCAGAGTAAGGACAAATAATATATTTAGGGTTCTTCCTGGAGAAGCTTAGTTGCAATTCAGGAAAGTGTGGTTCAGAAATCAACCCCAACCAAAGTTTTGAAACAGATTTGCACACTAGTGCGGCTTTAACAGGAAGTCTTGGGAGAATGTTCGCCAAGATTTCCTCAATGTGTCCAATTTCAGACACATTATTGCATCGCAAGAGGCCACAATCATTTCCCGTCTCAGACATATTATAGCAGTATGTAACTTCTGGTATCAGGAAAGCAGAGCGTTCACGTCAATTGATTCATCTGCACTAAAAAGTCATCAGTTAATTTTTGAGGAACACGAAAAAAATTCTATTAAACAGCAATCAGGAATCTCTCCACAAAAGTGTATTATGTTTTTTTCTTTTATTGTCTTTTGTACTCTCTTTCTCCCAGAGCACACAGCTATCCAAACTCAAGATCCATGAATTGTGAAATCTACCAATCAATTCCAATTTACTATTTGTATAGGATACCAAATTTTCAATTCAAACAGTAAGAAAAGGGAAGGGAAAAGGTATACAGCAAAATCACCATGTTCAAATTAGTTCTCCCACTTGCTTTGAGAAAAAAATAATATCGCAACTAAATATAAAACTCACATATACCAAACAGACACTAAAGCCTTTTGAGCTAAAATAGTAACGTTTTCATGCTCAACCAAACTTTTCTTCATAAGTTTAACTGAGGTTGAGCTCAGATTATAGATGAGTGCCTTTTGTACTCAGTTTCTTTAGCCTAACCTGGTCGTCCTCGCACAATATTATCCATATTTACTGTTGCAATGAGTGGGTATACAGAGGTGGTCTATTGCACATCGAGGACAGAGTGAAAGACCAGAGCACATAAAGGGCATTTGTTTACATCATTTTACTTTCCTCTTCCATTGAAAAACAAGAACAAATTAAAAAATAATAATTTATTTTTTTCTCTTCTTCAATTAAAACCCCACTTCCACCCCCACCCCCATCCCCGATAGAACTCTCATTACACGAAACTCCATCAATTAAGGGTATAATAGTACTTCAACTATAGCTCACTTCAGCTTAGTTTGTGCAAAACAAAATTGAGCCAAAAACCAAATTGAAGTATTTATAAATTGAGACATGGAAAAGAACCCACATTCCACAAAACATTTAATCAATAACAACAACTAGCAATCCAAGGCAGGGCTGGACCGGGCTACAGCCCATGCCAGATCCACCAATTTTGAAATATTCAAGATCCAAAAGCAGAACAACAGCACACATGAAACTACATTTATTCACAAAGAGGAAGGAAAAATTGATATCAATCATTAAAAAACTTGGATATAAATAGATGCTAAATAACCATAAACTCGCACATGCCACTCAAATATAAAATTCAATAATTAAGGCTGCCGAGAAAATACTAAATTCAAGTGCAAAATCGGAAAAAGCTGTAAATAGATTTACTTCGAAGATTTGGTTTGTTTGGCCAAAGTGAAGATGGATGCCGGACAATCAAATGGAGTGATTACTTAAGTGCAAGGAGAATTATAAGAGGAGAAAGAGAGACGAGGAGCAGATATGGAGAAAGAGATGAGCCGACAGGGAGAAAGAGGCGAGACACCCTCTTTATAGCATCTTTAAATAGGTCAAAACTAGGGTTTACTATGCCCAAATTAAATTTAGGACCTATTTGGCATGACTTTTACTTTTGGTTTTGCTTCTTGTAGAAGAACTTTTGAAGAAAGTTACATTAATTTTTATTTGGAAACTAATTTTTAAAAGAGTTTCTTATTTTGAAAGTACTTTTAGAGGAAGTCACATTGAACTAACTTCCTCTAAAAGCTCATCTAGCTAGAAGAAGTACTTTAATAAATTAACCAAACGGATCCAAAAGTGGCTTCTGAATCTTAAAAGCTTCTTTTGGCTTTTCAAAAATCATGCCAAACGGACCCTTAATTTGTTTACACCTCAAATAGACTTGCGGATGATTTTTCAAGCTCATTAGAAACCTGAGAAAACCACCATCTTTGAAAGCAACAACCTCATCATTGAGCATCTTATCAATGTCAATGAGATTATATTCAATGAGATTATATTCCGATTGTAGTTACCAATTTAGGACGATTGCATACCATTATTGTACAATACCATATTAGGTAAATTACATACCATATATGTGCATATTCCGATTTCTATATTATGACAGAACCCGAGAAGGGAAGGGCATTCAGCCTAAAACTCTTACATGGTATCGGAGCCTACCCATAAAATTCATAGTTGAATCTTTGATTTTCTGCCTTCGTTGTAGTCGGCGCTTGAATTTCTGGCTTGGGGTATTCAATTTTTTTTGGTTGTTTCTCGGATTGGGTTTTCTTGATCGACCGATGGTGGTCGATGTCTTTGTTTGTGTAAACCGCCGTCTTCGACTAGGCGGTGGGGGTGTTCGATTGTGGCGTGTACAGGCAATACCCACCCGATTACTGCTGTTGGTGATATTTGGTCTTCTTTTGATAATGTTTTTGTATTTCCGGGGTTATTTACTAACTTGATTTTGGTTGGCCAATTTGTTGATAATAACTGTGATGTACATTTCTCTCGTGTTGGTTGTCTTGCACAGGATTAGGGGTCGGGGAAGGAGATCGTGAAGGGGCCTAAAGTCGGAAGACTGTTTCCATTACAATTTAATATTCCTACTGCTTTGTCTTTAGCATGTATCGATGTTGGCCTTAAGCATGAAATTTGGCATAAAAGACTAGGGCATCCAAATACTTTAATTTTGTCTCATTTGTTGAAGTGTGGTTTTTTGGGTAATAAAGATCAGTCTCATTTTTCACATTTATCTTTCAATTGTGATGCTTGTAAACTTGAGAAAAGTAAGATTCTTCCATTTCCAACTCATAGCAGCCGTGCTAATAAATGCTTTGAGATAATTCATAGTGGCGTTTGGGGAGTGGCACCCCGTCACTTCACATGCCCATTATAAATATTTTGTGACGTTTATTGATGATTTCAGTCGTTATACTTGGATATACTTTCTCCGTTCGAAAAGTGAAATCGGTACTACGCTTCAAACTTTTATCGCTTACTTTGAGACACAGTTTTCTTCCAGTATTTGAATTCTGAGGTCCGACAACGTTGGTGAATATGTCTCATCAATGCCAGACATTTTTATTCTTTCTCAACGCTCTTGCCCATATACTCCTCAGCAGAACGAAGTGGCAGAACGAAAGAATCGTCACTTGTTCGATGTTGTCAGGGTTTTACTCCTGGAATCTTCAGTTCTACCCAAATTTTGGGTTGAAGCCCTATCTACAACTGAACATCTGATTAATCGACTTCCTGCTCAGCATTTCAATTTTGATTCACTTATTTTCATCTGCATTTCACACATACTAGCTATGACATGTTGCATACTTTTGGTTGAGTATGTTTTGTTCATTTACCTTCACATGAACGTCATAAGCTTGCTGCTCAATCCGTACGGTGTACTTTCTTGGGTTACAGTATTGCTCAGAAATGTTTTGTTTGTTATGATGGTGTTGCTAATCGCTTCCGTATCTCTCGCAATGTGGTTTTCTTTGAGAATCGGTATTACTTTGAACAACATCTGCCATCTTCTGATTTAGATCGACTAATTAGCTTTGAGGATTCTTTTCATCCTATTGAGCGTTTTAAACCTGGTGTGATATATCATAGAAGACGACCTCCAGCTTCACTGCCCCTTCCAGATCCCGATCCTATCCCAGACTCTGATACTCTTCGACGATCCACCCTCATTACTCACCCTCCCGTTCGGTATTGTTTCTCTGCAACCTTATCTCATATCACAGTTTCTACTTCTTATTCTCAGGCTGTTACCCAACCCTGTTGGAACAAGGCTATGTAGGAGAAACTTCAAGCTCTACAAAAAAATCACATGGGATATTGTTCCTTGTCCTTCTGGAATCAAACCTATTGGGTGTAAATGGGTGTACTTCGTTAAGTTCCGCTATGATGGTTCACTTGACCACTATAAAGCTCGATTGGTGGCTCTTGGTAATCGTCCAGAATATAGAGTAGATTATGAGGAGACTTTTGCACGTGTTGCCAAAATGACAATCGTTCACATCGTTCTTGCTATAGCTGCCTCTAAGGGATGGTCTTTACGGCAAATGAATGTTAAGAATACTTTCTTACATGGTGACATTAAGGAAGAGATTTATATGACGCCACATGCGGGTCTCTTCTCTTTGCCCTCTTCCGATGTGTGTAAGCTAAAACACTCACTTTATGGGTTGAAACAAGCCCCCCGCGCTAGGTTTGACAAGTTTCGTTCCACTCTTCTTGGTTTCTCATTTACTCAGAGTCAATTTGATTCATCTCTCTTTATTTCCAACACCGAGGCGGCTTTGGTGCTTTTTTTCGTCTACGTTGATGATATAGTTATTACAGGGATTGACTCTAGATTGATATCTCATCTTCAAGATCGACTTAAGGAATCTTTTAATATGAAGGATCTGGGCGTTTACAGTATTTCTTAGGTCTTGAAGTGCATTCGAGTTCAGTCGGGACTTTTCTACATCAACATAAGTATACAAATGAGTTGATTGGCTTAGCTGGACTTCAGGATGATAGATATGTTGATACTCTTCTGGAGGTGAATGTGAAATATCGCAAGGAGAAGGGTGATCTTATTTCTTATCCCTCTTTATATCGTCAATTGGTATGTAGTTTAAATTACCTCACTATTACACGACTAGATATCTCATTTGCTGTCCAACAAGTTTGCCAGTTTATGCACGCCCCAAGACACCTCCACTTAGCCGCAGTACGTCGCATTATTCGATACTTACTGGGTACACCTAATAGGGGTCTTTTCTTTCCTGCCAATTCTAGTCTTGAGCTGGTTGGTTATAGTGCTGCTGATTGGGCCGGATGTGTAGATACTCGTCTTTCAATTACCGGATGGTGTATGTTTCTTGGGAGTGTACTCATTTCATGGCGAAGTAAGAAGCAAGATTGTGTATCTAAATCTTCCACTGAGTCTGAAAATAGTGCTATGTCTTCTGCCTGCTCTGAGATTGTTTGGCTTCGAGGTCTTCTCGCTGAGCTTAGTTGTCCTTGGCTTGGGCCTACTCCTCTTTATGCTGACAATACTAGTGTCATTCAGATTGCTGCTAACCCCATGTTTCATGAACGCATTAAGCACATTGAAGTGGATTGTCACTCTATACGTGAGGCTTGTGATATTCATCTTTTTACTCTTCCCCATGTCACAATTGATGCTCAAACTGCTGATTTGTTCACCAAGGCGATGGCTCGACCACATCATTACTTTCTTAATCGTCTAGCATCAATTTGGGAGGGAGGTATCAATGAGATTATATTCCAATTGTAGTTACCAATTTAGGACGATTGCATACCATTATTATACAATACCATATTAGGTTAATTACATACCATATATGTACATATTTCGATTTCTATATAATGATAGAACCCGAGAAGGGAAGGGCATTCAGCCTAAAACTCTTACAATCAATGATATTGTTAAGGGAAATGAAGTACAAGAGCCCGAAGGGATGGGTACGAAAATGGAAGATGGCATAACTGGAAGCTCAAATTTATCTCAACAAGGATACAAGTCTGTTATATTGTAAATTAGACTAACATTCAAGTACGTAGGCAAATCAAGTAGATACATGAATTCCAAGTCTTTTAACAATGATGAATAGGCCAAGTCAACGAGCATGGAGATTATTTGCTACATTTTTAGGAAAATGTTAAGGGTCAAGTTGAATCATGACATAATCACCAATATTAAATTCCTTATCCTAGAGTGTAAATTTGCTACAGGTTTATAGTTGTCATTACTTAAAGCAATTTTAAGTCTTATATCATCATGCGATTCACGAATATGATCAACAAAAGTAAGTTCAAAAGAACCAGCGAAATGTAAAATAAGTAGGCAAAGGACAAGGTCAAGGGGTTAGCAAGAGAGACCCTAGACTACTTGAGACATAGTACAACTAGTGGATCTATTGATAGAATTATTACATGCAAAGGTAGCAATAAGTAACACAAGGTCCGAAATTCCTAATTTATCGCAACTAAGCAACGAAAGTATGTTTGGAAGGCTTTTTCAAAGCCTAAAGGCACTTTTCAAGAGGTCAAAACTACATTTGATTCACATATTGGTAGTGAATTCAAAAAGTTCTTTTTGACAATTAAAAAAGTTGTTTTAGAAAAGCTCAAATTTTGAGCTTCTTCAAAAAGCTCTAATTGAGCTTTTACGGCAAATTGTAATCTACATTTAATGAATCCTTAAAATCAACAAAATACACATTAATATATCAAAAAAAAAAAATCTGAATCTAACCAAATTAAATAAATATTAGGTTTATACAAAAGCACTTTATTAATTCACAACCAAAAAGCTCTACTCACAATAACTGTGCCAAATGGACCCTACATAAACTATTAATAATCACCTTAATTTGACCGTAGATCACAAGAAAACTTAATGGTTGTCCATGTTAAATAAAGTATTATATAATAAATAAAAGGGTACATAGGGTCTATAAATAAAGAGGAAAATCACGGACTATAACTTTAATAAAGGAAAAGCCTAGAATACCTTTAACAAAGAAAGATAAATTACAATAATATCAAATACCCTTTGTCAAATTCACAATGGAAAGCATCTAGAGTTTGCCAAAAAGAAAGCCTAGACGACTTCTGTGTATAACTTCATGTGATCTATTAAAACATACCAAATAATGTAAGATTTCCTTATCGTGAACGGACATATAATGCAAGATTTCCTTACGAAAAATTCAAGCCCTTATATTAAGTGTTGAGACTTCCCTTCCATGCAAGCTTAAACGTGTCATATGGTCCATCGGCCTAACTTAGCATTATGAGCTCGATTAACAATATGACATTCTTCATTTTCTGCAACTTCATTGTGGAATCCAAAACACCAATTTGAACATATTCAATTACTAAACCAAGCAAATGGAAATTCCAAATACCAAAAAATCACAATTAACTTCCAAATCCAGATTAACTGGATGCAAATATCGAATTCTTGATCAACTAGATATAAATATCAAATTCCATAGTTCAGATTTTGCTGCATACAAAGACCAATTTCTATATTCGAAAATTAACTAGATGTCATAATTTTGTGTGTTTTGCTCGTCTATGTTATTCAAAGGCTGGTACGATGGGATTAGGTTAGTGTCAATTACATGGTTCAGGTTTTTGTGATTGGCTCTTGTGGCTGAATTGGTGGTGGGTGAAGAGCATGGAAGGGACTTTATTTGGGGATGGAGACGGATGTTGCAACCGCCTATCCATGAACCTCAACATGCACATCAAGTAATTTGTAAGAGAAAATGTTAAGTTTTAATATCAAATTGAGTTGTATAATAGAGAGAAGAGAAAGAGAACGAGAGGAGAATGAGATATGAGAGAAAAAAAGATGAAGATGAGTTCTTTGACTGTATCAATGATAATAATATTGTGTTGTAATGCAAGAATTACCCACTTTATATAGGTTTTACTATGCCCTAGACATGGAAACAAAACTATGGTTTACCTAGATAAGGAAACAAAATGAAATTGTCTTAAATTAAAATAAAACATATGAAAAACCTCATTAAACTTAATTTCTTGTACACCTCAAATAGAATTTTAGCACTTCATCACAAATCCCATCCAATGTTTGGGCTCTCTATTCTAATAAAAAAATATTATTGCTGATAAGGTTACTGGTACTTAGAACAATATATTTAACTCTGCTATTAATCAAACTTCAAGGATCAATGAACATTAGAAAACATCGATTACTAAAATTATTGCAAGAAATATTGATCCACTGGTATAACTCCAATTTTCACATATAAAAAACATGAACTCTTTAACATCCTTTTAGAAGTTTGCAAAACTAAAAGGACTCTAAAGCACAAATATTGTAGAACATGTAACTGGTAAATAATAAAAGTACTTGATTGAAATCGAATGTCTCTGTCTACTAGGAGAAATAATAGTATGAGAGATCAAGAGTACACAAATGAAATAGGCACTTACAACCAAAATAAGTCAATGAAATTATCAAATAAAATGTAGTTTCTAAGGACTCTTACATAGTAATGAGGGATTGACGAAACCAAGAGCAAGGGGTAGTTAATGAAATCAAGGACTGTTTTTCACACAATTGTCTCTTAATTGGACTTTTTTTTTTGTGACCCTTTCACGCATACTTCTCTCATTAGTAATGCCAATTTCTAATCATACTTTCTTCCAAAACATAAGGTGAAGATACGTAATTGAGACGAAAAATGTTACACAATTGACTTTCAGGTTTATCCGAAAGAGAAATGAGCATGCAACCCAACATTATGTCAAAATAAACACCAAGTTATCCAAGAAGATACCTGACATCAAGTCCAAATTACATTTTCTACATTATTGGAGATGCTGATTTTGGCAAAAGAAAGCATGTTGGATTAACTTGTTCGCACAGAACATACTATTTAGAATCTATAGAAATAGTAAAACCGATTATGCAAACATAATATGGTTAATAAATACTACTAACTGGAATAAATGTAACCTGAATTTCACAAAATATTCATGCGCGAAACTATATTCCACACTACCATGACATAAATAATGCACTCCTTACGCGTGTGTTTATTTGTAATAGTATTTAGTTCTACCATGTCAAGAAACATGCAGTTACTTAGAACTACTTGCATTTGCAGAACTAATGATATTATTCTAATTACAACCAATACTAAATGAGCTTCACTAAAACAAAGGAAGTGAACAATTACCTTTTTCGGACTATGTACGAGAATAAATCAATTCATCATGTAATTGCTACTCCTTTCGTAGTGTTTGGCACTCGTTGGAGAAGTAAGTAACAATGAGAGAAATAAGCGTTCCAGCACAAGAAAATCCATTGAACTCATACTACTAACTCTGCATGAACCAAATAGAAATTTATCTCCAAAGCACGCAAATTGTGACATTGTCTGAAGACAGTATCCGCCCTCACCAGTAGTTTGCAAACAAGTTTCAGATCAATCTAGTAAAGAAGATAACCCTGCCAGATGAGAACAAAATATTCAGAAAGCTCCTATTAGTATTTACATAAAAACAATTCTGACATTATTAGATTATATAATCTAGCAAAGAAGAACAACTCATGGAAATACATATACTTAAATCTGAAGAGGCTTTCTACTAATGTAAATACAAGGGATGATATCTTTCAAATAGAGAAGCGAATTCAAGCTACCTTCAAGCATTTCCAGCCAGATTCGAGATGCAATAACAAAAAGAATTTACTATCTGCTAGCTTATTAATGTAAAGTATTTCATTATCAAGAGTTAGCGCACTCAATATGAGAATCCAGGTTGAAATCAGCAGAGTTGCGGAATCTTCACAGCGCCAAGAAGACTGATTGTGGGTTTCTAAAGACTATAAATCCGTATATTGTCCAGAAGAAACCTCCAAATTCAATCAAAAAGGAGAATACATTGAATTCATCCGGTACATTGACTCCTTTTGATAAGAAAATTTTAGTAAAATTATCTCTCAGATCAACTTAAAGGATGTAATCAAGATTCTTACGGTGATTACGCTTACAATTCCTCCAGTGCTACGGTTCGTAAATGTGGGTTAAGGAGCAACTAAACAGATTGGATATATGATATAGAGATACCTTGTCAGCGGTGACGATCCGCCGGAGAAGGAATCCCAATTTTCCGGCCGTTATGTTTGGAGAACTGTGAGTCACAGCCAGTAATCAAAATTCCAAGTGAATTAAGGACGAGTTCCAGTGAGAACATTGAAAAAACAACAATGTGGGAATGAACTACGCCCTTTTTCTAAAAATTCTTTAAATTTCTCTATTTTTTTTTTCCTGAAATTATTTTCACTTGAGCCTGTTGGGTATACATTAAAATTTTCGTTTTCATTCTTCTACTCATTTTCAGTCACACATTCTTCAATAAAATAATATTTTCTATCACATCAATAAATTTTTCTTCTTTTTTAACCACACATTCTCCATCAATTTACTATTCCAAAATACATTCTTCCAAAATAATATGGCTCAAACTCTTGTTTGGCCCCTTTAAATTAAAATTTATTTTTTCTCTCTTCTTATGAATCACGCATTTTTCAATAAAATACTCCATATGTTCCATGTATATATGCTCATTTCCCTTATTTGCTTGTCTCAATTATATAGTCTTGTTAATTTATAAATAATGTTTTGTTTTGTTCATTTACCAATATACCCTTATTTCTTTACTACTTTCAAGCTATTTTAGATTCACCAAAATTAAGGGTATGTTCGGTACAGCTTAAAATCCAATTAAAATTGAAAATATGGCCGTTATTGGGTCCCACTCGTCTAATAAAAGTCAACAATAACTGGTAGTTTTTTAAATTTTAATCCAATTTTAATCTCTACCGAACACGCCCTAAATTGCTTATTTCTAGTTATTGATAATTAAATTATGGTAAACTAGGAAAATTTTTGACAAAAATTGATTTTCCAATAACATTACATAAGATTTCTTAATCCGCGTGAAAAACAAAACAAGCCTATATAAATGGGACGGGGTGAGTAATATTATACGTAAATTTAAAAAAATTTCTCTCTTTTTTAACCACACATTTTCCAAAAAATTAATATTCCCCTCATTATAATTTGAAAAAATGAAGCCCAAACAAGGACTAAATTAACTGAGCAACTCATATAAATTAGTGAGAAAATGAGAGAACAAAAGAAAGAAGTCAATAAACTTGTTTGTTTTATTAAGAATCAAAACTTCATATTAATAAGAAAGAATTAGGACTACAATGGATGCAACAGTCATAATGACTAAGGCTGTATGTGTATAAAAGTCATTCATAAATACTACTAATTTTTTTATTTTTCTTACATCATTCTTATATATTTATCCACTTTTAATAAATAGGTGATATTTCTATTCCACTATGCCAATGTTTGATCTACATTATTTTTCTCATTCTCATTCTTCTATTCATTTTCAATCACACATTTTTCAATAAAATAATATTTTTCATCACATCAATAACTTTTCCTTCTTTTTTAACCACATATTCTCCATCACATCAACAGTAAAAATGCATTCTTACTTCTAAAATGTGCACCAAACAGGGGCTATATTTTAAATTCACATCCACTAAAATACGTTTTTAATAAATACACTATCTCAATTTGACTAATATAATCTAAACCAATTAAAATTTATATATCATATTTATGTGTACACCACGTTAAATCCCAACAAATGTCCTACCTATTTTGTCATCAATAGTTCATCCATTGCATTTATTAAGTTCAACAATAAAGAAGGATTTTCTTCGGCACCTGCGATATCACCAAATAACACCCCACAAGACAGGCAACCTATTTTCTTGAATTTGAAATAGCATTGCAGATTATTCCAATCCAGTAACTAATAAGTTCACTGAGAAAGATACGAAGTCTCGAAAGCTTTTCAATGGATGTCATGCCATAGAAGCCGGAGCTCTGCCTTTCCATTTTCTCACGGAAACTTCACCCTTAGTTGATTTCTATTATTTTCAAAATACATTTTTCTTTCTCTTCTTTTCGACCGCACAATCTTCAATAAAATATACATGTAAATCCAAAATTTTCATTTATTTTTTAACCATATATTCTATATCAAACTACAATTTCAAAATGCATTTTATACCAAAATGGGGCTCAAATGGGCTTTTAGCAATATATTTATAAGGATTAATAGTAGAAACCCCTTAGAAATGTCTTCATATGCGATATACTCCCACCTATTGAAAATCGCAGAAAATCCCCCTACTTGAAACCTTCTATGCGAAAACACACTTGCCGTCCAGATCTGTCAGATTGTTGTCAAATTCCAGTAAAAAGAAGGAAAATAAATAAATTAGAAAAGGCAAATGCATCATTTCTTGTTTCCCTCCTTAATAAAAGCCACCCTAAATCAGTAGGGGATTTGTGCAAGACGTTCAAATACAAAAAGTGAGATTCTTTTGATTGCTAACCCACATTTTACGATCCGGTCGTTCTTCATCCACGATACTAGAAGTTTCTTCCAACAGTTCTAAAGTTTCAACAACTGTCATTCTTTAGCCAATCATTGGAGCGGGTTTTTCTTTTTCAAAATGCATGGGTGAAATTTGTGAAATTTTGGAATTGGGTCTTGAAATTAGGTTTTTTTTTTTTTTTGTTATATTTTGCAGTTTCATTGTGATTATCGAGAATAGAGACTCCAAGACTCATAGGGTTTGAAGAAGCTCCTATGTATGGTAAGTTTCTCTATTTTTGCGATTTTAAGAAATTAAGTGTTTTTGTTCAAATTTTCTACGTGTTTTTGGAATTTTGTTGTAAAAGGTGTGTGCATATTGTTTGTTGTAGGTATTGAATGGATACATGGACTATTTCACAATGGCTATATACATTGGTATGTGTTCTTCGATAAGTCGAATAATGTGAAGTACGAACATGGTATTGTGAAGTTTGTGAAGGCTAATTATTTCAATAGGGAATGGTTCAGGGCTCTTTAAGTATATTTGTGGAGATTGTGGACCTTTGGAATAAAGAATTTTTCGCAACAAATTTAGATCAGATGCTATATCATACAGCCATATACCAATGAACTGTTGAGAATTTACTTAATCACGCACAGTGGAAAGAAAAACAATTTCCATTTCCATTTCAATTTACTTAATATCAATCTATGTCTCTGGGTTTTCTTATGATTCATAACAGTTTTTGCTTCCATACTCTAACTAAACACAGTTCTTGTTAAAATCAGTTCTCCAATTGTTGGTGTTATTCGTCAATTTTGAATTCATTTGGTTTTTTCTAAATGATTGCTATGGCTCGTATGTGTTTTTAATATTGAATTCCAAAAACTCTACCACGAACTTTGCACGAATAAAATAGAAATTTAACACTAATCCAAAATAATTACGATGTTCTGTTTAAGACAATATAAATCCACATATTGTCTTGAAGCAACCTCTAAATTCAACTAAAACTAAAATATATTGAATTCATCGGTTAATCATTATGTTTGATTGTCCAGCATCCGTCTTCACTTTGGCCATGCAAATCAAATATTAGAAAGTAAACCTACTTACAACTATTTACCATCTTAGTACATGAATTTGGTATTTACTTGGCATCCTTAATCGTTAAATTATATGTTTGAGTGGCATGTGCGAGTTTATTGTTATGTAACATCTATTTATGTATCTAGGTTTTTTATGATTCATAACAGTTTTTGCTTCCTCGCTCTAACTAAATACAGTTCGTGTCAAAATTTATGCTCCAATTGTTGGTGTTATAAGTCTACTTTGAATTCATTTGGTTGGTTCTAAATGATTGATATGGCTTGTATGCGTTTTTAATATAGAACTCTGCAAACTCTACCGCAAACTTTGCACGAATTACATAGAAATTGAACACCAATCCAAAATAATTACGATGTTCTCTTTAAGACTATAAATCCACATATTGTCTTGAAGCAACCTCTAAATTCAACCAAAACTAAAATATATCGAATTCATCGGTAAATCATTATGTTTGATTGTCCAGCTTCCGTCGTCACTTTGGCCAAGCAAATCAAATCTTAGAAAGTAAACCTATTTACAACTATTTACCATTTTAGTAATTGAATTTGGTATTTACTTGGCATCCTTAGTTGTTAAATTATATGTTTGAGTGGCATGTACGAGTTTATTGTTATTTAACATCTATTTATGTCTCTAGGTTTTTTATGATTCATATCAGTTTTTGCTTCCTCGCTCTAACTAAATAAAGTTCTTGTTAAATTTTATCCTCCAATTGTTGAGGTTATTCGTCAACTTTGTATACATTTGGTTGGTTCTAAATGATTGTTATGGCTAGCGTGTGTTTTTAATATTGAACTCTACAAACTCTACAACGAACTTTGCACGAATAAAATAGAAATTTAACACCAATCCAAAATAATTACGATGTTCTCTTTAAAACAATATAACTCCACATATTGTCTTGAACCAACCTCTAAATTCAACCAAAACTAAATTATATTGAATTCATCCGTTAATCATTCTTTGATTGTCTAGCATCCATCGTCACTTTGGCCAAGCAAATCAAATCTTAGAAAGTAAACCTATTTACAACTATTCACCATTTTAGTACTTGAATTTGGTATTTCCACATCATTAATTATTAAATTATATGTTTGAGTAGGATGTGGGAATTTATTGTTAATTAACATCTCTTTATTTCCCTAGGTTTTTCTATGATTCATATAAGTTTTGGCTTCCTTGCTCTAACTAAAGACAATTCTTGTTAAAATTTGTGCTACAATTGTTGGTGTTATTCGTCAACTTGGAATTCATTTGGTTGCTTCTAAATGTTTGTTTCAGCTTGTATGTGTTTTTAATATTGAGCTTTACAAACTCTTCCACAAATTTTGTACGAATTAAATAGAAATTTAACACCAATCCAAAATAAGTGTGATGTTGTCTTTAAGACAATATAAATCCACATGTTGTCTTGAAGCAACCTCTAAATTCGACCAGAATTAAAATATATCATTCTGTTTGATTGTCTAGCATCCATCGTCACTTTGGTCAAGCAAAACAAATCTTAGAAAGTAAACCTATTTTCAACTATTTATAATTTTAGTACTTGAATTTGGTATTTTCTCCGCATGCTTAATTATTAAATTATATGTTTGAGTGGCATGTGTGAATTTATTGTTATTTAACATCTATTTATGTCTCTAGGTTTTCCTATGATTCATATGAGTTTTTGCTTCCTTACTCCAACTGAATACAGTTCTTGTTAAAAAAATTCTCCAATTGTTGGCGTTATTCATCAACTTATAAATCATTTGGTTGGTTCTAAATGTTTGGTTTGGATTGTATGTGTTTCTGATATTTAGCTCTACAAACTCTACCACAAATTCTCACGAATTAAATAGAAATTTAACACCAATCCAAAATCAGTGTGATGTTGTCTTTAGGACAATATAAATCCACATGTTGTCTTGAAGCAACCTCTAAATTCAACCAAAATTAAAATATATCATTTTGTTTTATTGTCTAGCATCCGTCGTCACTTTGGCCAAGCAAATCAAATCTTCGAAAGTAAACCTATTTACAACTATTTACCATTTTAGTACTTGAATTTGGTATTGTCTCTGCATCCTTAATTATTAAATTATATGTTTGAGTGGCATGTGCGAATTTATTGTTATTTAACATCCATTTATGTCTCTAGGTTTTCCTATGATTCATATAAGTTTTTGCTTCCTCGCTCTAACTAAATATTGTTAAAATTTATGCTCCAGTTGTTGGTGTTATTCGTCAACTTTGAATTCATTTGGTTGGTTCTAAATGATTGTTATGGCTCGTATGTGTTTTTAATATTGAACACTACAAACTCTACCAAAAACTTTGCACGAATTAAATAGAAATTTAACACCAATCCAAAATAATTACGATATTGTCATTAAGACAATATAAATCCACATATTTTCTTGAAACAACCTCTAAATTCAGCCAAAATTAAAATATATTGAATTTATCGGTTAATCGTTCTGTTTGATTGTCAAGCATCCGTCGTCACTTTGGCCAAACAAATCAAATCTTAGAAAGTAAACCTATTTACAACTATTTACCATGTTAGTACTCAAATTTGGTATTTACTTGGGATCCTTAAGTGTTAAAGTATATGTTTGAGTGGCATGTGGGACTTTATTGTTATTTAACATCTATTTTTGTCTATAGGCTTTTTATGATTCATATCAGTTTTTGCTTCCTCACTCTAACTAATACAGTTCATGTCAAAATTTATGCTCCAATTTTTGGTGTCATTCGTCAACTTCGAATTCATTTGGTTGGTTCTAAATGATTGTTATGGCTCGTATGTATTTTTAATATTGAACTCTACAAACTCTACCACAAACTTTGCACGAATTAAATAGAAATTTAACACAAATCAAAAATAGTTACGATGTTCTCTTTAAGACAATATAAATCCACATATTGTCTTGAAGCAACCTCTAAATTCAACCAAAACTAAAATATATTGAATTCATCGGTTAATCATTACGTTTGATTGTCCGGCATCCGTCATCACTTTGGCCAAGCAAATCAAATATTAGAAAGTAAACCTATTTACAACTATTTACCATTTCAGTACTCGAATTTGGTATTTACTTGGCATCCTTAATTGTTAAATTATATGTTTGAGTGGCATGTGCGAGTTTATTGTTATTTAACATCTATTTATGTCCCTAGGTTTTTAATGATTCATATTAGTTTTTGCTTCCTTGCTCTAATTAAATATAATTCTTGTCAAAATTTATGCTCCCATTGTTGGTGTTATTCGTCAACTTTGAATTCATTTGGTTGGTTCTAAATGATTGTTATGGCTCTTGTGTCTTTTTAATATTGTACTCTACAAACTCTACCACAAACTTCGCACGAATTAAATAGAAATTTAACACCAATCAAAATTAATTATTTTTATGTTGTCTTTAAGACTATAAATCCACATATTGTCTTGAAGAAACCTCTAATTTCAACCAAAACTAAAACGTATTGAATTTATCGGCTAATCGTTATGTTTGATTGTCAAGCATCCGTCGTCACTTTGACCAAGCAAATCAAATCTTAGAAAGTAAACCTATTTACAACTATTTACCATTTTAGTACTTGAATTTGGTATTTTCTCGGCATCCTTAAATATAAAATTATATGTTTGAGTGGCATGTGTGAATTTATTGTTATTTAACATCTATTTATGTCTCTAGATTTTTCTATGATTCATATTAGTTTTTGCTTCCTCACGCTAACTAAATACAGTTCTTGTTAAAAATTGTCCTCCAATTGTTGGTGTTATTCATCAACTTTGAATTCATTTGGTTGGTTCTAAATGTTTGTTTTGGCTTGTACGTGTTTTTAATATCGAACTCTACAAGCTCGACCAAAAACTTTGCACAAATTAAATAGAAATTTAACACAAGCCCAAAATAATTGTGATGTTGTCTTTAAGACAAAATAAATCCACATATTTTCCTGAAACAACCTCTAAATGCAACCAAAATTAAAATATATTGAATTTATCAGTCAATTGTTCTGTTCGATTGCCAAGCATTAGTCGTCACTTTGGCCAAGCAAATCAAATCTTAGAAAGTAAACCTATTTACAACTATTTACCATTTTAGTACTTGAATTTGGAATTTTCTCCGCATCCTTAATTATTAAATTATATGTTTGAGTGGCATATGGGAGTTTATTGTTATTTAACATCTATTTATGTCTAGGTTTTTATGATTCATATCAGTTTATGCTTCTAACAAAATACAGTTCTTGTTAAAATTTACGCTCCAATTGTTGGTATTGTTCGTCAACTTTGAATTCATTTGGTTGCTTCTAAATGATTGTTATGGCTCGTATGTGTTTTTAATATTGAACTCTACGAACTCTACAAAAACTTTGCATGAATTAAATAGAAATCTAACACCAATCCAAAATAATTACGATGTTCTGTTTAAGACAATATAAATCCACGTATTGTCTTGAAGAAACCTCTAATTTCAACCAAAATTAAAATATATTGAATTCATCGGTTGCACATGCGCTGATCAATTTCAACCAATTTAGTGTTAAAATAATTTTGAGATAAAATTAAAGGACGAAATCAAGAGTCCTATTGTGATCGCGCTTACAGTTCCTCTAGTGCTACATTTCATAAATGTGAGTTGAGAGCATGACGTGAATGATATTTGGGGATGGAGATGGATGTTACAAACTACCTATATCCATGAACGTCAACACGCACGTAGAGAAAAATGTTAAGCTTTCCTACTAAATTGAGATGTATAATAGAGAGAAGAGAAAGAGAATGAGAAGTTTGGAATTAGGAAAAACAACTTGCACTATTTGAGCCCCATTTTTTCTTTTTTTTAAGAATAAATTTTGTAAGAAGTAATTTCTTTGGAGAATATTTGTTTTAAAAGTTAGAAAATTTTTGAATTTGCACACAAATTTATTTTATTGAGAAAATGTGTACTTAAAATGAATTTAGGGGAAAATGAGTTTTAAAGAGTGAAGCTCAAACATGGGCTTATTATTTTTAGCAAGAATCAAGGACAGATGTCAATAAAAAATAATTATTTGAATCTTTTTTTATCAGATATATTTTTTATTTGCATAATTCATATGATTCATAGCTATCACTCACCTCTTGCACATTGTTTGGGAAGAGTTTACATTCAATTTAGCCTCCTTTTAAATTATGGTTTGTAAATAATAATTATAGGATCTCACAAAATCTGTGGATAGTAAAGAACAGTAATTATGAAGTTGAAGTTGAAATTAATGTATGATTTTTTAACAAAATTTATGGATTAATTTATAAATTGTAACTAAATAGAGTATATATAAATGGATAAAAATGAATAGTGGTAAATGGTGATTTTCTCGTGTTTTGGAGAACTGCCAAAGTCTAGTACAAAGAGGGTTCCACTTCTTGGCTCCTTGTCTCTCTTTATCCTTATTTTATTTTCTCTTATAATTCTCTTTGAAATAGCACTTTAGTAATCACTCCATTTGATTGTTAGACATTCATCAACACTTTGGCCGAACAGATCAAGAGCTTGTTTGAGATCATATGTTTGAGTGGCATGTGCGAGTTTATTGCTATTTAACATCTATTTATGTCTCTAGGTTTTTTATGATTCATATCAGTTTTTGCTTCCTTGCTCTAACTAAATACAATTCTTGTAAAAATTTATGCTCCAATTGTTGGTGTTGTTCGTCAACTTTGAATTCATTTGGTTGCTTCTAAATGATTGTTATGGCTCGTATGTGTTTTTAATATTGGACTCTACAAACTCTACCACAAACTTCGCACGAATTAAATAGATATTTAACACCAATCCAAAATAATTATTTTTATGTTGTCTTTAAGACAATATAAATCCACATATTGTCTTGAAGAAACCTCTAATTTCAACCAAAATTAAAATATATTGAATTTATCGGCTAATCGTTTTGTTTGATTGTCAAGCATCCGTCGTCACTTTGACCAAGCAAATCAAATCTTAGAAAGTAAACCTATTTACAACTATTTACCATTTTAGTACTTGAATTTGGTATTTTCTCGACATCCTTAATTATAAAATTATATGTTTGAGTGGCATGTGTGAATTTATTGTTATTTAACATCTATTTATGTCTCTAGATTTTTCTATGGTTCGTATTAGTTTTTGCTTCCTCACGCTAACTAAATACAGTTCTTGTTAAAATTTGTGCTCCAATTTTTGGCGTTATTCATCAACTTTGAATTCATTTGGTTGGTTCTAAATGTTTGTTTTGGCTTGTATGTGTTTCTAATATCGAACTCTTCGAACTCAACCACAAACTTTGCATGAATTAAATAGAAATTTAACACTAGCCCAAAATAATTGTGATGTTGTCTTTTGTCAAACATCCGTCGTCACTTTGGCCAAGCAAATCAAATCTTAGAAAGTAAACTTATTTACAACTATTTACCATTTTTGTATTTGAATTTGGAATTTTCTCCTCATCCTTAATTATTAAATTATATGTTTGAGTGGCATGTGTGAATTTATTTTTATTTAACATCTATTTATATCTCTAGATTTTTCTATGATTCAAATCAGTTTTTGCTTCTTCACACTAACTAAATACAGCTCTTGTTAAAATTTGTGCTCCAATTGTTGGTGTTCTTCATCAACTTTGAAAATATTTGGTTGGTTCTAAATGTATTTTTTTTTTTGGCTCGTATGTGTTTTTAATATTGGACTCTACAAACTCTACCACAAACTTCGCACGAATTAAATAGAAATTTAACACCAATCCAAAATAATTATTTTTATGTTGTCTTTAAGACAATATAAATCCACATATTGTCTTGAAGTAACCTCTAATTTCAACCAAAATTAAAATATATTGAATTTATCGGCTAATCGTTTTGTTTGATTGTCAAGCATCCGTAGTCACTTTGACCAAGCAAATCAAATCTTAGAAAGTAAACCTATTTACAACTACTTACCATTTTAGTACTTGAATTTGGTATTTTCTCCGCATGCTTAATTATTAAATTATATGTTTGAGTGGCATGTGTGAATTTATTGTTATTTAATGTCTATTTATGTCTCTAGGTTTTCCTATGATTCATATGAGTTTTTGCTTCCTTAGTCTAACTCAATACAGTTCTTGTTAAAAAAATTCTCCAATTGTTGGCGTTGTTCATCAACTTATAAATCATTTGGTTGGTTCTAAATGTTTGTTTTGGATTGTATGTGTTTCTGATATTTAACTCTACAAACTCTACCACAAATTTTGCACAAATTAAATAGAAATTTAACACCAATCCAAAATCAGTGTGATGTTGTCTTTAAGACAATATAAATCCACATGTTGTCTTGAAGCAACCTCTAAATTTAACCAAAATTAAAATATATCATTTTGTTTTATTGTCTAGCATCCGTCGTCACTTTGGCCAAGCAAATCAAATCTTGGAAAGTAAACCTATTTACAACTATTTACCATTTTAGTACTTGAATTTGGTATTTTCTCCACATCCTTAATTATTAAATTATATGTTTGAGTGGCAAGTGCGAATTTATTGTTATTTAACATCTATTTATGTCCCTAGGTTTTCCTATGACTCATATTAGTTTTTGCTTCCTCACTCTAACTAAATATTGTTAAAATTTATGCTCCAATTGTTGGTGTTATTCGTCAACTTTGAATTCATTTGGTTGATTCTAAATGATTGTTATGGCTCGTATGTGTTTTTAATATTGATCACTACAAACTCTACAAAAAACTTTGCACGAATTAAATAGAAATTTAACACCAATCCAAAATAATTACGATATTGTCTTTAAGACAATATAAATCCACATATTTTCTTGAAACAACCTCTAAATTCAGCCAAAATTAAAATATATTGAATTTATCGTTTAGTCGTTCTGTCTGATTGTCAAGCATCCGTCGTCACTTTGGCCAAGCAAATCAAATCTTAGAAAGTAAACCTATTTACAACTATTTACCATTTTAGTACTCAAATTTGGTATTTACTTGGGATCCTTAATTGTTAAATTATATGTTTGAGTGGCATGTGCGAGTTTATTGTTATTTAACATCTATTTATGTTTCTAAGTTTTTAATGATTCATATTAGGTTTTGCTTCCTCGCTCTAATTAAATATAGTTCTTGTGAAAATTTATGCTCCCATTGTTGGTGTTATTCATCAACTTTGAATTCATTTGGTTGGTTCTAAATGATTGTTGTGGCTCGTATGTGTTTTTAATATTGAACTCTACAAACTCTACCACAAACTTCGCACGAATTAAATAGAAATTTAACACAAATCCAAAATAATTACGATGTTCTCTTTAAGATAATATAAATCCACATATTGTCTTGAAGTAACCTCTAAATTCAACCAAAACTAAAATATATTGAATTTATCGGTTAATCATTACGTTTGATTGTCTAGCATTCGTCGTTACTGTGGCCAAGCAAATCAAATATTAGAAAGTAAACCTATTTACAACTATTTACCATTTCAGTACTCGAATTTGGTATTTACTTGGCATCCTTAATTGTTAAATTATATGTTTGAGTGGCATGTGCGAGTTTATTGTTATTTAACATCTATTTATGTCTCTAGGTTTTTAATGATTCATATTATTTTTTGCTTCCTCGCTCTAACTAAATACAATTCTTGTTAAAATTTATGCTCCAATTGTTGGTGTTGTTCGTCAACTTTGAATTCATTTGGTTGCTTCTAAATGATTGTTATGGCTCGTATGTGTTTTTAATATTGGACTCTACAAACTCTACCACAAACTTCGCACGAATTAAATAGATATTTAACACCAATCCAAAATAATTATTTTTATGTTGTCTTTAAGACAATATAAATCCACATATTGTCTTGAAGAAACCTCTAATTTCAACCAAAATTAAAATATATTGAATTTATCGGCTAATCGTTTTGTTTGATTGTCAAGCATCCGTCGTCACTTTGACCAAGCAAATCAAATCTTAGAAAGTAAACCTATTTACAACTATTTACCATTTTAGTACTTGAATTTGGTATTTTCTCGACATCCTTAATTATAAAATTATATGTTTGAGTGGCATGTGTGAATTTATTGTTATTTAACATCTATTTATGTCTCTAGATTTTTCTATGGTTCGTATTAGTTTTTGCTTCCTCACGCTAACTAAATACAGTTCTTGTTAAAATTTGTGCTCCAATTTTTGGCGTTATTCATCAACTTTGAATTCATTTGGTTGGTTCTAAATGTTTGTTTTGGCTTGTATGTGTTTCTAATATCGAACTCTTCGAACTCAACCACAAACTTTGCACGAATTAAATAGAAATTTAACACTAGCCCAAAATAATTGTGATGTTGTCTTTTGTCAAACATCCGTCGTCACTTTGGCCAAGCAAATCAAATCTTAGAAAGTAAACTTATTTACAACTATTTACCATTTTTGTATTTGAATTTGGAATTTTCTCCTCATCCTTAATTATTAAATTATATGTTTGAGTGGCATGTGTGAATTTATTTTTATTTAACATCTATTTATATCTCTAGATTTTTCTATGATTCAAATCAGTTTTTGCTTCTTCACACTAACTAAATACAGCTCTTGTTAAAATTTGTGCTCCAATTGTTGGTGTTCTTCATCAACTTTGAAAATATTTGGTTGGTTCTAAATGTATTTTTTTTTTGGCTCGTATGTGTTTTTAATATTGGACTCTACAAACTCTACCACAAACTTCGCACGAATTAAATAGAAATTTAACACCAATCCAAAATAATTATTTTTATGTTGTCTTTAAGACAATATAAATCCACATATTGTCTTGAAGTAACCTCTAATTTCAACCAAAATTAAAATATATTGAATTCATCGGTTAATTGTTCTATTTGATTGTCCGCCATCCGTCCTCACTTTGGCCAAGCAAATCAAATCTTAGAAAGTAAACCTATTTATAACTATTTACCGTTTTAGTACTTGAATTTGGTATTTTCTTGGCATCCTTAATTATTAAATTATATGTTTGAGTGGCATGAGCAAATTTATTGTTTTTTAACATCTATTTATGTGTCTAGGTTTTCCTCTGATTCATATCGATTTTTGCGTCCTTCTAACTAAATACAGTTCTTGTTAAAATTTGTTCTCCAATTGTTGGTGCTATTCATCAACTTTGAATTCATTTGGTTGGTTCTAAATGTTTGTTTTGGCTTGTATGTGTTTTTAATATTGAATTCTACAAACACTACCACAAACTTTGCACTAATTAAATAAAAATTTAACGCCATTCCAAAATAATTTTGATTTTGTCTTTAAGACAATATAAAGCCACATATTGTCTTGAAGCAACCTCTAAATTCAACCAAAATTAAAATATATTGAATTCATCGATTACGTATGCAATGATCAGCTAATTTAGTATAATTAAAAAAAAAAGAGAGATCAAATGAAAGAACGTAACCAAGAGTCCTATTGTGATCACACTTACGGTTCCTATTGTGATCTAGAGTCCTATTGTGATCAAATGAAAGGACATAATCAAGAGTCGTATTGCTACATTTCATTAATATGGGTTGAGAGCACGACATGAACGATATTTGGGGATGGAGATGGAGATGGATGTTGCAATATATCCATGAACCTCAACGCGCACGTCAAAATATTCGTAAGAGAAAAGTGTTAAGCTTGTTGGAAATTGAATGAAAAACATAATGAAAATCAGTTTTATTTTCAGCCATTATTTCAGTTTTCGATTTCATCAGTTTCATGGAAATCAATTTCACCAGTTTCAGTTTCTGCTGTCCTCCAGGCTCCATCCGTCTGAATTTGATCAATGTTGTAACTGATATATTTATGTGCAGCTCTTTCTCCACTAGTATAAATAGAGGAGCTCATAGTTGGAGGAAAACACACAACAAAAACCAGCAAACACAACAAGAGGAATACAAAACCCGTTTCTTCCTCCTTTCTTTAGCTGCTTCTGTTTTTTGTTTTTCTCCCGTTCTTCCTTTGTTGAATCTTTAAGAGATAGACACGGCAAGTTCGTAGGTGGTTAACGTAGTACAACGTGAACCGACAACCGATTGTATCCTGGGAATCGAATACCGATCAAAACCTCGTGCACCCCGGTGAGGCGGCGAATTCAATTTAAGGAAACCGTGTAAACACGGGCCTTTGGTTTGATTATCTACTTTGATTCTTCATTATTATTTTTATCCTACAAAGCTTTCCTACCAAATTGAGATGTATAATAGAGAGAACAGAAAGAGAATGAGAAGTTTGGAATTAGGAAAAACAACTTGCACTATTTGAGCCCCACTTTTTTTTTTTTTTTTTAAGAATAAATTTTGCAAGAAGTAATTTTTTTTTTGGAGAATGTTTGTTTTAAAAGTTGGAAAAATTTTGAATTTATGTGCAAAGTTATTTTATTGAGAAAATGTGTACTTCAAATTAATGTGAGGAAAAATGAGTTTTAAAGAGTGAAGCTCAAACATGGGCATATTCTTTTTACCAAAAATCAAGGATGGATGTGAATAAAAAATAATTATTTTAATCATTTTTTTATCAGATATATTTTTTATTTGCATAATTCATATGATACATATATAACTGTTACTCACCTATTGTTTACAAATAATTTAGCCTCCTTTTAAATTTTGATTTGTAAATAATAATTATTGAATCCCACAAAATCAGTGAACAATAAAGAAAATAAAGAACAGTAATTATGAATGTCAAGTTGAAATTAATGTTTGATTTTTTAACAAAAATTATGGATTAATTTTTAAATTGTAACTGTTATATTATTGACCTTTGATTTCACCAAACCGGGCTCATTTAATCAATCAAACGACCACCACAATCAACCAAATCGATCCCAAACCGGCACCTTCCCAAACCGAACTCGGTTGCTCCAGTTTTCAGCCCACAAAGGACTTGATGAAAAAGATTACCGCCGCCTGAAGAGCCACTAAGGCTAGGTAGAGAAGAAGAACAAAAGTTCTCTCAAGCACAAAGCAAGAAAAATGCACAAAGCAATAGGCAAAACCGGTTTTGTCTTAATTCTCAAGGCAAGGACGGCTTCAACTCTTTTATCACACTATAATTGTAATTAACAACTCACTTAAATAGGTTTAAGAGTAGGTTTAGGGTTTAGACTTTTAGGTCAAACAAATATGGCCCAATAACAGATAGAGTAAGTGGGATAACCCTGAAAGCCATCCAAAACGTTCGGGTCGGGCCATGAGCAATACTAATACAATTAGGCTACTTCGAATGGTCCAAGTGGGTTACGTGATTCGATTGGTCCGATTGTAGTGTCATCATATCATTTCAATCATCGGCCGAGGCCTATGAAATATTATTCAACTAAAATACCGATTCAACATCATAGCCCGAATTTATTGGGTATCAAAACCCAACAGTAACTAAATAGAGTATAAATGAATAGAAATGAATAGTGAATATATGGTGATTTTCTCGTGTTTCTGGAGAGCTGCCAAAGTCTAGTATATATAAAGTAGGACTTTGCTAGGGATACATAAATTTTCACATAATGATTCACATAATTACATGTGGCACATATCCAATCTTTAATTCAAATCTCACACTTTCACGTCAACTATCGGATGAATGCTACATCACATTATGTACCTCTATATGTATATAAATTATGTACAACAAGCATTATCCTATAAAGTATGTTATTTCTTTTGTGTGTGTCTCGGTTCCTCTTCTTGGCTCCTCGCCTCCCTTTATCCTTTCTTTCTTTTCTCTTATAATTCTCTTTGAAATAGCACTTTTGCAATCACTTCGTTTGATTGTTAGACATTCATCATCACTTTGGCTGAACAAATCAAGAGTTTGTTTGAGATCATTTTTCGGAAGAATAGATTTTATAATAATAATTTTATTGAGAATGTGATTAAAAAGTATGAAATTTTTTGGACTTATTATAAAATTACTTTATTGGAAGAATGTATGTTGAAAATGAGTTCAAACAAAAAAAAAATTCAATTTTTAAAGAACGAGGATCTAATAGGGGCTAATATTGGAAAATAAATCTACTTACATTATTTTTCATTTTATTACTTGAATTTGGTATTTTCACGACATCCTTAATTATTGAAGTTTAGGTTTGAATGGCTCGTGCGAGTTTCTAGTTATTTAACATCTATCCATGTCTTCAAGTTTTTCTATGATTGATATCAGTTTTTCTTAATGTTTTGAAAATCGATCCAATCATAGATCCAAAAAAGTTAAAGGTTCAAGGGTCGAAAAGTTGAACCAAAGTCGAACTGCAAAGTTAAAGGTTCAAGGGTCGAAAAGTATGTTATTTTTTTCAATTAAATATTTTTATGGCATTTTAATTTGTTATTATACTAAATAAATGTGGAAAATTTGAAAGAAAAAAAAGTGATAATTTTTTTCTTTTTAAAAATGGAAAAAAAAAAAAAAAAGTCACCTTGTTACACCAATATTCTTTCAATCCCACATCCGCTTCTTCGAAGTAAAATATTATAAAAAGGGCTTGTCACTAATAAAATAGGCTCAGCATTCGGGCCTTAAAGTTTAGGTCTAATAAAAAAAAATTGTTTTTATAATCTTGATAAGAAATGCAATTGCTAGAATCATTAAAATCGGTTGCGTTTCAATTGGTTTTGCTGTTAGATCAACTAGTCGGTCAATTTTTATCCGATTTTTAAATATTTGATTGTTACATATCTATCGAAACAAATTTTTTGTACTGGTTCACGGTTTCCAATTTTGAAAACATTGGTTTTTCTTTCCTCCCTATGACTAAATATAGTTCTTGTTGATTTTTTTGCTCCAACTGTTGGTGTTATTCATCAACTTAGAATTCGTTCGATTGGTTCTAAATGTTTATTTTGGCTTGTATGTGTTGTTAATATCGAACTATACACAAACTGTACCACAAACTTTGCACGAACTGTGCACGAAACAAATAGAAATTTATCATCAAGGCACACAAATTGATAATGTTGTCTTTAAGACAACATAAACCTGCATATTGTTTTGAAGCAACCTCCAAAATTAAAATATATTGGATTCTTTGATTACATGGGCTCCTTATAAGTCAATTTTAGTTTTAAAAAAAAAAAAAAAAATTGGAGATCAATTGAAAGGATGTCATCAAGAGTTTTATGGTGATCACCCTTACATTTCCTCCAGTGCTACATTTCATAAGATGGAGATGTATGTTGCAAACTACCTATCCATGAACCTTATCAAACACGTCATGTAATTCGTAAAAGAAAAAACAAGTTAGCACAATTTGAGCCTCATTATTTGTGAATAAAGTTCGTAAAAAAGTGATTTTTAGGATAATGTTTATCTAAAAGTGAAAAAGAGTTCGGATTTACGTAAAAAATATATTGTATTGAAAAAATATGTACTTAAAAATGAATTTTGGAAAAATTGAATTTTAAATAGTAGGGCTCAAACATGTGCTAATTATTTTTAACAAAGACATTTTAATGATTTTTTGTCAAATATGTTTCTTTAATCTAAACAATTCGTATGATTCGTAACTATTACTCACTATTCCACATCGTTCCGGAAGCTTTTACAATCGGTTTAGCAAGTATTGTTAAAATTAATGTTTAAATTTTTTTTTTTTGAATAAATTTATGAACTAATTTATACATTATATCTCTACTCTATTAAAAGAGGGGATGTGGGGGTGCACTGTTCATTTGTGCACCCTCGTTTTCACACTTCTGTTCACAAACTGGTTCTAATAATGTTCAATGTAAAATATGAAATATCTGCCACAGCTGTATCGCTGGTTTGACTCTCTTGAACCCTTAATCCCTCCTTTCAAACCCTACTTTCAGTTCTCTCTCTCTCTCTCGAAGCCATAGAAATTTGGCGTCAACAGGGAAGCTTAATTCGTGGAATTTCTCGAATTCTTCAGCTGGATTCATCTCTAATTCTGACGGGGTTACATGCTGGAACGACGATTTTCTTCTCAGCCAGCAACCTCCAGACTCTCGACCTCTCTGGTAATGCCCTCTCTTCTTCTTCTTCTCTCCGCCCAGCGCGTCTCCGCCCCGCGCTGCGCTTCTTCTTCTTCTCTCCTTTTTTGCATGGACGACCATCCCCTTTATTTCTCTTTCTTCTCCAATACAAACGAAAGCAGCAAACCCTTCAACTTTCAGTCTGCCTCTAACAGATCTGTAGCTGATTTAGTTCTAGGAATTTCTTTGATCTTTAAGGGTGTTTCTTTATTTTTTGCCTTCAAACATCATTGATTTGGGAGAATCCAAGTGCCGATCAAAAAGAGCCCATCCACTCTGCAGATAATCAGTACGATAACCATCTTGAGGTCCACCGCGCCAAGAAGAAGATCTCCGCTCACGATCCCTTCTCGCAAAAAAAAAAAAAAAAACTCCGGTGTAAATGACTGTGCATCGAAGTACGTAGAATTACCCTTTTCCCTTTGTTAATTGGGCTATTACTGCAATGAATGTTGATTTTTTTTTAATGGAAATTAGTGATTATAGTGTATGGAGGGATAATTATTTGATATATGGGGTTATGTAGGAGCACGTTCGTGAGTTGCAATGTAAAAAGAAATGAAGGAAATAGGATGACACTACTTATTTATTGATAACCAAAGTGCAAGAAGTCCTGCAAATTTTTAATTTTCATAAAGTCAGTTCATTAATTGTAGTTTCTGGCTATGCATTTTTTGTCATATTGTTTAGGATAAAAGCAGTTTTTAAATGGATTTTCATTGTGTAAATTACTTGAAAACTACTAAAAATCCCACTTGCCATGTAGATATATTAATTTGAAAATTATTGCCTGTTGGTTTAATTGGATTGATGGTGCCAAAATTAGATGAATAATAGTGATTTAATCTATTCCAGGGACAAGCTCGAGCTAATGGTTGATAATGACACAAGTAATTCCTTGATTCACAGTAGCAATATCCCTATAATTAGATTTTGGGAGAAGGAGCTGGAGTATTGCTTCTGGAAGAACTTAAACACGCGAAGGTAATCTAAAAGCACTATCAGTATAAGAATATTATTTTCTTATGTATTAAATTATTTCCTGGTGGCTACTAGGTTTGCATTTTCCTTCTGTATTGAGATAAATTTTATGGTGACTAATCTGTTCTTCAAATATATTTCCAATTATATTTTGGATGAGCCAAAAAGGGGGGCAAATATATATGCTGAATTTCTTGGTGGAAGCTTCACTTGTGATGCTTATCACATGACAGCCTCGTTCAGAAGGTAATATACCTTAGTTCTTATGAATTAGAAATTAAATTATTACATTTAAGAAAAGTTGAGTTCCCGTTTTGAGTTCATAGCTCTCAAGTATCTATGTCATGTATTTATTTTTTCACTGAGGGGGTGTTGTTGGAGGTCTCAAGTTTTAATTGGATTGATGGCGCCAAAATTAGATGAATAATAGTGATTTGATCTATTTCAGGGACAAGCTCAAGCTAAAAGCTGTCAATGATGGGTCAGCAAGTTATTCAGCTTTCGAGAGAAAATATTCCTCCTCTATGTGTTCTTTACCAATTTCATTTCGTTTCAAATTCTGTCAACTTACTATAACTCTTTAGACACCTTCATCATTCGTTTCCAGTATGTTTGTTAGATCCATTCACTTCGAAATCACTAAACTAACCATTGCTTTTGCTGTTGTATCAGGCACCTTTTAAAGAATTTAGAGCTAGATGTGAAAGAACCCGTTTCCATGTGATCAACATAGTAAGTTTTTATGATCAGTTTCCATTTCAAATAAGTTATAGACTTATTATCGCCCAATATTACCTCCAATATTGTATAATGCTTACTATTGTCTCATTAGTCATAAATTTTGAACTACTCCTTAAATTCATTCCTTTCAAATGTAGCATCCACGATCCATTTCATATGTCTAGCTGAAATAAGAAATTGTGATGTAGGTTTTTTGTGCTAGAAAAATTAATATTATTTTACTTAGTTACCCAGAAGACTAACTACCGCATTTGATGAACGATTCGGTCTGTCCGTGACATCCTGTATCTTATTCTTTTAAAGCATATTTGCATAAGCTTAGAAGTAAAAACTTTGAACTTTTTCTTAAGTAAACTTTTCAAGCTTAACTTACCTCTTTTCTTTTCAAGTAATCTGACACAATCTATGTTGGAGAAATATACATCGAAATTTTTAGATGAATGTGTCGATGATCGATCGAAAATGTTTTGGGAAGTCAAATTAAAGGAAGGGATGTTTGTTTGCTTCTTTCCCAGTTTCCAATTTCTTTTGTATCAATCTTTTGCACTTCCTAATTTGTAAAATAGTATTTTATCTTTTTTCCTTGTCCCCTTTTATCTACCCTTTTCTTTGCTTATATTTTGCAAGATTATGTTCGAGATGCTACAATATTTTGCTGAATGAGTAAGGGAAAGGAGCTTCAGAATGAGTTAGATGTGCTTATTGAATGTAGGAATGTCTACAAGTCATTTGGAGAAAAACATTTTTTAAGAGGTATGCGTCAAAAGGTGAGATTTCTTTGCTTTTTGGTTGTTCAATTGTTTCAATGTTTCAACCATGTGTATTATGACTTCAAGTTAAACCACAAGTTAATGGTAGTTGGCTACTTCTTGATTCTTGTTTTCCTTGGGTTGATTGGGGATGGAGGATTAATTTTTTTTTTTTTGTACTGATTGGTTTGGCAGTGAAGGAATTGAAGTGGGTTTCCCAATGAAGATGGATTCATGGCCATTTGATGAGTTCTTGAGAATGAAAGCCCTTTAGCAGCAGCAAATGTTTGCACTCTCGCCTCATGGGAGTCACCACCCACTTGCTTATATGAAATTCCCCAACTTCTTCGATGAACATCAAAGGTAAATTCTATGGGAATTACCCCTTTTTCACTTTATCATAAAAAGTGTTTAATTTTTCATTGTGACTTATTTTGTAATTCCGAGTAATTCTGGTTTTGAATTCCTTTTTGTTTTGTGTATGCCCCTTGCAATTCTTATGTTTATTAGAGCTGTGATTTTTGTTAATTTTAATGCATTATTGCGATTTTGAGCTGTCTATGGTGTTCATATTAAGGCCTACTCCTTTTAACTCTATCGCAAGAAGCAATTGCTACTTTTAGTCTTTAAAAGCCTAGAATGAAAACATTTGCTATTTACAATTGTATATTGTAGTGGATCTTCTTTTTTTTTTTTTCATTGGGACAGAGATTCGATGTTGTGATTTTGATTTACGATTGGTTCCTTGTGATCTCTTATGCTAAGCGGCATTGTAAATCTGTAATTTGCTTGGTTATGGGGTGAACTCCATAAATTTGGCCGTCGACATTCGAGATGAACGATTTTTCTGCAATGGGATTTATTGGAAGTACAAATTCAAATGCAAGACAGATTTGCTGGAATTGAGGTACCTCTACTGCTTTTATCATGGAAAATTGACTTTCCAAGAAGTTATGTTGACTTTAGCTTAATTTCAGTGATATGTCTAAAATATGTGCTGGTTTGTGCTATAAAAGCTCCCAGGTTTAGTACCCAAATTATGTAAAATATCTAGCCAATGCTTAAACTATGGCAGCTGAAAGGAAGATTGTCTATCATAGCGTCAAGCGCCAAGAAAATTTTAATTATGGGAGGCACCCGATTTATTGGTGTATTTTTGTCCGGACTTCTTGTTAAAGAGTGCCATTAGGTTTAATCCAAGTCCTTAAAAAATCACTATTATATATATGAAGAATTCAAAGTTTGATATTTTATCCACGAAGTTTTAACTATTAGGAATAAGTGTAGGTAACTCTTTTAACCACAGGAAAAGCACCTATTACCCCAACATTTACCTGGTAATCAGACACAAAATGATGACATAAATGACATGTTTAGTAGGACGAACTCGACGATACTATTGACTACTACATATCAGACATGCTGCTTGTATCATTTAATGGATGAATCAAACAGCATTTGTCTGTGTAGATCTTGCACCTGAAGTGAGAGAGGGATTTTCAGTTCGTGAAGAGCGGTCTTTTAGCAGAAGGATTCAATGTCGTTTATGTCATAATTGATAAGGATCGCCCTCGAATCAGTATGATGTGTCCTTCATGCATTTATCAATGATATATTCGGTCCTTGCTCGGTGAATAATGATCACTTCATGACATAATTGGTGGGGGGGAATAGATAGCATTGAGAAAGAAAAAGAAACAGAATGTTTGTTGATTATATTGTCTGTCCAATCCTGTACACCAAACATGCATTTGCAATTTAGTTTATATGTTCCTTATGCATATTTGAGAAGAAAATAGAAAGAGCGGGGGCTGAGGTTAAGGCGTTTGTGGTTTGTGAGATTTGAGATTTACAATGGTAATTTCTGTTTCAGTTTTGATCCAACCATTCCCTCTTAAAAGAGAGGATGATGCTACTACTATTCATTTGGTGGCAGCGGTTTACATTTAACTGGTCGTGCACTGTTCATTATCTAAAATTATAGGAAATGTATTTTTGCTTTCTTGTCAACTGCTCATTTGTGAGTCAGACATATAAATTTTGTTAGATATAGATTATCTAATATCATGCTTATTCAATGTCCAACTTTACTTCAAAATGGGACAAAAAAATATTGTTTAGAATTACTTGTTGAGCATTGGAATTCCTCTGCCATATACGTCTAGGCATTACTTTTCAGAAGAAAACATTTACGAGTCATTAAATGCAAAACTTTCCAAAGTCTTCACTTATCAATATTTTTCGTACTTCGTGCATTTGTATTTGTGATGCTACTTAAATATTTCTACATTATTGTAAGTTACTTGCAGCATCTTATTCTTGGGGAATCTCATTTGCGTGCTTATGAACCTATTTTTGATTGGGAAAATAAGAGATCAATGATCTTTGGGCAAAGAATTGCAGCAACTAACACATCTCAGTATACCAGGTCTCTCTATCTCTCTCTCTCTCTCTCTCTCTCTCTCTCTGTGCATGTGTTTGATCTCTGCTTGAATGTCTTTGTTTTCTCTATTTTTTGTATTATTGACACGATCTCTCTCGATGCGTCTGTTTGTTGTTGTAGTGGGCTAAAGATTGTAGTGAAAGTGTTATCCTTGACACTTCAGACTGAGCTTGTTGGTGAGTGTGTACATTTGTATAGTTACTGGTGACTTGTTTGTTGCACTATTCCTTTTCTTTTAGTTTTTGAGCTACACATCGTGTGTAGCTGAGGTACAGAAGTTTTCTTGTGAAGCCATTTTATTGCACAGTTTGTTTATATAATATGTAGAGAAGGGAAAAACTTTTGGAAAATTTCATTTTCCGCTTGTTATCAGCTGAAAGAATGACATCACTACACTGAGATGATGACAGTGGGGAGAGAGTTCTACTAACCAATGCAGTCAGTGGGAAATAGTCAAACAGATCTGTGAATGTCTTCCAAACATTAGCATTTCCATACCTATAACCAAATGGAGAGTTTATTAACAATAATACACAAATGAAAAAGAGAAATGCAAAAATTCCACGTTAAGACATCTATCTAGCTGTATATGATTAAAAGCATACAATGTTAAAATAGTATTTAGAATACTTGTAACCCAAGTCATACAAAAGAAGATAACGGAAATAAAATAGCATTTGGAATACTTGATCCTATGTCACATAATCAATGGATTTAGAATTCTGAATTCAAAATTCAAGTGACACTGGTTGCCTGGTAACTGGATCATAATACTCCTACTTGTACATTAAGTAGTCAAACTCACGCTCTAGAAAAGAACCAGTTGTTCTCTTTATCAGTCGTTTAACACCGCATGAGCAACTTTAAGGTATGTGCCCATGATTCATTCTGTAACACTCCTTGTAGTTTTCACACATCTCACTATCATGTTGTCAATATACTCAATTATATTTCTTATTTAATGAACTGTTCCAACTACATTCATAGACATAAAATATAACACATAATATAAATTATAAAAGACGTTATCAAGATCTTGATATCGAGTGTTCTCAGCAGTGACAGTCTCACAAACTCATGCACACTTGGGCTCACAGAATCTGTGACTTAGTGAAGGGACTCTCAGAAAGTGATGCACAGGAATGACCACTAGCATGTATCCAGTTTATTTAGAACGAGCTCCTAACATTCAGGTTGAACATTTTATTTGGTGGGGTGAGTTTTTTGTCCTTCAATTTTTTCAATAGACATTCACGGTATTATGTTTGTTCAATTTAGAACAAATAAGGTCTTGAATTGCTCAAGACAGCCATTGCTAAAACAAGTTATACAGGAAAAGTAAGGTCCTTCTCTTTTCTTTTTATATATGTGTTTGGTTCCTTCAATGTTCTATCATTACCTTGTAATTGTTCTGTCTTCACCTTGTGAAAGAGTAAATCTTGTAAGGTTTGCATCTTCCTTCTTCACAGGTTGTCATTGGAATGGATGTTGCTGCATCAGAATTTTCCAGTTAATTATCGGGGTTAGCTGAGTAATTTTTCTGTTTTGTTTTAATGCATAATTCATAATTATCACTATTTTAGACCCCCAGTTGGTTTCTTTAGTATCCAGTCTAAATTCTTGCAAAAGCCTTCAAGTTCTGAAGCAAGGCTTGAGTTCCCTCTTTGATATCTATGGCTGTGTTTCTTGAAAGTGGCAAAAGATTTGCAGATAACATTCATGATGTGGCTTTTGAAATGGGTTTTGAATCTGATGTATATTTTTGCAATACAATGATTGAGGCTTATAAAAACAGTTGATGTTTTGAAAGTGCTAGGAAGGTGTTTGGTGAAATTCGTTACAGGGACTTGGTGTCTTGAACATAGACGATTTTGGGGTATATTGGTGAAAGGAATGTTAGCAGCGCTTCTTGATCGTTTAGTTGATCAAAAGTGTTCTCGAATTCGTGGTTTCTTGATTGATAAATCGGTGAAAAATTCAACCTTGGAAATATAAACTGATGAAGAAACTCTTTTCGAAGAAATTGATAACTAGATGTTGTTTTTTGGAATATAATGATGTCCTTGCTTGTTTCCATAAAATTTGGAACCAGTGAAACCTATAATTGAAACGTTAACTTTGTTTGTTTCATGATTTGCAGAGGTTAATTAGTCAAGTTAGGCAAATACATTGTCTTTCAATGAAGAGCGGATTTTGTGATGGTATTCCGAGGACAAGTTTGTTGGATTTTTTTGCAAAGTGTGAGGATTTGAATTTTCTGTCACGAACAAAGTTCTTAAGTTAGGAAGTGTGTGGTGTTTTGAGCTCTCATGAATTGATGAACTTGTTTCTCACAATTCTTATTAATATCATCACCTTCTGTCATTCATGCAACTTGGCAAGTTAGTATTATAGATCTAATGTATTTATTTGGATTCTAAAGAAACATTTGATTTTTTAAAACCAACAAACTTGTACTTTATCTTGGTTTCTTTACACTTATTTCTCTTGCTAGGAGATTGAGGCATCAAGATTACTGAGACTGAGGGCATTCAGACATAAATAACATTTATCTACAGGTATATAAGTCATATTGTACTTACAATTTCTAAAGCCTTGGTGATTCAGTTGTTTATGCTTGCTTTTAGTTGAAAAAGGAGCTGCTCATATATCATGTTATTTACTCGTAAAATACATCTAGACCATACTTGATCATTGTTGCTCGAAAATTGACTTATAATGTAAACTTGGATTCATCATAAATGGTATTTCATTTGGTATCGATGGGCTAGGAATTTCATATGCTTGTTCAAAATATGTATTTCATACAAAATTTTATCTTTTCTTATTTTCTTCATGTTATTTCCTTTCAACTCTATTCTTCTGGATGGCAACTGGTTATGATTAAGTCTCTCATTTCTTCAATTCCCATCATTCGTCAATTTACTTTATATTATGATTTACGATCATTAGAAGCAAACATGAGATTGATGAGTTAATTCCTTTGATACATGAAAGGATAAGTGTTCCTTTCTAAAATGGTAGTCTTGTTTGGACTTTTTGGTAAGGAAAACAACCTCTCCTACAGTATCTGAAGCACTACGCAGAGATGAAACCAATGGTTGGTATACAGAGTGCAGTTTTCTTACCAAGTGTCAATACATGCCAATTAGACCATGCAAGGATACAACAAACCTATGTCATTTTATGTTCCTTAACTGGAGGAACATGAACACCATTACAGAGGTAAACCTTTTCTATATAGATCTTAGCATGAGAAGGCTATCTTACAATTTCTCTGGTAATATGATTATGAATAATTCTACTTGTACATCAAAAAATGTACATAAGGGTGTACGCCCCCCTCACATGGGGGTGAGACCCGCTTGAATAAAAAAATAACCTTGACCTGTCCTGAAGCCCTTTTGTAAAACTATATTTTCTGTTCAATCACTTATCACGCTTCATCCTTGAGATTTTCTTTTATCTACGTTTTACGTCATTTTAGTGAATGGTGGCATTGTTCTTACTGTTGTGCTAGAATTTCAGTAAGAAAATATATATTGTAGTTGCAGGGCTATGCCAATTTTTGTGGATGAATTGGCTCATATTCACCTTATAACTTACATGCTTATCTTATGGTTCACTGCTTATCGATTTAAAGTCAGAGTTGCTTAATTTGGCTGGACTAATTAATAGTGAGTCATTCATTTGATGTATGTTGTGTACTATGTTTTATGCACTTTTCATTTTCTTTCTCATATCACTTGTATTTTCCTTTTGGTTTTAGGCTCGAAGAGGCAGTATTGATGTTTGTTTGCATGGGAGAGCATAGAGTTTTTAAGGAAGCTTTGTATTGAGAAGGTTCTTAGTACTAATTAGTTTCGTTAATAGGTTTTATGTTCTATTCTTTTATGAAGAACAATATTCATGTTCAACCAACGCACATATCTCCAGTTAATCCTTAACATTGAACACGTTAATAATAGCTTAAAAATATCTCAGCCCGTGCATTGCACGGGCAGAGACTAGTCTAAATAGAGTATAAATTGATATAAATGAATAGTAGATAAATATGCGATACTTATGAATCATCCGAAACGTGTGATGAAAATTAGTATAAACATGACCCAACACATAGGTAACTGACATAAATTCTCTGGATGTGTTCACAAGGCTCCCTCCCTATTCATTTCTGGAAGTCATAATTTTATATCTTCATTTTTGGATCGATTTAGTTCGATTTGAAAGAGAACCGAATTAAAATCGAACTATATCCCTATATCCCTATACAATAAAAGAGCCACTTTTGAAAACACTATTCCCAATTTCGTCCGCCGAAACGACGTCGTTTTGGCCCAAAAAAAAAAAAACGTCCACTGAAACGACGTCGTTTTTGGCCCAAAAAAAACAAACATCCCTCTTTATCCCAGCAAACACGAGCTGTCTGCTTCCTCTACTTCCTCTATCGATTCCCAGTAGCGAAAACGAAGAAACCCTATCAACACGAGCTGTCTGCTTCCTCTATCGATTTCCAGTCGCGAAAACGAAGAAACCCTATCAACACGAGCTGTCTGCTTCCTCTATCGAAGTGAATCTCCCGTCTGTAAGTGCTGTAAGTCCTTTTATTTCATGAGAGCCGTTTTCCTCTTTTGTAGTTTTCCATTAGAGGTACTTTCTATTGTTTCTGAGTGAAAATTTGCTGAACTCAGTCCGTCTCTTTTAGGCTGATTTTCGGTTCTGATTGAACGGTTTCTTTTAGCTGGTGGTTCTTGCTGATGCTATTATTAGCTTGCTGTTCTTGCTTGATGCTCAGGACCCCTAGATCTATGGTCCTAGATCTATGCTTAGAATACAATTCAGATGAAACTTTCCGTTGGGTAGATTAATATTTGAAAATTAAGTAAAAAATAATGCCTCCTAACCTCATGCTTCTTCTGTGAAGTTAAATATCACGAGAAAGAATTTGATAAATTTAAGGGCAACACGTTCTTAACAATATAAGTTTTTTTCCTGTGCTGAAATCGATCAAATTTGAATGAAACAGGAAATATTTTGCATTTATTTTGATCATGGCACCAGCTACAGCAACATGGGATTCGATTAAACCCAGAGGTACTGTATATGCTATTTTCATTTTTAGAATTTGAAAAAGAAAGAGCAAATACGTTACATTCCGTGAGGATTTTTACTACTATGGTGACATCCCAGTCTTTCCAAATATGAACAAAATTGTAACTTGAAGAAAGGGGAAAGAATAATTCCAAATTTTGAACCTTATTTAGTGCCAACCTTGTTGTAGTTTTAGTATTTTGATTAGAGTACATGCAAATGTGGTGTAAACTTACAAATTATTAAAACTTGACATGTTCAGTTAATGCGTTGTTTTTTTACTTTATCTTTATTAAATTATTCTAAAATATCTATTTGTGTTTATTTGTAAACAAACAAGTTGTTCTTGATCATATTTGAAAAATATAGGAAGTACTTTAAGAAATAAATTATATTTCATAATTTTATTTGGACTTCGTTACAAAATTTTGTAAGTCATTTTACTAAGGGCAATGCTTCCTTTTAGTTCAGGAAAAAAAAGGATATGAGAAAAAAGAGAGAGAAAGTTCAAATATAGTATGAAAGCAGTTAAATGGGTAATACGTTTTCTTTTTTTGGGCTGACATGGGAGGATCTGTTTGGGATAACAAATCTCATGGAGTTTCTATGATTTTTGAAAAGGGAGGGGCATTCCATTATTTTTCTCAAACAGAAAGTAGTTGCTACACACACTACTTGCTGTACTATCTTGTTCTGTGTTAGCTTGTGTAGTGTGCATGTTTATGCGTGTTTTTTTCCCTTAAGAATCTTTGGTGATTTAGTTTTAACAACATTTTAATCTTCGGTTAAATGTGAACTTTTCTTCTATTAGATAGTTTAATGTATTGTGAATTTTTCTTGGTGCTTCTGTAACTCTAATTATGTGCCCTATTTTCTTCTCTTAAGAGTATTTAATGCTTGTGCAAGTTCACCTTGATATAATGTTTTAGCTTTATAATTAGTAAGAACTTGTCAACATTTGTTTAATTGGCATGAATCCTCTGCTTTGATTTGAATAGATGTTTGCATCGTTGGTGTTGCTCGAACACCAATGTGTGGCTTTCTTGGCTCCCTTTCATCACTATCGGCAACCAAACTTGGATCTATAGCTATTGAGAGTGAGATTGCTAACAGTTCATTATGTCATCCAAATGGAGAAACTTGTTTATAACAGTGAAGTTCTAATGTTGTTTCTTTAACCTGCCAACTTTTAGGTGCTCTTAAGAGAGCAAAAATCGATCCATCACTTGTACAAGAAGTTTTCTTTGAAAATGTACTCAATGCAAACTTGGGACAGGCTCCGGCTAGGCAAGCAGCATTAGTTTCAGGGATTGCCAATACAGTGATTTGCACTACTGTTAACAAAGTCCCTGCATCAGGGATGAAAGGTTTGGTTCCTACTATAAAAAACAGAGATCTTCTTTCAACCGAAATTATAATTTCTCTACAGCAGAAATAGGAAGGCATTATATTTGTGATATTAGTTATTACACTCTTTTTCATTACAGCAACTGTGCTTGCTGCACAAAGTATCCAGTTGGGCATCAATGATGTTGTTGTGGCTGGTGGCATGGAAAGCATGTCCAATGTCCCTAAATACTTAGCTGAAGCAAGGTTGGTGATCTAATTGAGGGACATGCTTTTGTTATTTACCATCTGCTTTGAGTCAAATAATTATTTCTTGTTCTTAGTTTCAGTGAAACAATAAAAATTACAACAATAATCATTACTAATAACAAATTTCAAACCCAATCCATTTTCTTTTGTTATGATATTTCTGGTAAAGTCTGAGGCTTTATTTATGTGTTTCTGCAGTTAGATAATTTCCTTTCAAATCTTTTACTGTTAAGCAACTGAAGATGATTTCAATTTTCGTATTTTCGATCTCCAACTGTAAATTTTTTGTTGATGATTGTTGGATCTAATGAATTTTAATTTTCCATGTCCTAGATTTATTGCATTTACTCTTTTAAATTTTTTTCCTTTTTAAGATCTTGGATTGATAATTGAAATAGAGGTAATCAGATTTTTTTTTTTTTTTTGCGAATTTAATACATAAACCATGCTCAATATACCTTTCATTCACCGCCAAGTTAATAAAACAACATGGCATCTCAAATTGATTTACATTGTCATTGAGGTTACGCTATTTGAACTTAACTACATTACTTAGCGATGTTTAATTTTTTTATTATTATTATTATTTTTTTTGAAATTGATCCTGTTCTCACTCTCTGTTTCTCACTATGTATGGGTGTTTGATTCATAATTCATAATTGCATGGCATTGCTTGATCCATTTGTTTGTGGGAATGCTATTCGTGCATTGATCCCTATTAACTTTCAGCTTGCAGTTGTCAAGTAAAATTTCCATTTAATAGAAGTTTTGGATCAAAAAATTCACTTCTCATTATGCGGTCCATGTATAAAACTATTTTCTTACACAACGTGCTGTTTAGTTTCCAAATCAAATAAATATATTTATATAAGCTGACAGTTGAAGTCTTCGATGTGATTTTTGGTTTGAATTATGGCTAATGTTTAAGATCATGTACAATACGATTGTAAAAGATCATGAAGAGAGACTTCATGACATAAATACACTTCAACGGGATCAGCTTCTGGTGCCAGTTGATCCAAAATTCACTGAAAGGAGAACATGGTTCTTAATTGCAGTGAAGATTTGTACAAATTTCGTGGGTTTAATTACAGTGAATTGCTGATTTGCAGGTGCAACACTGTGAATCCAACGATTTTTCGCTACTTTTGGAGCAAGCACTAAAAGAGGTATTGGTTGAATTCTTTCATTGCAGAAACGTTTTAAAATGACTTATTGTCGTTTAACTTTAATACACTAAAAATCTGTACAGCTAATATTTTGATATATCTTCATATTCTTCAGGGGGAGTGATAACAGGATGTGGGTCAAGGTAATTATATATTTTTATTTACTCTCTGGTTTTTTTAGATTTATGGGTTTTGATTGAACTTTACTCATAATTAATTATCCAAGCAATGCCCTAACGGTGATGCACTCGCTCTGTCGCTCATTAGACCATGATTTGTAGATTGTGACAATAAATTGAATTTTATTAGTATGCTGAAATTTTTTTTCACATTTTTTGGGTTTACTTGTTTGACTAAAACTATTTATGAAGTGGATTTTAAAATAACTAAACCTCTGCATTATTGGATTTCTTTGTTACTACATTATGGTGCTGGTTGATCAGGGAAAGACCTTGAAGAACATTTGGAGTTAATTGATTTTGATCTTCTTATCCAGAATCTTGAGGTACTTCATTCTCTTTCATGATCATTGTAATGAGGCTTAAGATTTTTTTCTTCGGTTTGGATTGAACTACATCAAATTTATTAGTCTACGCCCAGAAAGCGAGAAGCATATTTGGAGGAATTGTTGAATGTTTTTCTCTGAATCCATGATGCCTATGGACTTGTCAATAGATAGTCCAAGTAAACATTAGTTTCAGTTCATGAAGAACTAATTGACTGGCTGAACAATTGAGTTATGCAATGTTTATGCTGTTCAAACTTGTGTATTATGCATTTCAGAACTAAAGTTCTTTTTTTAAATAGGATTTGATAAATGGAAGAGATACATTGACCACATTGTTCGATTTTCAACAAAGAAAACGTGTTGGTTCATAAGCAATAAAAAGTATTTAATCTGGAGTGGTCAGAATGCTTGAATTTCCTTTTTGGTTGCACTGGTTAAACTCTTTTAAGTTTCATACTCCACTTTTTGCTTGTAGGTGATAGTTGATGGAACTTTTACTTTACATGCAAAACCTTAAATCCCCTGACAATGTTTCAAGATGAGAATCTTCAATAATTGTATCTTTGGGACTTTCACTCATTTTCAAGTCATCTGAATCAATTTTATTTTACCGCAAAGATAATAATAATAAAAAAAAATTTCAAATTTTGCTGTAGCTTATATCAAAATCGGAAGTTTGATAGTTCAGATTTTTGTGGGAATATCTTCAACTTTTTGCATTTTGTATAGGAACAGCAATACCCTTCATTCAGTTATTTCCTCTTTTTATTTTATCTATTTATTTTTTTATTTTTTTTGGGTGGGGGGTTAAGGTTACTCATAAAGTGTTCCCTGCCCACATCATTTACTTTGTCATTGTTTTGCCACCTTCAGTAATTCAAAGAGAATGGCTAACAAAAGTTCCATTATTTGGACACGTATGCACGCGCATGTGGATGCAACGTCATCAGATGTAATTGCACCTCCGCCATGGGAAATTTTTGGTTGTTAAAATGGTAAGAACTGAAAGTTAGAAATGTTTTTTTTTTGGTGAAAATTATGTGTTGTTCAAAAATTACACTTGATATTTTTGTTCTGTTGTCCCTTCAGGATTACAACTTTTCAGAGAGGCAAAATGCAGGGATTCCAAGGGAAAGGTAGAATTTTCTTGTGACTTCGTTTGGTTGATCCTTTGAATGATTACATCTGTACTCCATATATATCTCCATTTTATTCTCAAAATTGGGATGATCACCCATCTATCATGGCAGTTGGAGTCATTGATGGAACTTCGTGTCGTTTTTACGCACCACTTATGTCTCTTGGTCCCTCCAGAATACAGTAAAACTGCTGTAACTTTCGCCCTTTTATCCAAAATCTAAGGCTTCATACTCCGTATAACCATAATTAAGTATTGTTATTTTGTAGTGAAGGAAACATAAGTTGTAGGTAATGTTGCATCTGTTAACAAAATGCACTGCATTTGTTCATGGATTTAGGCAAACTTGTAACAGCTGTGCACTTTCAATGTCCCATCAGTGTAGTCTGATTTGATTCCTTCGCTTTTGAGAATGAAGAGTTTCAGAGTTGTCAAATTCAATTCTTAGAAAATTTAATCATTGCCCAGCAACTACTTGAAGTGAATGCTGGACTTGTTTAACTTAATACTTGCAGGGCAATTGATATTTTCAATTTATAAGAAAACATTCGACATTAAGAATAAATATTTACCAATAAACATCCTCAGCATATACTTGTTTCGCCGTACAATGCCTCAGCAAGAATCTTCTGGCCTAGGGAGGTGAGGATAGAATGACTTTAAAATTGGGATATAGTTTCAAGTTGTCATTTAAAATTGAAGGGTCCAAAATATAAAGGGTAAACTTGGGCTATACTGATGCATGTCAACGTCTGCATTTATTACTATCGCTGCTTTTCTTCTTGGAACCTTGTGTTCTGGTATTGCTGGTTATGTGGGGATGTGGGTATCTGTCCGTGCAAATGTAAGAGTCTCAAGTCTTTGCAAGGCGATCGACCAGGGGAGGCATTGCAGGTTTTCTTTTCTCCACTGATATTTCCACTTCACTTTCTACTGAAATGCATTTAGACACTGTTGTGAATTTGCATTATTCTCTTGCAGATATCTGTTCGTGCTGGTGGTTTCTCTGCTCTGGTAGTTGTTGGTATGGCTGTCATTGGTATTGGTATACTTTATGCCATTGTTTATGTTTGGTTGGGGGTAAATTCACCAGGTACAATGAAGGCTACTGACTGTAAGTTTTCAACTCCTGTTGTACTTTGTCAGATTTTAATAGTTGCTTCCTTTTATGCTCTTGGATTTCCAAATATTTAATGTCCACAGTTTGACTCTCAGATTTCTCTCCCAGTGCCTCTTCTTGTTGGATATGGTTTTGGAGCTTCATTTGTTGCTCTTTTTGCTCAATTGGGTGGTGGAATATATACCAAAGCAGATGATGTTGAAACTGATCTTGTTGGGAAAGTAGAGAAGGGAATTCCTAAAGACAATCCTCGCAATCCTGCTGTCATTGCAGATTTGGTACAAAATCTTCCTCGTGTAACTTCTTTGTCAAGTGCGTGTACTGGAGAGTGTTGCTCACATGTTTGTGAAGCACTCATTTTCTCAGATATCAATTACTGATATATCTTGTAATGCGATTCCTTCTTTTGCATTTTCTTCTGAGCATTTGAATTACCACGTCTTATACTTTGTTGTTAAAAAGGATAGAGGGTAGTTAGAAATTTTGAAAACATATGTTTTCATCTCTATTTTCTAGGAAATTGAAAAGAAAAAGACAACTTCTTATTCCCTTACAAACATTACATTACTTATAGTGCAATCTTGAAACGAAGATCTGGTCCCAAGTTTGTGTAAAATAACTAAAAATCACTGCACGCTATTAGGTAGCCAACTAAACTTTAACACGTGCATCGCACGTGCGCCACTAGTTTACATATAAATAAAACCTGTTATTTACTATTTTCATACTTATTGTCTTTCTGACTCTAACTAATTGAAAGGAATAATTAAATTATAAACATGGATCATTTGTTTTGATGTATACATCTTTTTCTATTACAAGCTTACAATTTATTAGTTGACATGATGAAAGCGTCTTCCTCTTTTTTCTTCTGTTTTTTTTTTTTTTAAGAATTCTTGAATTTCTTGAGTTATGTGAACTTCCAACTATGTTGGAAAAGTGATCCAAGACGATGGTGCCAACTGTAAAGACAAAGTTAAGAGACATGCTTTAAAATGATTTGGACAGTACAGGCTTTGGTGTTTGCACAAATAGTTTAGATTCATCTTTGAGACGTTTGAGTACTGAAGTAGAGGAGTACGTACATAGCAACTTATAAACTTAACATTAATGTACGATTGCAGTAAGTCGTAATTTAACTGAGGTACTTGAAGCAACCCGGCATATGGTTTGAGTAGAAATGTTAGAGATTATGCAGATGAGACTTTTGGACTAAATGGAGATGAGATAGACATATGCATGGGATAATCAACTAAGACAACTTACTTCAAGAAGTGATTTCAAGTCGATAAATTAGGAAACATCTTACAAGACATATGACGACCAAATCATCGGGGACCATACATGAATTTTAGTTTATATATATATATATATATATATATATATATATATATATATATTTTTTTTTTTTTATTGGGAATGACGAGAAGTTCGACTTGGTCCCTTTTAAAGATTATATTTTTAGGACTTTGCTTGGTGTACATAATTATTGTACATAATCCTCACATGGGGTGGACACTCATATGTACAATAATTATGTACACTTAACATTTTTCGTGCTTTTATTTTATGATTTTGATAAAATACCTTTTTTTAACATAAAAAATATAAATTATATAATCAAACCAAACAAAAGTTATAAAACTAATGTAAAACAAACTTATAAATTGAGTGACCGCCGCTTAAGGGGGTGTTTATTTTTTTATTTGAGAATTAATTCTCATTTTCAACCACACATTTTTCAATAAAATAATATTTTTCATCATATCAATAATTTTTTCTTTTCTTTAACTACACATTTTCCATCATATGAAGTTGAAAAATCAGTTGTTCCCAAAAAGTCCCCACCCAACAAGCTATAAATTTTCCATTCATTTACCTTTCCCTTTCCCTTTCCCTCTCCCTCTGTGGAAACTCACCCCCATTTCGTCCACTTTCACTCGCACATGCCCATATGCCCGTCTCAACGACCAAAAACCTAGCCACTGTCATCCGCTCCTTCTCTAGATTCTACTCCATTCGTTCCGAAATCAAAGCCGAAGGAGCAGGAGCAGGAGCTTCCGCCGCCGCCGCCAAGAAGAAGAAGAAGAAGAAGCCTTCCTCCTCCAGTACTACTGAAAACACCGCCTTAGAACAGTACCTCTCCGCCGTCAATTCCTCTCTCTATGATGTCGTCCACGAAAGCGTGAAGCTGGGCTCCATACCTGGTGATGGTACCGAGTGAAATTATCGTCCTATCCTTTTTTTGGAAATATAAAGGAACTGGAAAATAGTTGTTGTAAGGAATTTTTTCACTTGTAGATATGGTTAATTTGCTTGTGTTTTCGTGTTTTATGGCAGATGAATCAGGAAAACAGTTATCGAGTGAAGTGTCGGCTTCATTACATGGTATGCGCATTTAGAATTTAAATGGTTTTGAATTTAAAAATGATAGTGTTGTTACGATGATTTTGAATGGTGAAATGGGATTATAAATGTGAAAATTGATATAGTGGTTCTGCTTCTGTATGTGATCTTGTATTATCAATAGTGTTGTTACGATGTTTTGAATGGTGAAATTGGAAGATGTATGTGAAAATTGAAATAGTTGGTCTGCTTCTGTATGTGATCTTGTATTCTCAATTTCGCAGGGCAATATAATTTTCTCTCACAAATTATATGATTTATGCTTTTTTTTTTTTGAATACTATCAAATCAGAATGCTTCATAATATATCAACTTATGAGACCAACCTAACTCGTCTTTAACTGCAGATAAACTGGATCTGGATTGGGATGATGAATCTGAGGATGTACAACCTTCGGGAAAGGTTTTGAACTTGCCATGGCTATCAAGGATGTCAAATAATGATATTTCATTGCAGAGGAAAAACGTATCACGGGAGAGGAAGCAGAAGTGGGTATATAAGAATACACAAACCAGTCGCTTTGATCGGCTGGTCAAAATGTGTGCCGTGAAGCTGGGTACAGATGTTACCCTCGAGGTATTTGGCAGATTGGGACGAGAAACTGGCCTGAAAGAGTATAATGCATTAATTGGGCATTGCATACAACAGGCAAGGGATGCCAATGATGAAGACGTTTCATTAGAGAAGATTTATAAGGGATACCAACTTTTTAAAACAATGAAGGAACTGGGGTTCAAAATTGAAGAAGCAACATATGGCCAATTCTTGATGTATTTGATTGATTTTGGTATGGTACAGGAATTATTTTTCTTTCGCGACCTCATTAAAGATGAAAATCCAGATTCGCTTCCGAGATTAGCTTATTATGAAATGCGGCTATGGATTGGTGTTAACAATGAAGCAAAAATACGAGAACTTATCCGTTCTGTCATGGATGATAATGCAGAAGATAAATATTCCTTCCGAGGTTTGTTATTGGAGTTGCATTATTTTTATGTCTAAATTCCGTCCTTTTCCCTCTCTTTTTGACACAATATTTATATTTAGCAATCTCGTCAGTTTACCTCTCCGATCATGTTATGGCTTTTGCTGTTGGTGGTGACATGATCTCTAATTTTTATTTTTTTCACATTTGAGTTATTTACTATTGCTTTCCTTTTTATTCCTTTCTTGCTTCTTTTTTTTTTCCCTTGATGGGGAGGAGACATTGTGTCTTTTTCCTAACTGTTCACACTATTCTGTTTTGGAAGAAATGTAATTCCTTTCCACCAGGTGGGCAATCTGTAGTTCTTTCCAGTCTCACTGAATGGTAAGGATTTTGCCATATCATCGTGGTTTTGTCACTGTACGACAAAAACTAACATTTCTTTTTGTCTTGAAAATGTATGCGTTGTATCTAATGCTGGTTTAATTATTTGTGTTTCCCTCCCGTTTGATACTGATGATGTCTTTGTTCACGAGGTTTGGCAATCTTATATATCAGATGCCTAGCAAGTATATTTCCTTAAATTTTACTCCAAGCATTATTTTGTTCTTGTATAACTTTATTTGTTCAATGATATTATCATTTGGATTTGTAATTGCAGGCATTTTTGTATTAATTTCCAGAAATTTACAGAAGTTTCTAATTTTTATTTACTTCTCCTATGAGATCAAAGGAGTATCATATTGTTTTTCTTTTATTCTTTCATTTGAATTTGGCAATTGGACTTCACAAATGATGTGGTATAAACCGATATTCTGTTCAATGTATTTTAATAGCACGTGCTTGTTTCGCTACTAGTGTCTTTTAGGCATAATGTTATTTATAACCTCACAGTTACAATAAATTTGCAGAAAATTTATTGTTGGCGTTGTGTGAAAGTGACCGCAAAGAAGATATTTTGATGCTATTGGAAGCTTTTGACATAACAAAACTCACATCAGTCGAATGTAAAGTGAGTATCTTCAAGTCATTAGGGAAGATTTCGTTGGAGTCTATTGTGGTTGATTTCATGCGGACACTGAAAAGCAGTGGTAAGAATATAATCCATTTTCTATTTTTGATGAGGTAACTTCACAATTAACGAATTGATGAAGTCATTAATTTTCACACAGAAAGATCACTTATTGGGTTTACTTACTGATTTTTAGATTAGTCAGAAAAGATAACTGCTAATTCTTCGCGGAAGAATTTATATATCACGATTTAGTTCAGAAAATTTATTGGATCTATACCATTTTTACATTATTGCAGTTAAACGTATCCCTTTTATTAAATCCATTGTCCTGTTATGTCAACTATTCATTTTCCTTTTTATTTTATCATGCTTTTGCACTGTAAGCAGGCCATCTGAGGTATTCAGGACATTGAATGACCTATATGAGTTCAATCTCTCCCTGTATAATTCTTTAACTGAAACATGCTATGGTTTCTTGTCTGAATTCAGATATCGGGCCTGAAAACATCTCAAAATTCATCTGCGAATATGCAATCAGCATACCAAATTTAGAGGTGAGGAACTTCTCGTGAATAGTACTGGTAATGTTCTTTAGTCAGTTTTTTGTAGCACTCCTGCTTAACAGGAGTTTGCTCTTTCAGGGAAACAACTTTGTAAATATGTAGCTCACACTACCACATGCTCTTGGTTTTATCATGCCTAGCTTTCAAAACTATTTCTGGCATTATTCATCTGTAACGAGAAATGGACTTCAAACAGTGATGTCTTAAGTGATATTAAGACATAGAGCCCCACTGCGTAATTTAGATATGATTTTCATATTTTTCGATTGCACTTCAGTTATTTAACCTCTTACAGGAGCAAAAAATACCCTATCTTGTTAAAAGCTCGATATATTTAGCGTAATAGTCAATTAAAGAAGGCCCCAATATACAGAATGACTGAATCCCATATTATTAGTAGGGTCATTGTGGACATTCATGACTGAAATTGTCAGATGATAGAAATAGCTCTAGGCATTGGGATGGCTTGCTGCAAATGCAAGCAGAAAGGATCCAGACAAAGATTCAGTTCTTTAAGTTGTTAACATAACCTTTTCCCTTTTTAAATGGAACCGATACTTAGTCCTCATAACCATTGAATAATGGAAATTGTTCCCTAAGAATCGTTCAGCTAGTTAGAATACTACGTGTAAGACAAGGAAACAAAGCCTTTTGTGAAATACAATAAGAGGTAGAGTATTATTTCACAAAACCCAACAAACTAGATAACACCTGATCTTCTGCTTCAGTCTGGTTCAAAATGAAATAAAATTAGGCCCATGTTTGTCTACCATTATTCCAAAAAATTGTTTGCTACTGGAAGATTCTCCATCACACATTCACCCAATAAAATATTCTACCCACAAACCAATAAAGTTACTTTAAATCTCAACCACACATTCTCCAAAAAATACTATTCATTACTCTATTTTTCTCTCAATAATGGAAGACAAACACACCCTAGATTTTGATTTAGAAGACAAGGAGATCTGTCCTGTTTGATCTGATTCCCATGTTTCCATGTAATACAAACCCTGGACCCGGGATTGTGTTTTAGTTTTTCTTTTGAATAATATCAAATATTGATTGGTTAATGTACTTGGGATAAAAATGCAATCTCTCATAAACCTAACCATTTGAATAGGAATTGGTTTAGAAAAAAATTAGGTTTTTGGTTGGCTTCACCTCTTGATTTGGGCTTAACAGACAAGAATTGACTGGATTCGATTCCATTTTGGTTCTTTTCCTTACATTAAAATCCAACTCTCTATGAACAAAATTGAATTTTAACAGTTTGGTCCAACTGTGGCAAGAGAATCAGAGAAGGTCCTACAACTTTCCAATCGTAGTCCTCCCTGGAGAATTAACCCTTAGTTCCTTCAAGTCATTCTCTGTTTTTTTCCTTTTTTTTGTGGATCTAAGGCGAGGATCATCTATCCAATTAACCCAATGGCAGTACATTTACAAGATTCATGTACTTGAAAATTGTGAGAACAACTTGATTCCTGCTAGCGTTCTCTGTTTTTCTTGTTTTCTCTTTTGTATCTAAGGCAAGGATCATCTATTTAAAGAATCATTATCAGTGTGGTTTTAAATTTCTTTGACACCTCAAAGAGTCTTTGTCTGGCAAGATAATGAAATAGGCAACAAGTTTGAGAACTTTTATTTTCTGCTTTTGAAGAAAGATGTAAACTTGGAAGATTTGTTAAATCCTCTGAAGTTTTTGTTATATGCGTGTTGACGGATTTGTTTTTACTTTATAGAATTGTAAGTTGCGAAGAGCCTTTTTTTACATTTGTTGGAAAGTAGAAGGGATAGTAGCCTATACTTCATGACATTACCCACAACATTAATGATGGGTGTTTTATGAATATTTTGAACTTTTAAGTCTTTGACCTTTGGAAGAGTGCTCATCCTCAGCACCTTTGCTTCTATTTGCAGAAATAGAGAAGAAGAATTAAATGGAATAACCTATAGTTCCTCTTATTTATTAGAGAGAATTGGGTACATCCTATTAAAACATGCATTATATACGAATAATTAATAGTTAGCAATATACAATAAGTTACAACTATCTTCAGGAGGCTCTTTAAAAGTGAAATACTCTCTATTTTAAAGAGTAACCCTTAAAAATATATTTCAAGGGATTCTTCAAATTAACATTTTAAAATAGCCCTTTCTACAATTAAATGCATTCAAAATATTCCAATTTTTAATGCTCCATATATTGACCCAACTAAGTAGTATATGCAAAGATAATGGAGGGAAATAATATAATAATTTGGATGGAAGTTGGTGAAAATAAAATATATGGAAAAATAATAAATACGTATTGGGAGGAGTAAAATTAAATGTTAAAGATAAAAGAGGTTGTTGAAGTATTTAAAAATCCTCTCTCTAAATTTATAGTTGCTCTCTAAATAACAAAATCCTCTTTAAAAATAGAGTCTCTTGGAGATGCTCTAAGAATTATATCCTAGGATATCCTACCTCCTAAACTCTACCAGGAAAAAATCAATTACAATAAAATCTAGCTAATAATTCTCTAAAGTCCACACATCGGCTGAGATTCTAGCAGCGTCATCATCCATAGCTTTTGTTTCTGAACAAATTTATTATCTTTCATTGGGGAAATGCAGAACTGTCCTACGAACTTGATCGGTATTTAACATTTCGAGTTGGTCATAATTTTTCATATTATATGATAGTCATGAAGCCCCATGGTTTCTCTAATATGTTTCCTCTTTAATTAACAGTTTCTTCTAATTATGCCTTGTCATTGCATCTGAAAGGTTGAAGATATCATTGATAAGTTCAAATCTTTACATGCTAAGTTGGACGTGTTGCCTACTTCTGCACAATATGAGAGGCTCATTGGATATTCCTGTGAACTCCATAAGGTATGGGACATTTATTTTAGAAAGTTAGTTGAGTAAATGTGACCCAAGTTTATTGGATTCAAGGATTGGTTTTTTGTTGTTTGGTGATATAATTAAATAAATTTAACATTTTTTGTCTAAATTTCTCAAGGCATGGACAGTATTTTAGAAGGTTTTTAAGTAAACGTGACCCAATTTTATTAGATACGAAGCTTGGTTTGTTGTTGTTTGTTGATATATTTAACTAAATATCACCATTTTTTGGGCTGAATGACATCCAACTCACCCCCATGGCTGCATTGCCCAACCCAATCTCCCCTAGTACTAGATTTCCTTTGAAATGATTATGAACTTGATTGTAGGATACGATGCTATATATTCTTCAGGTACACCAGGCACTCAATATGGTTGACGAGATGTTCGAAGCTGGTTTGACTTTATCATTGGATGCATTTCATTCCATCTTAGAAGCCTGTGAGCAGAGCTGTGACTATAATCTGGTATACCAATTTCTTTCTTTCTCTTCATTTAAAATTGTTGGATTTTTCCTTTGTAATCATGCAGCATGATTTTCATTGATCATTGAAGAGCTTCAAAATGGATCAAGGGGTGTTTCACACAATATGATTTTGTCTTTTGAGCAAAATGTAATCGGATTCTGAATTGTGCTGTTGCCTGTGTTTATAATAACAATTGCATGTCTGGGTCTTGATTTGTTATTAATTGCTATTTTCTAGAGAAAAAGGAAAATGTTTATGAGAAGAAAATCGGCTTGGAAAGGTTTCTCAGGCAAAATACTCTGATTTACAGAATTGTTGAACTAGCTTGTAGATTCCCCTGGAAGATGGTTTGGAAATGTAAACTGCCCCCTCGAGTGGCATTCTTACTTTGGACAGTGGTCAGAGGACAGGTGTTAACGGTAGATAACCTTCGTACTAGAGGTTTCTATGTTACAGAGTGGTGTTACATGTGTAAGAGGGATGGGGAGACGGTTGACCACTTATTCCTTCATTGTGACGCTGCGCGTTTATTGTGGAATGATATTTTGATATCGCAACATATGGATTGGGTGTTGCCGAGGCATATGGAGGACACGTTAAAGGCGTGGAGGAGAAAGTTTCGAGATAAGGATAGCAAACTTGTTTGGGGCCTTATTCCGGGATGCATCGTTTGGTGTGTGTGGAGAGAAAGAAACAGTCGCTGTTTTGAAGACGAATCACGGACAAGAGAGCAGATTAGGGAGTTGTTTTATTTCACTTTGTATTCTTGGTTTAATGCTGCGGCAACTAGGCATATAGTAGGGTTGCCTAATTTCATGATGTTTCTCTCTGATTTAAAGTGATAGTACACTTCCTGTGTATTATGCTTTTTATATAAAATTTTGATTACCTTTCAAAAAAAAAACTAGCTTGTAGATTGAAGTAATTGCTTTATTTTTATAATGATCTTTTTACTTTTACTATTTATAGTACTATAGTCTTCACCCTCTTAGTAGAGTCTAATGAGGCATATTTGCCGTACACTGTATTCTCTAGTATTTTTTGCAGTGAGGCTGTCAGGTCAATATAGGTAAACATGGAGTAGATGTTGCCATTTTTAAATATGGCAGAACCTATACCTGTATATAGTGTGTTGCTCTGAATCTTGAATTAGTTAAAACATCAATGCTACTGGGCACTGGCTTCCAAAAGGTTCAACTGTTGTAATTGTTGAGACTACTCTTTCAGATATAGATATGTATGTGTGTGTTGTAATACATCGCATTGAGTTGATTAAGTCGGGATTTATTAAAAGCCTGAAGCATGCCTCATTTTTAATAAACAAGATCTAGCACTTCTGCTGTCTTGTTTGTTACTGTTAAATTTCTCCACACACTACCATTTCTTTATATGAATTTTTTAATGACATGGGAGTCTTATGCAGTTAGTTGTATTATTGAATTTAAAGTGCCTAATCAAGCCATTTGTTATTGGATGATGTTGACATGAATTCAAAATGATCCCAAGGTTCATCAAATCAAGACAATGATATATCGCCATGATTTGAAGCCAAACAAGGAGACATGCAGGTTGATGATTATTCTGTTTGTGAGGATGAAAGACGTAAGTCTCTCTCTTTGATGTATCGTGTTTTATGTGTAGTTACAATATTTCAATATAATCATTCTTACCCTCTATGTTTCTCATTTTACCTAAAAGTTCAGTTTCAAGGAGCGTATGAAGTGATGAATGACCTGGAAAAGATGAATTTGACGCCAACAGTTAACATGTACAACGTTATAATGGCTGGATATCTTCGTGAGGTGCCTTATTTATCTTGAATGTCGCTTTGCTCTGTTAAACCTTTTATTTTATTAGATATCTGAAAAATGTGTCATCGTCCATGCTAAGCTAAGCTGATGGTCATCATTTTGTGATGCTATGGAAGAATGTTGAATTGAAGTTATGGACTATGCTAATCTGTGACTGATTTGTCTAGGTGGTTGCTATTTCTGTTACTTCCACCGGAGCTAGACCATCGATAGTACTGAGACTCCTAGGTGACATACTGGTTCAAATGAAAGATAATTTTTTTTTTTTATCATAGATGAAAAAATAAATTAAAGAATCATTTTTTATTCACTCAGACTTGCAAAAGAATGTTTGATCTAAATCATTACACGATGGAAAATTTTATTTTATATTCACTGATACGTGCAAAACTACTCCAGAATCAGAAGTCTCTAGTGAGGAAAAGTAGCAACTCACATGAACGCTGTCTGAAATCCTTCCACTCATTTCCTCTGAAATTAATTGTTGCCCTTGACTAAATATTTTCATATCCTGTAAAACTTCATATTTATGCTGAATGGTGTCCATTTTTTAAGCAATAGTTTATTGAAATCATACTCACAACAATGATTCTGCTCTTGTAACATTTTTTGCAGAGCCAATTCACACCTTTTTACTTGTTAATGATTATGAGGATGCTATGTAGTAGACTACTTGGAATTCACTTGAGGTGATTTATTTTGCATAATGTTTTATGCATATTTTTTTTGACCTGCTGTGTGGCTGAATTCTGCAGAAGAACACTTGCAGTGGACGACATGTTCTCAAACAAATGGAAGAGGCAGATGTAAAACCAGACTCTGCAACTTTCAGCTATCTTATAAGCACCAGTAACTCCGAGGATGATATAATCAAGGTTCTTTTAGAATTATGTTTGGCCAAAATAATTATGTCTTGGAAACTACAAAAAATTGCGAGGGTCATGAGCTATGTCAGAGGCAATCTGAAGGTCATTTGAATTTGATATCCATGCTATGCCTCTTGATATGGATGAATCAATTAAAATTAAGCACTTCTGTAAAATATGCAGATACTGGTCGAAAACCTTGGTGATAAGACTACAACACACTTTATCCATACAATAGTTTGTCAAGATTTTATTCTGCTTCATCTCAATTTTTCTCCTTGAGGGGAGATTAGGTCAGATAAGATGATAAAAATGCTTGTTGCGTACTTTTGTGGTCATGATTGGACTACAGGACAATCAATTTTGCTGCAGTTGGCATAATCTACAAATCCATGGTCAGCTTTTTGACATCCATACTAACTGTTGTTAGTTTGTGTTCTGCTTGTAGTTTCAAAATGAAATGGGCAAATCTGGAGTTCAACCCACGAAGTTTGTTTTTATGGCCCTTATAAATGCCTATGCAGCCTGTGGACAGTTTGAAAAGGCTAAACAGGTAAAATTGGAGTCGCATTGGTGCTGCTTCAGTTACTTTTTTCTAAATCAAAAGATCCCTGCGATATTATCTCCGAATTCCCCTTCTGCAATGAAAAATTATGGATCTAGTTCGTAGGTGAAAGCCAGGGAACGCTGCCAAGGTAACAGCAGTATCTCTGCTGCTATATTGACAACGTCATTATGTGCAGGTTCTGTTAGATGAGAGAATACCAGTGAAGAGCTTAAATGAAATCAAGAGTACGCTTGTCTCGGCCCTTGCTTCACATGGGCAATTATCTGATGCCTTTGAAATGTATGAAGGAATCAAAGAAGCCGGATCCAACCTGCAGCCGAAAGCAATCGGATGTCTTGTTGTAAGTTAGTTTGGAGCATTGTGTGTGGAAACAATTCTTATTTTTCTCGACCTGTTATGTTTTGACGATCTTAATTATCTCTCAGGAACATCTTAAATCCAAAGGAGAGTTGGATAGGCTGCTCCAGCTACTTGAGGAATTAAATGATTCACCTTACTTGGTTGGTACCTGCTTCAAGGTCATTTCATACTGTGTTCAACACGAGCATTTAAGGTTCTCAACACTTTATTACTTCTTTTGTAAAATTTACTTTTAATAAATCTATTTGTTTATATTTGTCCTTCCTTTGCTTTAGATCTATTGTCGATTTGCTCAAGCAACTCAAGAATAGTTTTGACAATGCTGAACTTGCCACAGAAGCTCTGTTTGATGAGGTTTTGACTTTTTCCTTACTCTCTCATTCAGTGAGAAATCAAATAGTTCATATGCTCTAGTTTATGAAACTCCAGATCTTCCTTTTCTGTTTATTGCTGGAAATTCTAGACTAAGAATAATTTTGTGGATGTTCTTGCAACTTGATTGCATGTCATCTTCTGATGTGTTTTAAGCATTTGAAGTAGGTATTTAGCTTAATTGCGGAGAAAGAGGCAACCGATATGCAATTTGGTCTGAGTTTGCTAAAAGCTATCAAGACAGAACTTGGTGTTTGCCCTTCAAGAAAAAGTCTGGATTTTCTCCTCGCTGCCTGTGTCAATGCCAAGGATACCAAGACTTCCTTTCTGATCTGGAACGAATACGAGAAAGCAGGTCTTCCTTACAATATTTTGAGTTACCTCAGGTAAATACCACTTGAATTCTTGATATTATAATTTAAATTCTCCTTTTGGTACGCGCTATCCTTTTGATTCATCTTTTTGATTGAGTTCTTTATTTTATGGGTCCTCTTGCACCATTACCATTAAATGGCCAAGCGGAGGTGAATTAACACCCTCCTTTGCAATGAAAAAAATACCTTTTCCAGTTTCCATCTTTTGATGCAATATTGTTGCAATTACCAAATAAAACCAAAGACACCAAGTTCCAGGTGTTCTATTTGAAGAATCAGAAGTTATGGTAACTGCTGAATTTTTTACTATAGCAACACTAGGACCACTAGCTGCAAACACAAATATATTATTATGTCTTAGCAGTATGCTGCTGGAGTTTAACATTCTTAATGGCGTTCTTCCTGTTATCTCCTAATTAGGATTTAAAACCGTCGAATTTTGTGCAAAGAAACTTAACAATGAGTTATGAGTGCGACAGAGCTTCTCTCCAAGGTGTGAAATGCTCGACATTTGACCCAAATCTTCCAAATACTATCTAATTTATTTTCCACTCAAACTCCTTGTGTTATGGAGTCAAATTCCCTGTGGCGTTTTGTGCTATCCTTGTTAGAATTTACAAGCAAAACAAATGTCCAGGAGTGTGACAGATCTCTCTCAGGACGTGGGATGCACAATATTTGGGTCAGAATCTCACTCTGAATATGAGAAATTCTTACGCAAGTATCCCTCATCTGGAATGTTAAATCGGCAATGGGTTTTTTCCACAGTAGATCCAAGTTGGGGCTGGGATTAGAGCATGGCTAAGCCAGTTCAATTGGAATACTTGAGGTCTCCCCTTTCATATTGATCGCTATACAACTTCAGAATATTGTTCCACCTGGGGAACAAACTTCAAAGAAAGGGGAATATTCACTTGGAAACCGGGAGCGACAGATATTAAGGATTTTCGTCCCATTAGCTTAGTGAGTGGGGTGTACAAGATTATTGCTAAGATTTTGGCGAATAGATTAAAGGAGGTGTTGGGTAAAGTGCTGTCTAAATTTCAGAATATTTTGTCAGAGGGTCCCTGATTTTGGATTCCGTACTTATCGCAAATGAATGCATTGATTCAAGAATGCGACTAAGGGTTCCAGGAATGTTATGTAAGTTCGACATTCAGAAGGCTTATGACCACGTTAACTGGAGTTTTGTTTTGTATATGCTCGGGCGATGTGGATTTGGGGAGAAGTGGTGCTAGTGGATTTAGTTTTGTATCTCTACCGTTTCTTTCTCGATCATGCTGAATGGCACTCCGGAGGGTTTTTTTCGTAGTAGTAGAGGACTGAGGCAAGGGGATCCTCAGTCCCCATTGTTGTTTGTCATTGTTATGGAAGCTTTTAGTATGATGCTTGAGAAAGCAGTGGGGCAAAATTTGTTAAGAGGCTTTGTTGTTGAGTAGATGTAGGTTTTTCATTTGCTATTTGCAAATGATACGTTATTTTCTGTGATGCAGATGTTGAGCAATTCAAGAACTTGTGTCGCTTACTCCTATGCTTTGAACTCGTATCTGGATTGAAAATAAATTTGAGAAAATCTAAGGCTATCACAGTGGAAGAGGTCGATAACGTGGAGTTGGCTGCGATTTTGGCCGCAGGGTGGCGCAATTGCCGATGACATCTCGGGCGTCCTTTAGGAGCACGGTTTAAAAGCATACAGATTTGGAATAGTATTGTGGAAAGAGTGGAGAGAAGGCTAGCGAGTTGGAAGCGTATGTACCTCTCAAAGGGAGGTCGTCTTACTCTCGTAAAGTCTACTTTGTCGAATCTCTCTGCTTATTTCTTGTCATTGTTTCCTATTCCTGTTGCAGTGGCAAAAAGATTAGGGAGGATCCGAAGGGAGTTTTTTTGGGGAGGTTTAGGGGAGCAGAGGAAATTACATTTCGTCAACTAGCGTGTAGTTTGTTCTCCTATTAGATTCGGTGGTCTTGGAATGATAAGTTTAGTTCTATTTAATAAGGCCTTGTTGGGTAAGTGGTTATAGCGTTTCAGAGTAGAGAGTTTTTGGAAAGAGATTATAGGGGCAAAATATGGTGTTATGGAGGGGGGATGGTGCTCAGGTGAGAGACGTGGTTCTTATGGAGTGAGTTTGTGACAATATATTCGACGAGGGTGGAGCGATTTTCGCGATAGATTGACTTATGTTGTAGAGAACGATAATACCATCAGTTTTTGGGATGATTGCTGGTGTGGAGATCAACCGCTTAAATTAGGATTTCCTTCTTTGTATCGTATTACATTGGTGTCGTCTGCTATGATGAATGATGTCTTAGATATTCATAATGGGGGCTTCAGTTGGAATATTGCTTTTGGCTAGGGTTTGCAGGATTGGGAATTGGATGATTATGCGTTGTTTTTGACATCTTTGTACGAGGTATATTCAGGGCAGGAAAGGGTGATTGTTGCAGGTGAAGGTTGAGGTTGACACGTGATGGTATTTTTTCAGTTCGCACTTATTTTAAATCTTTATTGGGACTTGTAGAGGGTTCATTCCCCTGGAAGATGGTTTGGAAATGTAAACTGCCCAAGCGAGTGGCATTTTTACTATGGACGGCAATCAGGGGACATGTGTTAAGGGCGGATAACCTTCGTACAAGGGGCTTCTTTGTTACGGAGTGGTGCTATATGTGTACGAGGAATGGAGAAACGATTGACCACTTGTTCCTTCATTGTGATGTTGCTCGTTTACTGTGAAATGATATTTTGGCGTCGCAACACATGGATTGGGTGTTGCCGAGGCGTATGGAGGATATGTTAAAGGCTTGGAGGAAAAAGTTTCGAGATGAAGATAGCAAATTTGTTTGGGACCTTATTACGGGTTACATCGTCTGGTGTGTGTGGAGAGAGAAACAGTCGTTGTTATGAAGATCAATCACGGACAATAGAGCAAAATAGGGAATTGTTTTATTTGACATTGTATATTTGATTTAATGCTGCAGCTCTTAGGCACATAGACGGACTGCCTAATTTCATGTTGTTACTTTCTGACTTAATTTGATAATGCACTTCATGTGCATTATGCATTGACTACTAAAATTATTGATTACCTTAAAAAAAAACATGGACAAAGAGTTATACCTAATTTAATTTTTCGAAAGTAGTGACATCTTTAGTCTCTTGTTTGGTTTGCCAAAAATCCAAGTAAACACATTTGATTTATCATTGGAGACATGAAACTCTCTTCTGATAACCCAGTGAAAGCCAAAAGGTGATGATCGGAAACCATAAAAATAAGTGGGAAAAACTTGAAACCTTTTAGCTAGTTCTAAATTCTATTCCCTTGACAATTTTAAGAAACAGAAACACACAATTCCCTTGATAGTTACCTTGATTTGTTTTATGAAAACAATTTTTTTGGAAGAAGACATAGTGAGAGAGAGACAGAGAGAAAAAAATTGGGTGAGATTCATTGAATTCAAGTACTTCTTTTCATCTTACTTTTTTATGTTTATGAGAAAATTTCAATTAATTATATGTTTATAGATGGATAAATGAATGAATTAATTAAAGGAATGTAATTTTAAGATATTTTATATATTATAATGTTATTAGTACAAAATGAAGTTAGATTAAGAAGATTGACTACTGACATCATTGACAAATGACCAAAAAATATAAGGGCAAAAGTGGAAACTAAATGTTTCTCAACCATCCACACTTTCTATATATTGAAGATGTGGATGAGTATTAGATTCACCAAGTACAAAATCTTAAGGAAACACATTACTAGTTATTTAAATATCAAAAGAAGCACATCACACAAAATCTAGTTTAAATCTAAAACCAAAAAATGTACCGTTTATCTTTTATTAGAGCACCTTATCATCATAATGAAATGGGTTGACAAGGAAGGAACGCCAATACTGAGTTTGTAATGAAAAAACTTGGTAGTGCTAAATGAAAACAAATTCTTATTTTAGACCCTTAGATGCCGTTCTCTTCGTGTTTCAGTTTTGTGTTTTGTGTTTTGAATTCATTTTGTATTTTCTGTTTTGTGTGTCTGTTTTGGAATTGTAGAAAACTCGTTCTCTTTGTCATTTTGAAAAACTGTTTCTCAAAATAGAAAACTTGAAAACACGTTTACTTTGAAATTTTGAGAATTTTTTTTTATAATTTCTTATTCAATAAATCTGATTATTCAATAAATTTTAATAGTTTAATTTTAATATAGTAGTAAATAATATTGAGATGCCTTGTCAATTAAATTTGGCAAGTCCTTGATTATAGCATTTATATTGAGATGTCTTTTCACGAGTAAATTTGAGGAGTAGAACCGACATCATTAATAGAGTCGAGAGAAAGTAAATAAAAGACCAAAACAGTTTCAATTTTAGTTAATTATCTTAGTACATCCATACAATTAAAAAAAATTGCTAAAAAAATACGAAGTTTCAATAATAAAGAAATTTATTACACGGGTTGCTCTGTTCTCTATGTACAAATAAAAATTTTACTAGAAAATGAGCCATACAGGTTTTTGATCTATATAGACCTTGTTCATTAACAAGCTCCCTTGAAAGCTCTACCCATTTACTCGTTACAAAATGAAATTGGCTGAACTGGATAACAAACCGAAGATAAGCAGCTATTAATGGCTCATTTACAGTCCCAATCTCCCCAGAGTAAACAATTCTTTTTGGAAGGCTAATCACCACTTCCATCCTCCACAGACATAGCCTCCATCATCTTTCTCAGGTAAAAGATCTATTTGCATCCAAAACTCTCCAGACACAGCTAAACTGCCTCAACTCACTATGTTGACTGATAGGCCCCAAATGAAGGCGTGCAGACTTCCATGACAGAACTGTTAAGATGTGATTTTTACCTATCGTTCCACCAGCATAAATTTGTCAGAACTCGAACAGATTCTCTAACTGACCTTCAAGCAAGAGAGAAATTTATTAGATAACCACTACTTAAGCACCCACCCACGCACTGCACAGCACAATCAGAATTATTCACTAATCCGAATGAACAACTCAGGGAAAACACTGTATCCGAGTCAATATGAAAGCACTAATATTAATGATTTATCAAATTAAGAGTTTTTTCAGATAAAAGAGTTGCTTACCCACAAGATTCCAGAGGCTGTGATTCAGGCAACATGTAACTAGGACTCCAATCTCGATCATCAATCTCATATCTATACATGTTATTGAAACCTGATTTCTTTAATTTCAAAGATTTCAGAGGCTGTGATTCAATCCAGACAGCATCCATACCATCTTACCCGTAAAGAAACTGAATTAGATCACTAGAAAATAGCATCAACACCACCATCTCCTTAGCTCAACACCCCCATCTTCACCAGCAGACTCCACCCATTTCACCATCACCAAAACGGAGACCAAGCTGCAGCCTGAGCTGCAAAAACGGAGACTTAAACTACCCACTGCAAAAGACCACCAAGCTGCAAAAACGAGACCTCAACCTCAAATCCTAACTGCTACACACACTCGAGCCTCAGCTTCCATCCCCAACTCACCAAACCAACAACCAGCAGCTTACACCATCACTAACAACACTACCTCCAGCTCACGAGACCAACAACACCACACGGCCATCGACCCAGAACCACCAAACCGAAGCTCACCTCAACCCAGACACTGCACTAAGCCAAAACCCCAAGCTACAGCCTCCAACACAATTTGCACAAATACAAATTCGAACTCCAAAACCACCACCATCTTCACCTCCAAAATCGACAACCACCTGCAACACCTCCACAAGTTCACCTCACCAACATCACACAATCAACCACAAAACCAAGAAAACACGAAAACCCATGGACTTACCTCACTTCGCCACCCATTTGCAGCTCGAACACTACCAGAAAAATCCAAGAATTCGAGCCAAGAAACCCAAAAGCTCGAACCCCTAACACCTCGGTTTAGCCTTCAATCCGCGCCAAATTTACTGCACCGGCGCCACCACTACCATAAGTGGTGGCGCTGCCACCAACTGCCGTCGGCGGTGTGGTGGAATCGGAGGAAGGGGGCGAAGCCCCTTCCCTCCCGTCGCTCTCTCTCTCTGTGGGAAATGAGAGAAGGAGAGAGAGAAATGTTTTTTTTTTTTGTTAGAAACGCGTTTCCCGTGTTTTTCAAATTTTTCGAGTTTTTAACAGAAAATGCCCAAAACGACATTTTTCCCGTTTTCTGTTTTCTTCAGTATTTTTTTTGGTGTTTTCGAAAACACGTTTTCACCGTTTTGAAAAATCGAAAACAGAAAACGACTTGAAAACAGTAAAGAGAACAGGGCCTTAATTCTTAGAGCCTGTTTGCTCCAGACTTTTTCTCCATTTTCAGCAGAATTCTAGCCGTTGGAGCACAAATAACAATGGAACGTGTGAGTTGGTGGGTCCCATTCAACGGCTACAAACCTGCTAAAAATCTGTTGAAAATCTGGAGCAAACAGGCTCTTAATCTATCTTCTACTGTCAAATTTAAAACCATAATAAATGACAAAAGAAATTGAAAAGTCTTAAAGTAATACCAGTAAGTGAATAAAATACTAATGGAGCATGAAATAAGAATAAAACCAATTAATATATATTTGATTAGATTTGTGAAAGGAGAAAATGCTTGAGCGCCTTTTTATTACTATAATTTTATTTTATGCCATATCCTAATTTTGAATTTATTGGTATATTTATTTTCTGATTAAAATAATTTTTTCTCTAAATTTGCAGTCCTACCAATGACCAACCAGCTGATCCATGAACCTAGTGACTCAGTGCTCTGGCTAGGCATGATGACTATGCTTAGAACCTTTATTCCTATTAGTCTGCTGTTGTGCTCTATCAATCTAAAAATTGACAGTAGTTTAGTATCTCTCACTGTCCCTAATTTTTCCTGGTTACAAGTCTTGCAACTTCTCCTTGTCACTCTTAAGACACATACATCTCATTTTATCATTCGAGTCTGGAGAATAGACATCCACTTCTGTTGATCAAAAGGGCAGGGCTTAGTTCTGTGCTACGCTTTTGCATGATGCTGGCATGTCTCCGCCTTTAACGTGATTATTATACTGTAACAGCATTTGTAGTAAATTAGTCTTCTAGCTGTTGGTTTGAGACTAGCTGCTTTTCTGGGCGTATATTCAGCACATACCATGCACAACGTGGTTTGCTGCCTTTGGGTAGGCTTTGGAAGTACATAAATACTTGTCTGCATGAGCTGGTCTGCTCCTTACAATAGCAGATTTTTTGCCTAGTTTCAATTTCATAAGCCTGCACTTGCATGAGTGTGAGAGGGAGATTGGAGCTTTAATGTCTTATTGTAAGAGGGAGATTGGAGCGTTGATGTCTTATTGGGTATTCATAATGTGATAATTCCAGTTTTTTGCCTGTATATTTGGTAGATACTGACGAAATAGGTTTGATTTCAAGGAGTAACTGAAAACAAGAACTGGTGATGAATCTTCGGAGTTCTAGTTGTGTAGATATTAGGACATGGAACTTATTATGCTTGGTTTTTGCTTTAAAATTGAATACAAGGATTTTGACATTGTACTTTATAGGTTTAAGACAAGGTTCTTAATTTGTTTCGATTGTTAAAATTTTGCAGGATGTATCAGGCTCTTTTGGCTTCCGGGGACCAGAAATCTGCAGCAAATATGCTAAGCAAGATACCGAGAGATGATCCTCACGTTTGTTGTGTCATAAAAGCATGCCAACAAACGTATAAATCAGCATTTGTTAAAGCGAAAGAAAAAAAGAAGCTGAAGGCCACGATAAAAGTACTAGGGGATTTATTTTCTGAAGCTGGAAAGTGAAGAATATCAGCGTCTTGTATCTTTGTAAAGCAACTGTAGCGTTATACTTATGCCAAAACCTGTATTTATTTCTTTATGCTGTAATGGTGAAATGCTAATTGAGTTTCAGCACAATCATTTTTTCACTTCCTGTGCTGAATGATCGGTTCTGATTACTTACCACAAGTTCATGAGTTATAATGAACCACTTGCTCTTCTCCTGTGAAATAGATAGGCTTCCTTCTATTCAAGGTCAATTTGTTGATTTTTTACACTTCGATTGGGCTGAGAGTTGCAGAAAAATGGTAGAGAATTGTTATCCATGGGAGTTGTTTATAAATTGTTTAAATTATAAATAGATAGAAATTAGTTGTCGATAAAATGACGATACTTATGGGTCTCATGAAATATGTGTATAAACAATTTTTATGAGTTAATTTAACCAATGGTCACTTAACTTTGTTATAGGTTACTACTTGTTCATTGAAATTTAAAAAGTTAAGGGTGTTCTATTTGTATTTCAGTTTTGAGTTTTGAATTCATTTTGGGTTTTGTGCTTCAAGTGTCCATTTTGAGATTGTTGAAAATGTATTTTTTTTGGTATTTTGAAAAATTGTTTTCAAAAATTAAAAATTGGAGAACCCTCTCTCTCTCTCTCTCTCTCTCTCTACTGTAGCGGTTGTTGGTTGTGACTGTGGCGGTGGGGTGTGGTGGTTTTGGGTGCGTGTTGTGCGACGCTGGTGTGGTGCAGGTTGTGGCTGTGGCGGTGGTTGTTGTGGCGATGGCTAAGGTGGTGGCTCTGCGGCAATTTTGGCGGGTTTTGTGGTGGTGGATCTAGCAGTTGTTTGGTGGTGGTGGCTGTGGTGGTGGATTTGGCGATTGTGTAGTGGTGGTGTGGTGATTGGGGTGATGTTGTGGCAGCGGTGTGGTGTAAGCAACGACGGTGGTGGTTACGCCAGTGGCGTTGGTATAGTGCAGGCGGTGTTGGTGGTGGTTAGGGTGACGTTAAATTGAACATATTCAAAACGAGTTTTGAAAATTTTGATTTGATTATAATTGAAAACACTCAAGATAACAAATTTGTCGTTTTGAGTTTTCTTTGTAAATCTTTAACTTGTTTTCAAAAATGCGTTTTCCTTGTTTTGAAAAATCGAAAACAGAAAACGACTTGAAAATAATAAAGTCCCTTATTCTTTACTCATTGAACTTTGTTATATGTGTTTCACGCGGGTTTATCGAGCCTCATTAATAATTAAAGAATGATTCAAACGATTGTATAAGGAACAAACCTCTTGAGACAAAGTCCTAACGATGGGTGCTTTATTTACGAAGATTACAATGAAAAACAAAACAGAACGCCTCCAAGGGACATAAGCACACAAAGTAATTTGAAAGTTGACGATAAGAATTAAAAGAAGTAAAATTACATATTCACTGTTTGAAGTAATTGATTCGGGACTCGTCTTCTATGTTGTCTTCCTTCTTTTCTACTCCTTTGTCGATTTTCTTTGTAAAACCGCTTTAGAAACTACTGGTCGTCGCTCTATAACTATCAACTTTCTCCATCGTGAGTGGTTCACCATTTTTAACTGCTGTTATTATCCTATCTCTTAACTTCTTGCAACCGAAATTCTTGGATCGTGGAATGTGATAAGCTTGTTCAATAACTACTTTGATAACCACTGCTTTAAATAAATGCAATATACCATGTTCGCTCAGATCTTGGGCGTCTTGAAGGCTTGGGGGAGAATAGGCCCGTCGCTTTGAGCGACAATGAGATACTCCATTGGCTCAGCTTCTGGGCGTTCGGTAAGTTTGGGCGATAATAATTCTCTATTTATAGGTCTCCACTATGTTTCACAATGGTCTCATTTGGGCTCATATCTCAACTTCCCCAACTGGGCTCCATCCTTTGGACTATTTAATTGAGCCTCATTTTTGTATTGTCAACAATATGTTATTTGCTCACCGAAATTTAAAAGGTTACTCGTTGCTCACTCAAATTTGAATAAAGTTATTCATTAACCACCCATATCATTTTCATAATTGTTACGTCTATCAATGTTTAGTGAGCAACAAGAAATTTAATTCAAATTTAATTGAGCAACAAGTAAACTTTTAAATTTCAGTGAACAAGCAGTAACATATAGTAAAGTTCAGTTAGTAACGAGTAACTTTTTAAAGATAAATGAGCAAGTAGTAAACATGACAAAGTTCAGTGGTCATTGACTAAATTAACCCAAATTCTTACATTATATGAAATGAGAATCAAGTCATTTCGACTAAAATACTATTGGAGCACAATTTGAAAGACGTAATGTTCGCGAAGAATGTATTAACAATATTAAGTTTTAATCTCAATAGATTTAAGGTCAGTTAGTTTATTTGTTTTTGCTATTATGTCCGGATTATTGCTAGATGTATGAAAGCAGAAAGTTAATGCATCATTGGCAACTACAAAATACTAAGTACAGTCTCATTTCTAATCTTATTTTTAGTATATGGCATATCCATCCTAGCCTCTTCATTCTATTTTTATCGAGAACATAGTGTTGAGTTGTGTAGAGCCTGACAATACTGGACACCCAGCCACAACTGGCGAAAATTCACACAAGGGTATTTTGGGTATTTCCATTGTATTAGGGTTTTTTCTTCTTCTGACTATATATATGTTATTTTATGACATATGGCTTGTAAGCGAAATTAGTAGTCGCCCAACTACTGTATTGTGATTCCTCAAGAAATAAAAATTCCTCTGCAAATCCGTGTGTTTATCTTTTACTTTTATTATCATCTTTTTCACAACACATAGGACGATACATAAACCCCTCGCTGAAACTTTGATGTGTTTTCACTTTAATACAAAATTCCCAACTGGAACTATAACTCTATAAACATTTTACATCGCGGCAAATTCATGCACTATAGTATATTTATGTAAACTATATATTGGGAAATAATTGCAAAACTATACTATTGGGAACACATTCAGTTCCATTTTTCTGAAGGCGGTGAAAAAATATAACTTAAATTTGAGTTCGTAGATGATTGAGTAAATTCTGCATACTCTCGAGTTTCTGAGTCAATTTTTGGACTTTATGTTTTCGGTAGAAGATTCTGAACTGCTCAATTCAGTAGCGAGAGAGACACATTTCACCTGTGAATCCAAAAGTACCACCTTGAGAGAAGCTACAATCGACTCAAAACATGAATTCCTACTTACTCCAGTCAAGTTGGCTGATGGACCAAGTCCACTGGCATATCCACGAATTCAGGTAAATACGGACGGATCCAAATGAGCACAGAAGACAACTAGATCATCGCTCGAGCAGCCACCAATTATAAGGAATTTTTATTTATTTATTTATTTTTCAGTTGAGCCAGCGCCGGGGGCTCACCACTCGCCAGTGCTAGCACTATTGCCCCTTCTTTAACTTCTCCGAGGTGCAAAACTTGTCAAAGCTTTCAGTTTCAATAAATGCAGAAACATACATTGTTTCGAGTCTTTTTTAAGTACCATTAAAGATATAGATAGAATAAAGAATAATTGCTCGAGCGAAGTGTTTGACAAAAAATTCAGTCACCATTGCTACCTCAAGAGACATCTCCATAAACCTGAAGATTCCATGAGAGAACTTCCCCCCACCAGTTGAGTCATAGAACATTAGGTCTTCAATATGAAGCATTGCCCCCAGCAAACGTACTTTGGAATGGCATTTGCAACTTTTAATTATTAGTATTAAAATTAAATTTTTTATTAATTATTTGATTTGTCACTTAAATATATGATTATGAGCCATAAGTTGTGTGGTATATGATTGCAATCGTTGTGTGATTTGTGACTTTATATGTAATTGTGACCTATAAATTTTGTGATTTGTGAATGTGACATTTTGATCGAATTTCTATGAGAACTTCAATTCACAACTAATCGAGCTGTGTTCTTTAAGAATCCAACTTGTTTAGTGAAAAGTCGAGCATCAGTTGATGAAGGTCGACCTAACACGATAAAATAAAGTAATTGAGAGAATGAAGAAGATCGCTCAACGGCTATACAAAAGGAGCAAATACAATACCAAATTGCTAGATTTGATATGCATATTCCTTACAAATTAAAATACATTTTTTAGTATTTTAAAGAGAGTGAATTCTTTATGTTCAAACTCATCGAATCCACTGAAAAAAAAGCTAATAGTCGAAAACAAATTAAAATATTGAACATATTTTTATAATTCTCTGAAAGTAATTTATTTTTATGAAATTAAGAAGTTGATTTTGAACATATTTTTATAATTTTCTGAAATTTTCAAATTTTAATAAAAATTAAAAATAAAAGAAAAATCTTTTTATTTTTTTTTAGTTTTCAAAATATTTTCATAGAGTTGTAGTTTTAGCTACCTCCATTATTTTTTATTAAATTATAATTTATTTTTTTCTCTTTTTCTTATTAATCACACATTCTTCAATAAAATAAAATTACAAGCAAATTTTTTTTAAAAATTTCTGTTTTAATCACATTCTAAAAAAAATTATTATTTCTCTCGTTAAATGTAGAGCAACGAGGCCAAACGGGTGCTTAACTTCGTGTGGAAATGTTCTCTTGTTCACGGTGGGCAGAATAAGATTGTCCACCTGCTGATGTGCGAAGAGAACCAACGTTGGATTCTCTTCGAGTTCGAGTGGATATTATAAGACTTTTCACCATGGGCAGGAGAACAATTCTATAACTTCGCATTGTAGTAGATTTAAAAGAGCAGTAAAACCCTAAATTTCGAACTGAATATTACTGTTTACCCTGGCTGACCGCGGTAGAATTCAGGTGACCATGGAAGAGAACAGATGAAGTTGCAAAATTAATTAAAAATTATAATTAGAGAGAGAGTTCAATTCTTGTATCGTCTCTCTTCGTTATCTCTATCTCGTCAAAGTGTCCGTTTCTCTCTCTAAAACTATACGTATAAGCATTTGATTTTCTCTCTCTAGACATCATCAATCTCAGAAATCGTCGAACACATTAAGAGTTCAACTTTTACAAAAAATTTCTATTCGACTTGTATATATTCTTTGTATGATTGTTTTAATTCATATAAATTCTTAGAATTTTTTGAACTTAGGTTTGTATAGAGGCAGATAACCACAAAAATTGCAGACGACAAATATTATTTGGGGAATATTGTTGTCTGTATTATCAAAATTTGTAGTATTAGATTTCATACAGCCACCCTTTTTAATGTTATATATTTTACATTTATTTTTTGAGGTGGTGCCATTAATAAAATGGTGAGGAGTAAAAAACAGAAGATGACGCTGGGCAAGTGTAGTTGAGCCCTTTTTTTTTTTTATTGCGAGCTGCATGGTTTTTGAATTGTGAGCGAAAAATGCATACATCTGTAAGCTGAGGGGATCAAGTTTTTCTGTGGACTTTTGTTTTGTTAGTGCTGTAAAGGGACATGAGGTTATGTTCGTTGTAAGAGAGCTGAACATCTTTAGCGGTGTGTTTTCGGTGAGTTACTTGTGAGATTTTCTCTTCGGTGGGGAAGTTTGGGGATGAGGAATGATGACCGGAAAATTGGTGGCGGTGATGGATGGCCGGCGGTGCCAAGACCAGGCCGAGGCAATAACGGGATCCTCCCCACATCACTCAAGGCTCTTTCAGGTTACCTGAGGATTGTTTCCTCTGGTGCCTCCACTGTGGTCTCCACAGTAAGGTCTGTGGCTTCGGGTATTGCGGAGAGAGACTCGGAATCCATAGATTGTCAGGTGAGACTTCCAAACAAAATTTCTTTGAATTGGAAATTTCGATATGGATAGTTTAAGAGAAATTTATGCACTTTAATCATTTTTAGTTGTATTTACAGCCCCTACGTTTTGTTTGTTATAATTAGTTGCTGTGTCCTGCTTTCAACTGTATATGGAGTTTCTATTTAATTTTCTTATTTTCCCTCCAAAATGGGGATGTAAAGTTTGTAATTAAATAGCTGGTGCTGCTATTTTTGGAAATTTTAGCTTTGAATGATTACTTTCAGATCATGGTGTTATTTAGATTTGATCTTTTGCTGTGTGTTATTCATATATTTTCCCTCTTCCTGGTTTAGTAGAGAATGGTGACAACTAGTTTCTGTATGCAGCTCCGGGATGTATTATTTGCTATAATTCAAGAAGGTGTTCAGAAAGAAGATGATGAATTTTCTCTTTGATCTTTGTTAAAATTTTAGGATTTTAAAATGCTAGGATATATAGTATCTTATTTTGCATAGGCTTCTCCAGCACTAGCACAAGATTTTTTATTTAAAAAAAAAAATTGCAAACATATTTATTTTGACAAATGTGGTTTTTTACTTTCAATCACAGTATCACATATATGCATGGATTTTTATAATCGCCTAAACATATGACATTATGGGTCTTTTTCTCAGTCAATCTCGAAACATATTTTTGAATGGTAGTCCTGGAATAGATTAGAATATAAAGGCTTTAAATGCATAGAATTTTGATGGTTTTGGTTATTGCGGCGTTCGTAAAGTTGTCTGTATTCTGTTTTGGTTTCTGTTATTGAGACTTTCATAAAATTGTCTGCATTCTGTTTTGATGGTTTGGTTATTGCGGCGTTCATAAAGTTCTGTATTCTTTTTCGAACCTTCAACGCTTTTCTTTTTCATTGTACATGTCACTACTATATTCGGAAAAATTGTGGTATCTCCATGTTGATTTTGTTTGGGGTCTGTGGGCCTTTTTTTATTTCTCTGTTATTACTTTATTTCTTTTTCTTTCCATTTTTTTCCTGTTCAGGGAGTGCATAGGAAGGGGTTATTGAAGGACACATGAATTTCTTAACATTTATTAGAATCCACCTTCTCAATCTAATTCAGCAGTTTTAGCATTATGCGGTTGGTTAAACTACTGAAATTTACTTCATAATTTTTAGAGGACTGAAAGGTCCTTTTTTTTTTCAGTTTTCCAGTTTGGGAGAGTGTTCGTCATTGGTTGCCATGCTTCAATTTTTGGACAAAGTTTTGCAGTATTGTTGGAACTTAAATCTTGGATTAAGGATCATATCCTTTAGCATTTTCCGTGGCTTTTACTAATCATTATTAAAAATTTTACTTGATCTGTCCATGTGAAGTTTTGTTGACAATTATGATCTACATTAGTATTATTTCTTCAAATGTTCCCTACATGCTAGTTTACTATTTACATGGTGTTATGTTACTTGGAAAGTTTGTATTAATTTCATAGAGAGCTGACGGTTTTCCCATTAGGCCAATCCTTCAAAAGTGGTTCTTGTTAATTGCTTCAGTGGCACATCTTTTATAACTATAATCAATATTAAGATATGCTTTTGTGCACTTGAAATTGTAGCTCTCAATTATATGAACTGTGACAAGGACACTACTGTAAGGGCTTGTCATTAGGTTTCCCCATCTCATGCTAATTCGTTTTAACATCTACATGATTAATATTCATGTATTCTAGATCTGATAGGTGGAGCTGATCAATTTTTATTTTCCGATTACCAATTAAGGTTAACTGGGCTGGGTTTGACAAATTAGAAGATGAGGGAGGCATCACCCAACAAGTTCTTTTGCTGGGGTACAGCTATGGATTTCAGGTTTGGGATGTTGAAGGAACAGCCAATATGCGCAACTTAGTTTCCAGGCATGATGGTCCCGTTTCATTTATGCAAATGTTACCAAAGCCGATGGCATCAAAGGAGTCTGGGGACAAGTTTGCTGACAGTTGCCCATTGCTGATCATCTGTGCTGATGCATCCTTCTCTGGAGATAATAAAAACCAGGAGAGGTTGGGTTCTCCTTGTAATGGGTCCATCCAACACTGCCATGGTTCACTAAATGGTAGTTGTGTTCCTACTGTGGTTTGGTTTTATTCCTTGAGATCTCAGTCATATATACATCTTTTAAGGTTTAGATCAGTTGTTCATTTAGTGAGATGCAGCTCTCGAGTTATTGCCGTTTTGCAGTCAAATCAGGTATGTTTACAAACACATATTTCCCTTTTATAAGCTGCCTATGTTTATTTGTCTGGTTGGAAACGTATGAATTAGATGTCTGTTTTACAGATACACTGTTTCAATCCTGTGACACTAGAGAGAGAATATACGATTCTTACAAATCCATTTGTAATGGGGAGTTCTGGGTCAGGAAATATAGGCTTTGGACCGCTTGCAGTGGGTCCCAGGTGGATGGCTTATAGTGGGAATCAAGTTGCAGTTTCAGATTCCGAGTGTGTGAGTCCACAACACCTTTACCCCTCGGCTAGTTTTCCTAATCCTGCTTCAAATGAAAGCCTTGTTGCACATTTTTCAAAAGAGTCAGGCAAGAAACTTGCTACTGGCATTGTGACTCTAGGAGACATGGGTTATAAGAAACTATCAAGGTATTACTCTGAGCTGGTTGTACCTGATGGCAACAACTCGCAGTCTGGGACTGCTCGAGGGAAGGCAAATGGTGTTGCTTTGCCTGATGCACACGATGTTGGCATGGTATGAAATATGCTTCTCAAGTGTCTCTTCTGGTTTTTGCACACCGATTGCTTTAATGTGCTATGCTACTGTTGTCATTGCTGTCAAATTGACCTCCACAAGTTGTTAAGCCTAATATGGCTATAAGTTGTGGTACTTGGTTACTTTTTCTCTGTGTTCTCCCTGCTTAATCCAGGTAGGGAACTGTTATTTTAATGTCCTTGCATTTCAGTTTAAACTTGCACTTACATGTTTGTTTGTAATTCATCTGTCAGGTCATTGTCAGAGAGACTGTCACCAGAACTGTTGTTGCACAGTTTAGGGCACATAAAAGTCCTATTCAATCACTATGCTTTGATCCTAGTGGCATTCTTTTAGTGACGGCTTCAGTTCATGGTCACAATATCAATGTTTTTCGTATTATGCCTGGACATTCTGGAGCTTCTTCTGGCCCTTCTTATTGCCATATTTATAGGCTTCAACGTGGTTTCACAAATGCTGTAAGAGCTAGATTTGTTGTTTTCATTTATTTGATTTAGTTTTGTTAGTGAAAAAGGAACTGATTCTTTTCTCTTTGGCAATGCTTTCTCAGGTGATACAGGGTATAAGTTTTAGTGTTGACAGCCAATGGATAATGATTAGTTCATCGAAAGGAACAAGTCATCTCTTTCCTATTTATCCTTCAGGGGGGATAGTATCCACTGATGCTTGTTTTAGTACCAGAAACACTGGATCCAGCTTGATGGCAGATCCCATGGTTTGCGAGCCACCAAGTTCAGGATTGCAGGTGCTAACTCAACAGAGTGTCTGCGTGTCTGGGCCCCCAATTACAGTTAATGCTGTTAGCAGAATAAGGAACGGAAATAGTGGATGGAGAAACACAGTGAGTGATGCTGCTGCAGCTGCAACTGGGTGGACAAGTTCTCTTTCTGGAGTAATTGCTTCTGCTTTCTACAACTGCAAAGCCAATGATTTGTATGCAGATACCAGTTCTCCTAAGAAAAACTATTACCTGATGGTTTTTTCTCCTTCTGGTAACATTGTTCAATATGCACTGCGGCTCTCTCCTGTGGTTGATAGCAAAACATCTTTGCCTGGAGCAAGTACCACTTGTGAATCAGGCCTCGACTGTGATACAAGATTAGCAGTGGAGCCAATTCAGAAGTGGGATGTTTGTCAAAAACAAAACAGAAAGGAGCGAGAAGATAATATCTATGGTGAAAAAGTAAATTCAGATTGCAGTAAAGTATTTCCCGAAAGAACGAGACACGAAAACAGTGTACGTTCCAATGTTGTGGTTACAACTACAAAAGATAAAATGACCAATGAAAGACATCGTATGTATATATCTGAGGTGGAACTCCAGATGCATCAAAGTCGGAATCCATTGTGGTCGAGATCTGAGGTACCTTATCTTCCCCAGAAAATTTGATGGTTTTTGAGTAAATGGTGCTATCTTCGTGAATGACGTCATTTTATTTTATTTTTGTAACATTTATGGGCAGATATATTTTCAGTCAATGCTGACTGATGGCTGTAATATAGACGAGGAAGGTGCTTGTGTTGAAAGAATCCCTGTTCGCACACTTGAAATGAGGTCAAAAAACTTGGTTCCAGTTTTTTATTATCTTCAACCTTCCAAATTTCAACAGGAGAGGTATGTTGAGATGGTTCTATATACTCTTTTTGTCCGAGGACTGACTTATTTGACTTGTTGCATTTTTTTTGCACTGCGTGAATGAGTATGTTGTGCTAGGGATTGCTCTGTGTGTTTCGGCTGCAGAAGATTCATTTACTCAGTGTTAGAGGGTGGAGTTCATGTCTTGTTTATTTGCCAGTAGTCTGTCTCAACTCCTCAGTTACTTTTGGTTGTGTGGTTACATTGATGTTCTTGATCTTAATTTTTGTTTTTGTTTTTCATAATTTTTCCATTTTTGTCTTACTAATGTTCCTTTTCATATAGGATTCCTGTTATAAATAGTGGCAACAATGGCCAAACCCTATATCAGGGGTCTGAGAATGGAGAACCAACCTACAGGATCAGTTCTGGCTCTCTCGACTCAACTAACAACATTGGCATTGTAGTGGCTGAATCAAACAATGACGCTGAAGGAACAGGTCGTGATGGTCTTCAGGTCCCAACCGAAACAAATAGGGGCTTTGTTTATACTAATGATACCCCCATAGTAAACATTGGGCTGGGGACTGTAAATACTAAAGAAAACTCAACAATGGAAAGTCAGAGATCTGTATAATAGAGATGGCTTGAAAATTATGGAGAACCAATCAAAAGAAGGCTATGAGTTTGATTAAAGGTATTTTTAGCAGGTCTTGCTCTATTTTTTTGCCAATGCATTATATTAAGTCTTTTGATACTTCCTCTCGTTTTGTATCTGTCCTCTTAATACTATTAGCTAATAGTTGTCCTTGTTATTTGCTTAGAACTTTGTGTAGACTGTTCTCAACTTCAGTTTTTCAGTTATTTTTCATACAGTATGATTTGCCCAGGTTTGAAGGTATATTTTTATTCTCTGGGAAGCTTCCTTGAAGTTTCATAATTGTGGGTGGATTATATAGAGTGAGAAATAGGAGCTTTGGACTTTGATGTCGAAGTTTGAAGACCTTGATGTTAGTTTTTATTTTGTGACTTGGTAAATACAGACAAACTACAGATGCTATAATTAGTTGTAATATGTAAATAAAAGCAAACTGTTTGCTGTATTTTATTGATTGCTCATCTGTTTATTATTTTTAATTCCACGTCTCTCCATATCTAATATTGTTAAAACTGTAAGTTACTTGCTGAGCTGCACTATCGCACCGTTGAGAGAATGTAGGTCAATTTTATCCCTCCCCGCAAAATATAATTGTACCTTCTTTCTATATACATACAAGATTTTAGCTTATTTTTCTTCTCCAACAAACATGCCAAAAATTTAGGTTCTTGATGTAAAATCCCAATTTTTTTCATAAAGTAGAATTACACACACACACACACACTAGGTGCAAGTAACGTGCAATGCACGTTTGCCTAGTTTATATTTAATAGTTTTGTTAATAATTAATTTGTTATTAATAAAAATGTAATTTTTTGGTTAATTAAATAGATTAAATTTCATTTTTATAAGTGTTAAATAATTAGATGCGTGATTTTGATGTTGTGATGTAAGTTGGTGAGATCGAAAAAAATAAGCAAAAGTTGACAAATTTGGATAAATGACTAAATTGTAAGGGATTCAAAGTTTGGGGACTAAAATGTAAATACTTAAAAGTTGTGCCGAACTTCACGATGAAGATTTGAGAGTGATCGGAGTCAATTGGATAAAGGAAGACGTCAATGGAATCAAATTTAGTCAAAAGATGATCACAAATCAATTTCCAACCGAAAAGTTATGTTCCGATATTTTAGTCTCATATTGAGACCTATTTTTGGCATAGAAAGTGATCGAATTGGAGAATGATGTCTGAATTAAAGTTGTAGCCATATGAGTTAGCTTTCCAATGCATTTTGAATCGCCTCAATCGGATATTGGAATACAAAGTTATGATAAAAACACTGAAAGAAGGTGCAGCTGCCAGTTAAAAACAAGAAATTCCGTTACATGGTCCGTTAAAAACAAGAAATTCCATTACATAGCCACTTTTAATATATATATATATATATATATATATATATATATATATATATATATATATATATATATATCAGAAATGATCTAATGAGCACCGGTGCTCATCTTATCCTAAGCACCGATGAGTTGGATATTGATGGAGTTATGATAAGTATATAGATATTGGATTAGTTGGATAGATCGTAATTAATTATGAATATTAGGCTTGAAAGATATTGCCTGAACTTGTAATTTAGTTAAGTTAATTAATGAACTTAGAATATATGAGTGACACGTGTAGAGTTGGTAGGTTGTCAATTGGTTTTATTTATTATATAATGATTTGTTTTATAGTACAATCACGTATAGAAGTTTGTCGAAGGAGTTGATATCAAGTAGTTTTTATTATCCATATATTTTAGTGTAAAAATTTCCTTGTTTGCCACGTGTCCCATGAAGTATTGGTTGAGATATTTCATATCACATGATAGAGACGTATGCTCGAAAAATGCTTTCTTCTACACGAGACACAACACCCTTACTCCCACTTTCTATATAATTTATTGTATAACTAGTCGTCGTTACGAGCGTCGCACGAGTTTTGTAATTATTTTATTTTTATTAGCGTCAAAATTGTAAATTTTTCAAAACTTGTTGAAGATTCGAAGTGTTTGGTAAAGTCTGATCATTTGGTTAATTGCATTATCGTAGATGCTATAAAAATTCATCTTAAAATTTATTGAAAAAACTTGTCCATCAAATCTTTTACCTGTGACGTTTAGATGACTATGTTTTATCCATTTGTCTCATTTCATGAAATAGTTTTGGAAATGTCTATTTTTTTGTGACAACATATTTTCTTTTATTGATGAAAGTTTTTGTATCGTGAATTATCCATGATTAAATTTATGGTAGAATTACTTTACATCCAATTTAGATATAATGAAATCGTAGCAGACATACCATCATTCAAATGGTAAACAAAATAGCAACAATTTCTAACTTGCACAATAGTAAGCATACTAACAAGCTATGTAAAGTGGAAACGCGATAAATATACCCTAAACAAAGCAGTACTCGGTACTTAACTATATATCAAATAAATTTGCAACCCAACCTACCAACCCCCTTCTCCATCCCAAAAAAAAAAAGAAAAAAGGAACACATTCCTTTCCTCCACCGAAGGTTAGATGCATTATGTGTCCCGCTAATGCTGTATCTAACAAGGTCATTGGTTCAAAAGCTGATACTACTGCATAAAGAAAACACCAAAAAATGGAATTTAAGCCTCATTACGCATGCCTACAACATGGTGGTACATGATAATAGAAATATTTGACATAAAAATTGTAGCTTTACAGGAGCAAGAAATATTCTACCAATTAAATAATAAAGTATGCATTGAAACATGAAAATGGATAGCAACGAAGTGGTAAAATGATAGGATGCAATATCTACAAATTAAGACGAATGAGCTAGGACGGAACTTACAGAAGTATGCTGAGACAAAGTGGATAATTTTTCTATTGTCATTTCTGCTTCTATTGGTTGTTTGTATCATCCACTAAAAAAGCCTGCTGGTGAATTGAGAGAAAACGACCAAGATTAAATTATCCTATTTCTAGAACACTTAAAAGGAAAATATAAAAGAGAATTCAACATTGGGTCAATGACTTGAAGTAGTCACCCTAAAAAGTTAGCGCCTATAACCTGTAAATAGATTGCTAGAACAGATCAGTTGAAGCTGCAATAAGGAATAAACAAAAAAGAAAGGCAAATGTTAAAGTGCACTTCATAGCCTTTACATGTATCTTTGCAAGAGTTTTTGCACCAAAAAAGTTTTGAGTGGCAGGCGAAAGGACCTTCCTTCTTCAAGCCAGACCCAGCATTGAGAATGTACATATGGTGGAGTGTTTGACAAATATTAGGCAAAAAGATTACTTGTGGCATCCAAAAGGTTGTTCATGATTTGAAAAGAGAATATTTGACCTTTGCAACCTAATTATACCTCAGAATAGTAATTATTATCAATTTTCACTATGGTTGACAATAGAGTTGCAATAAAAAATAATAAAACTTCTTAAGTAAAGAGCAAAACAAATTTCTAGATCTTGTAGCACTCAACCAACAAAATAGCATTCTTCTAACAACTTCTAATAATATGTGGATTCTTAATAAATTGGTACACTAAGTGGGAAGTCAAATATGAAAAATAAAAAATAAAAATTGAGAGATAAGTATACTACCCACATAAAGCTGACAAGAAACTACTGGAAGACCAATTATAAAAACAAAAAGAAATCAATTTGGGAAATCAGATAATAATAAAATTTTACCAGGACTTGAACATCCAAGATTGTGGTTGCTGAACATATATCTATTTTTGTAGCAATGGAACAACCGAGAACTTCTTTTGAAGAATTCCTTCAAACTTATGGACATAATACTTTGAGTGTCATTCAATTGTGGTGAGTGAATTAGCTTACTGGGGTGAGCTTTCCCAAACCTTTCGATAAATTATTCATCTAGAGTCAATAGTAGTTACCTTTAAATATCATCAAGGATAATTATGCTTAGGTGACTTATAAGCATCCTCAAATACCTATCACAAACGTATCAAATGACATAGATGAACCCTATTCATACAACATAAAATTTACATTTACATTTCTTTACTTTAATTTGACCAAAATATATCTATCAAGTTCAAAGATTATAAAGAACATTAAAAAGATGTAAATCAAAAATAGAATGGGAAAAAAGGAAATGAAGGTCTACCAAGGGGCCACATTGAAGATTTATTTTAAAAAACATGATTCGTACACTTGACACCAAGTTTATTGAAGATAAGGCTTAGCTCATTCTCTCTATAGATATTTATATAAATGTTTTAAGATTAAAACAAGGAAGACATCCTTTCGAAATTGGAGGAAAATTATGTAGATTACATATCTAAGTGAGATTCTACTGAACATAGTTGAGCACTTTAGTTAGGATAAAACACAGAACCTTAACAATCTTGATTCAGAAAGTCAGGGTTTTTAGCAGTTATCAACATATGTTGTGCAAATGGGCACTAAGCATATTTACCATATTAACAAATTATCTGCAATTATATTCAAAACTTTTAGGAAGTATTGCAATTTACCTCCCTTATCCCAAGTGTTATTTGATTTTCTCTAAGAAATCTCTATCTTTAAATGTCATATACTGTAACCCTGAAATAGGTAAGCAGAGATAGCAGACATATCGTATATACAGTGATTAGTTTTTAACATAAACCCAAAATTGATTATATGTTAAAGCAAGTAGTGAAAATGAATGTCATCACAAGGAAAAGAAAAGCATAACAATGAACTTTTGCCTAAATAAAACCTAAAGAAAAATTCATAAGCCTCTCAAAAAATTGAAATTAGAATCATTGTTTTAAACCCTGTCTAAGACATATGCTTTGAGATCACATTAGGCTTTAAACATGAATTTTACGCCTTTGGCATCATTTGTCAAGGCTTATCCTTCAATTTATAGAAGCTTAAACGAGCCTCTTGCAACACGTTCCCAACTACACAATTTAAACATTGATCAATCAATAATAAATTACTATCTCATATGGCTTATTGCCGCTATTCAAAACTTGAACGAATAATACGGATACATCTCATGGTGCTTGTGAAAGTAAAAAAATAACGATATATTTAATCCACTTTTAAGCACCAAGGTAATGTTTAAGCTTGGTAAATCAGACACAACATTTTAACCCTTTAAGCAAACAATATTTGCAACTTTAGATATAACTTTTGAAATCTTTGCACTCGATTATAAATGTATCCAAATCTGTAAAAAGAAAATAATTTGATTGTCACAACAATTTCCATATTTAATGATTGAAATTTCCAAGATGAATCAACAACTATATCATCACTCTTAATACTAATAAAATAACTTCATTTAAGATATTGGATATTCGAAATGTTCTTCATAACATAAAGAAATAAGCTTTGCAATCAAGAAATAATACATAATATCAAAAATACAATAGCAAGCTTAGATTTCTTCACCTTAACTCTGATCCACCAGTCAACCAACCAAATGAGCTGGAGCCACAACAACTCTGCCACTGCTTTATATAAGCTCCTGTAAGTGTTCTTCGACAATGGTCTTATTAGCAGAAAACATAGTGTCTGAGAAATCCCCCAATAAATTTTGTGACATTTGTTCAAATTCAAAAATACTTTACCCATGAATAACATATATTACAAAAAAATAATAATCAGAAAATCACTCAAGAAAGATTAAATTAAAAAGAAAAAGATTTAGTAAATCTGCCAGGGATAAAGAAAAACCAGTTTAATCGGCTCAACTAAATCAAAAACCATATCAAAAACCATTAAAAAATCGATTTTTAATCTTGTGTAAATGCATAACTTGACAACGAGCCCAGATAAGAAAAAGAAAACACCCAACGACACAACATTAGTTGTTGCTGCAATCGCCATAACGTTGAAATCCCCCAACTTCAGACTACCATTTGTATATATATGCGTCTATAAAGAAAGAAAAGTAAAAAAAATAAATTGATTTTAATTCATTGATAACAGAGAGATGTAAGATGTAATAAAGGAAGATGAAAATTTGAGAAATTGTTAAATGCAAATAATTTCAAGATTCATAAATATTAGTTGATAGATTCATGGAATGTCAGAGTTATAAGTAAGATTGAAAAAATGTGCACCTCTTGGGTACCCAATTTCAGTCTTCGAAGCAAGATATGGAGCGTCTGCTCCATTATGTCCTATACAGAAAAACCCACCTCAAAAATTCGAAGAAGATGAAAGCTTAAGTGAGTACCGTTAATCTCGTTGATGTCACCAGAGAAGGAAGAAAATAGAGTCAGTAAAATCTTGAATAAAGATAAAGAATTTTTTTTTTTCTTTTCAAGTAATAATCCTACAAAGAAAAATCAAATCCACAAGTCCAACCATCAAAGAAAAGAACTTTACACGTATATAAGAAAATCCTTTCAGATTACAATCAGATGAAGTAAAGAAAAAGAATTGGTGAAGTTAAAGTCCCTCGAAAAATGTAGAACAAATTCTAAGAAAGAGTTGGCAAAGGCTGAAGGAAAAAGGAAAATGTTGTGTGCATCAGATGAGAGATTGGAAAATAGCGAGCAAATTCTGGGAATAAAGTTGGGAAAGGACGAAAGAATGTTGAGTATGTCAGAAAAATGAATAAGAAAGTAAAAGAACAAAAACGAAATCATTTTGCCATAAGGTAAGGCAAAACGACGTCGTTTTGCACTCAAAAGGAGGAAAAATTAAAAACAAAGGGGAAAAAAGGGAAATAAATTTGGAAGGGGATTGGATCATTATTGCATCTACAGTGCACTCCTCACTGCCTTTTTTATATAGTAGGGGTGTTAAAAAAAAAAATCTCCGCACAGCACGGAGACACCATGTCCGCAATTTTTTTTTTTTTTTATAAAATATAATTAAGATGTCTGGAACCAATTTTCAAGATAAAATCAAGTTCTTCAAAATAGAAAGACAAATCAAATTATTCAAACTCCAATACGTCGTCGTCCTTTTTTATAGCAAACTGAGAAAAAAAAATGAAAATTGATATATATACGTGTATAAAATGGATATAAGACGTAAGAAATCATAAAATTGGAGGACTGAATGAGTGAAAAATGGGAGAATGGACAATAACATCTCATTAGATTACTATTGCACCTACAGTAGTCAAGGAAGTGTCCTTTTTAATATAGTAGGATATAACTCATAAAGACAATAAATTTTATACAATGTATGTATATGCAAAAATACGGCAGAGATAGAAAGAATTAAGTGAACGTGATTTCTTTTAGTTTTGTCGTCTTCCAATTTTAAGAAATCCAACAAGGAAGGATAGCGAGGTACAGTTGTTTTTTCCCGTTTAAATTGTTTATTTTAATGTTGTTGGATTATTATGCTTATGAAAGTTTAAAGGTATGATATGATATGCATGTTATGGCCATCCGGTACCAAAGATATGATGTTTATTAAACTCTTACCGGCTTCTGAAGATATGATGACGGTATGATATTTTGACATATGTTTTAAATCTTTTATTCGGGATTGCACCATTATTTTTATATCCTACTGATTATTCCCATGTACTCACCCTTTTTCCCCTACTTCTCACAGGCTAGACGAAAATCTAAAATTTAGCACGTAACTTTGTTCCTTTTAAGTTTAATTGCAATAGACATTATTTCAAAATTTAATTCTCGTACGTTTATTTGTATATGGATATGTTTAGATTGCACTTTTAATTGAAAGTTTGAAATTAATTGCTTGATGTAGTAGTGTAATCTTCCGCTGCCAATTTCCATTTTTTTAAAATTAATTGTTTAGTTGGCCGTTGAACACATTAAAATACTTATTGTTACAGTTTTATCCAATAAAATTTGGCAACAATTCATATTTAGTTTTATACAAAATTTGGGTCGTTACACTTGTGTTTGATGTACAATAGAAGAAATTGGTGCTTCAAGATTTGCGCAAATTTGCAAGAACTTTTTATCATGCAATAACATAAATATGGTTCTATTGAGAAGAATTTCATGCAGAGGCATTTGACCAGTCTATATTATGCTATCAGCAATGTCGATCACCCGACCAAGGCTATCAACGGCGACGAAGTGATTCTTCACTTGTTTAATATCCTCGTTATCCCACTCTAGTCGGTTCCATTCCACCACTCCAACTCCCCTATTTCTTCCTTTATCGAGTGCTTGTTTTGGGTAGTGAGAGGTAGCTTCCTTATTTGATTGCAGTTGAGCAATTTAAGCTGCTGCAGATGCTGCCATGATTCATTATGCCTGCTTAGAGCCTCTAAATTTTGAAGGTTCTTCAACTTCAGCACTCTTAGGTTAGGGGCAACACAGTCCGTCTCTAATTGTTGCCCCAAATTAGGATACTCGAATAGCACTTTCAACCTCTCACATGATTCTATTCTGATCTCTTCTAGTTTAATCAAGGTTCGCCCCGTACCCTCAACAGAGAAAAGATGTTTTAGTTGGGGACAACTAAAAACATCTATGATCCTTAGTTTAGATAAACGTAGACCAAGAAAATACCCAAAATCCGAAATGCTTTCCAATTTACTCAAAGAATGGAGGTAAATTTCTTCTAGATTTGGTAGCAGGTCAAAAGATGCAATGAATCCTCCAGGAGTAGGCTTCAAGGTGCTGTGAGAGAACGAAATCTTTAGCAACCTCATACCAGCAAAACATCCAACTTTAGTGCTGTCTATTACCAACTTCTCGAGCATCTGATTAAGTCCTTCACAGAAACTAATTCGTAGTGAAGATGCATTACTTAATAACCCCCCAATCCATTCTCGAGAGAAAGAGAGTCGATTAAGAATCACACAGTTGTCATCATAGTCAGTTAAAATGTTATCATGCATATGAGCGCCTTCACCAATAAAAAGTTTGAATCTTTTAATTCTTCTGGACCAGTTGATTTCATTGGAGGTGAGACAGGGGATACAGTCCAATAGAACATAAAGTGTGACTAATTTCTTGAGGCACAGCACTTCTTCGAAGGGTGTTTGTCCCTCGACCGACTCTCCCTTCGCGCACCACTTGTATGCAGTATGTACCAGGTTTAAGAACTCCAGATTACGCAAGCTGGAAATCGTTCTAGATGGGATTGTTCGTAAACAGGAAGTCTCAGATATGTCTAGTTGCCTCAAATCTGTCAATTTCGCCAGCCCTGACGGTAGTTGAGTGATGCAACTGCCACTACAATCAAGCACTTGAAGCTTACTTAGACCTTCTAAAGAGGGTAACTCTGTTAGAGAGAAACAACGATGGAGAAGGAGAGCTCGAAGATCTCCTAGTTGAACAAGAGTCGAAGGCAAGGATTGAATCTTGCTTCCACTTAAATTCAAGATCCTGAGAGATTGAAACCCTTGCAGGAAGGAGCCAGGAACAATCTTAAGGTTATGATTACCACTTAGGAGCAAAGTTGATGCTTCTGCACATTTTACTGTGCAATCAGGCAGGCTTTCTATTTCATTATTCATCAAAGAAACTCTCTTGAGAGAACTTGGAAATTCTTGCTCTGATATCCAAGTCAAGCCAATTCCTGATCGAATCAAAGATCTGTATCGATTCTGAGATGAACACACCATCCATATACAAACATCACGAACTACATCATGCATCTTTACAGTATTTGGAAACATACCTTGTTCCAACAAACAGGAATCTCTTAGACTTTGGACAATAGCTATACCTCGATTTTCTAGTTCCTCGTAGTTTAGGCATTCATCGAGTAAACCTTCAGAAAACCAATATCGGACAAGTTCACATACCTCAATTGTCCAGTCCTCTGGATACAAACAGCAAAACAGAAAACAAGATTTGATGTGCTCATCTTGCAATGAATCGTAACTCCATTTTAAGGTATTGAATACCTTATCTTCAATCCCTTTGATAAGAGGGACGGACCTTTGCAACGTGCTCAAGGCGTCTTTCCAGAGTGGAACCATTGATTTTCCCCTCATAGACGCTCCAACGACAGTGATAGCTAAAGGCAAGCCACCACATTCCTTGGCAACCGCCTCAGCTAAAGGTCTAATATTTTCTGCCTCGACTATTTGCCCTGCGTGCTGATAAAACAATTCCCAAGCCTCTTCACCATTTAGGGCATTCACTTCAATATTGATATCTGTCAACATCTCTCTGCATACGTCCAATGAACGAGATGTCAGTATGATCTTGCTCCCGACATGAACTTCAGGGCGTGGGACGCCCAAAAGGTCTAGATCAATCGCATCCCAAACATCATCCAAAATAAGGAGAAATCCTCTCTCTTTTTTGAGCCTTTTATGCAGTCGAATGCCAATTCTTTCTTCACTCTCCTCCATCTTCACCTGCAAATTCAACATCTCAGCAATTTGTATCTGAATTCTTCTCAAGTTCGTCTCTCTGGACGACGTAGCCCATATTATAACACTGAAAGGTTGTGCTGAAGGCATCTTGTTGAGCTCATTATTCAAATTCTTCACCAAAGTAGATTTGCCTACTCCCCCCATCCCACAAATCCCAATTCTCTTAACCTTGTCATTGATCAAAAGTTCCATTATCTTCGACAAATTCAGCGATGCTGTTTTCTGACCCATAATCGAAGGACCCGGAATATGCTCAACTGTTTTCGGCCTCTCAGTTACAACCAACATATTCTCGAAGAAACTGCCAGCTTCCATAAGCTGTTTCGCTTCCTTCAGCAATTTTACAAGTTTTCTGCTTAATTTATAACGCAGCCTGCAACTATCTCCACTGGGTAATGCATTCACTTTAACCTCCAACTCGTCAGCCCTTTTCAGCCATTCTTCCACCTGGGTTCTGGGTAGATTCTCATGTCGTTCATTCTCATCCAATTCTAGCCGCAAATCATCTCTAAGATACACCAGAGACTTTATGTTTTTCTGCAGATCAATAAAATTCTTCTGACTCTTCAAGAAGTTACTGATCCTGCTGTAAATTGATCTAACTAGGAGTCGACAAGGTTCTGCTAAAAGTGAATTGAGGACTGCAGCCACCACTTCCATAGCAAGTAATTTCAGGAAATTGACGATTCTTCTGAATGATTGCAAGAAAGGAGACTGCGATGAAAATGGTTTTGCATATTCTTATGGTCAACTCCTTAATATTTGAGGAAATTAGTTGAGGGGAGTCCATAATGGGCACACGGAGAACATCTATTGGATTGGTGCCTGAGCCCGCAAGCACATCTTCACTAGGGAGCCTTCATGTGTCCATTATGACACCATTTTCCTTAGTGGAGATAGACTTATCAAACATAAGTATTGTGAAAATAGACCCCCCAAAAAATAATTCTTTGAAAAATAACCTTTGACCAATGGTTTTTCCAAAAATACCCTCTTATATAGGATTTGCAACAAAAGCCACTATAAAAATATAGAAACTTCAATCAAGTTCCCAAAAAATTTATGAACCTAGAATCTTTAATAGATTTAATTCTAGATATTATTTAATATATTATTTCATCAAGTTATAAATGAGGAAACCTGAATTCCATAAAATGAGTAATACATATAAAATGTTAAAATATAGATTAACTATTAAATTTTATATCATTCCCATAAATCATAAAATAACAAAGGAACATATAATAAAATATTTAGAAAATATTTTGAGGATATACACAAAAGATTGGAAAATCAAGAATATAATATACAAATAGAAAATGCTCTTTTAGATAAAAATCTTAAGGGAAAAGACGGGATTATAATTAATTTACCTCAAGATTTCATGATTAACACGGAAAGATAAAGGAAAAAAGATCATGAAATAAAACAATATATGATTACAGAGGTTAAAGAATTAGAACAAAAATTCTTAGAATCTACTGGTGAAAAATATAATAAATATAAAAAACAGTTAGAAGAGTTAACTGAAAAAATGAAAAATACAAAAATGAACACTAATCCATCAAGTAGTCATAATATAAAAACAAAATTTAGTAATGATAAAGAATATAAATATGCTTATGGTACACCAATACCTAATAAAAGTGGTGTTAATCAATACAAAAAAACACAGAATATATACACTGGAAATATAAGAAAACAATCCAAAAAAAAAAAAAAAATCCAATGAAATCTTATAATGAATCAATCCGTACAACAGTGATATGGTTAGATCTTCATTGTGTAGATAAAGATAAAGACATTGAAATATGGATGAAAAGTACAGACTTAGCTATACAATTTAATAAATGGGAAGTATATACAACCTTTAGATTTATAGAACATACATTCAGAGGAATTGTATTTGAATGGTGGAGAAAGCTACCCGAAAATATGAAAAGAAAAATAAAATATGGAGAAAATACAACTGAAACATTAGATAACATGAATACTTTGAATGAGCAAAATATACAAGAAATATTAAGAAGGTTTGAAAGAGCCCTGATAACAGAATTCTTAAGACACAAATTTACAGTTGATGAAAAAACTAGAAAGCAAGCAGAATATAATGAAGGGGTTATAACAATTGAAAATTTGAAGATATGTGATTTGTATGAGTTAGGAAGATACACATGGAAATTCGAAGAGATATACTATATATTAAACTAAGGAGAATATCAAGAAAATAAACTTATATTAAGGTCTTATTTTATGAAGTTACAATTCCTATAGGAAATAAAATTATTAAAAGAATATGAGAAATTATTATCTCTTGGAGAAGAAAATTGTATAAATAAAGATAATTTTGGATGTAGGATTGAATTTATAAAAAGAATGGTAAGTATATGGTATAGAAAAGCTTTAGAAAGTAAGAAAGTATACAAGATGAGAAGAAACTCTTTGTGTTGCTACAAAGATATAGGACAAATTGAACAATTTGGATTTTACAAAAAGAAATATAAAAGAAAATTCAAAAACTACAAAAAATAAAAAAATAAAAAAATTTTTTAAACCACAAAAAATATTTCAATAAAAGAAATTGGACAAAAAAAGTCAAAACTAAAATATATTAAGAAATGTAGATGTTTCATCTGCAATGAAGAAGGACACATTGCCCCCTCAATATTCTAAAAAGAAAAATAAACAGAATATAAAAACTCTTAGAATCCATGAAGAATTCTAAAATGGTAATGATATAGAGCCAATTGAATATCTTGAAGATTTAAGTGGTGAATGCAGTAGCATTTATGAAGTAGATAGGTCATCCTCATAAGAAGATTATGAAGAGATAATATATATGAATCAAGAGATACAACAAATAGATCAGAAAATAGAAGTAGAAACAATCGAGGAAGTTGAAGACTCAGTAGAAGGTATAAATCAAGAAATCAACTTTGATGCTAGAAAGTATAAAAGAATAACTAAGAAGATATTAGATTTACAAAAAAAAAAAAGATGTATTACATCAAGGATTCTTAGGAATATTGCAAAGAGTAAATAAAACTATTGTAAATATGAATTACAAAGAAATATCTATCAATATAGAAGACACAATGGGAAAAGCGAGAATCCCCATAATCACAAAAGAATGGGTAAGACAAAAGTTATCCAAAATTCTAGAAAACATAATTAAACTAAAATGTATTGAGATATGAGGAATCCAAATCATGGTAAAATGATTCTTTAGAGAAGGTATGAATATACCGATAGAGATATATGGCATGGACAATAGAATCTTATAAGATCCTATAGATGCTCTATTAGGAACTGTTGTAGGAATCTAGTCTACCAGAAGATAATATTTACAGTAAAACCAAACTATGCGGTTTCACTAATTGATGAAAATATTGAACAAAGTTTCAATTTATATTATAGAATTGGAAACTTGAAAATATTGCGAAAAAAGTAAGGCTATTAGTATTAGTATAAAATCAATTTTTGCTTTTAGTACTAGCTATCACAACAATCTAAGAAAGATAACATTATCATACATAAAGACTTTAAAGAATTAGCTCAATATATACCTCTCAGAAAATATCAAGAACATGAATTTACAATACCAGAACAAATAATGCTTGATTTATAGAAATCAATTTTGAACGGAAATTGATAAGAAGAAATAGTGTCAGTCTAGAAGGAGATAATTATATTGCAAAATTCCCCTCCAGACAAGACTCTATGGTAAGCCAACTTAAGAAACTAAGTATTGCTGAACAATCAAGTTCTCAATATTACATCAAGACGAGATATGTTAATCAAGAAGGATACAAGAAGAATCTTCTTATCCTTATAGATACTGGAGCGGATAAAAGTCATGTAAATGCTAAATTTGTTAGCTATTTATTAGATTTTGAGTTATCAGAATCATATATATTAAAGGATTATTTGGGAAATAATCTTGAAATAAGAAAATATGTAAAATTCCCTCTTATATTTTTAGGAGAGGATAATAAATAATATACCAAAGAATAATTCTATATAAAGATGAATTATATGGAGTCAATCATTCACCTATACTATTAGGGATAAACTTCCTTGAGAAATTTAGTCCTTATAAAATTTTTCAATGATATTTGAAAATAACAATTGATGATAATCCAATCATCATATCAAGAATAGATGAAAATATAAAACCATTGTTATCATGGAAAGAGTAATTAATACTAATCTCATAAGTCTATATATTGAAATTACACTCAATATAAAAAATTGTTGTAGAATTAAATTTCATACTTATCTAGATACAGGAAGTACAATAAGCTTATATTTACCAAATGTACTACCATCTGAATACTAGAAATATGATTCAAAAAAGTTGTCACTGCTACAACAACATGTGGAAACAAGGTAATATATAGCAAATATGCTACATAAGTACCTTTTCTAATATCTTTTAGAGAAGTATTTGTTGATACAATCAACCACAATTAAATATGATATTTTATTAGGACAAAATTTTCTACTAAAATATGCACAATTTACACAATATGTCAACAGATATGTGTTCACAACTCCTTGTGCACATAAGATATTTACACCAAAAATAACTAAAACTGTTAGTATAGCATATAAAGAAATTAATCATCAGAGTTCCTCAACCCAAAGTGGTGGATGTTTGAGTACAAAATATATTAAACCAGTTACAGTTTTGAAAATGATAATAGAAAATAAGTTAGAAAAATTGAAAAATGAAATTTCTGAAATCTATTAAAAAAATCATTAGAAAAATGGAACACGGATAAAGTAAAGGCAAAGATAGAACTAATCAATCCAAACACTATAGTAAGGGTCAAACCAATGAGATATAATGTAGAAGACCAAAAGGAATTAAGGACCAAATAAAAGAACTACTAGATACTAAATTGATTAGACATAGTAAAAGCCCTCACAGCAGCCCCAACCTTTATGGTTAGAAAACATAGTGAGATAAAAAGAGGAAAGGTCGGATGGTGATAAATTATAAAAAGTTAAACAAAGTTACTAAATTTGATGGATATTACTTGCCTAATAAGGACACCCATATTAAACAAGTATAAAACAAGAAGATATTTTCAAAATTCGATTGTAAGTCAGGTTTTTGACAAATCGTACTTACAGAAGAAAGCAAACCACTAACTGCATTTAGTACCCCAAGTCCTTTAGGACAATATGAATTGAATATAATGTCATTTGGGTTGAAAAATGCACCGCATATATTTCAAAGAAGAATGGATGAGGTAATCAATCCAATCACTCATTTTCTGCATTGCTTATGTAGATGATTTACTTATTCACTCAAATAATATAAATGAACATATTGAACATTTTGAGAATTTTGTTATATTATGAAAAAAACATGGTATTACCCTTTCTCAAAAGAAAGTCGAGATAGTTAAAACGGAAATAGAATTTTTAGGATTATTTATAAAAGAAGCAGAATTTTCTAAAGAAATCAAAGATAAAAAACAGTTACAAAGCTTCCTTGATATATTAAATTATGTTGAAAGATTTATTGAGAATTGTGACAAGTTAAAAAACTATTTTCTTCCAAAATTAAGAAAGTATATAATATGGTCTTGGAAAGAACAAGATTGTGAAAATATAAGAAATGTAAAAAATGAATTAAGGGTTTTGCCTAAACTTGTAATTCCACAAGAAGAAGATTTTTTTATCCTTGAAATTGATGCATCAGATAATTACTAAAGTGCAGTATTAAAGGTTAAAAATGATCATAAAGAATATAAATGTGAAAAAAATTGTTCTTGTCCTGGGAAACTTGCAGGTTACACACCAGGAACATTCAAAGAAGTTGAAACAAGATATGAGATGAACATGAAAGAACTCATTACTGTAAAGCAAGGAGTACAAGAAATATGAAGATTATTTATTGCCAAAAAAGTTCTTAATTAGAACTGATAATACTCAAGTTAAAGCGTTTCGAAAAAATAACGTTGATCCGTCTATTGCCAATAGATATATTATTAGATTTCAAATTTGATATTGAACATATAAAAAGTGAAGTTAACTTTCTTCCCAATTATCTTAGCAAGGAAGGAGTTAGAACAATTAAGGACGAAAATCCAGATACTTGAGATAAAAGTTTCTTACTTGGAAACACAAATTCAAAATATACAAGATAGTCTTCGAGACAAAATGAATATAGCCCTTGATGCAGATGTTACTTGTACCAGTCTAGTATCCCTTCACATGGTCCAGTGAATATTAACATTCTTCCCGAGGATAAAAGGCAAGAAAAGAAGGTAATATGAACCCTTTTACAGGGAATACTTAAGTCTATTACTGGTAAAGAAGATATGAAAATTCACATCAGGGAAGATATTCAAGGTATCAAAAACAGCGAAGGTAGTTCTTCACCGAGCCAAACTTTACATAAGCTAACTATTGAAAAAATTGATCCAAAGGATATTGTCAAGATATGTCATTCAACAAAAATACCCAAAAAGGATAACTATGAAGAAGTAATATTCTTTATTGTTATTTTTAATATCATATCCGATTGGTACTTTGAGATATGAAAATGGATGAAAACTCTCCACTATGGAAAATACAATAAGATAAATTTTTATCCAGGAGCACCAACAATCTGGGTACGAAATTGCTTTGAATTAGGAAATATACTATGTATATATCCTAGTAAAGATCTCATAGAGATAGCCCAGCTTCCAATTGATGTTAGGAAAGCGGCAGAAAGATATACTGAAGTAATAAAATCATGTTCTAGAATATATGCAGTCATCGTTCCATGTTATTAAAATGGGACTTACAAATCAACATTATTTACCAACTAGTCTAAAGGTTGTTAAAAATTGCTACTAAGATATTGTAAATGTGATGCCTTACATAAGAGCAAAAGGATATAAATAGATATTTGAACATGTAACTCAGTTGATTACTGAGAAAGAAAAGATATAGATCTATCCGTCGAATACCATATAATTTATTCCAATTCAAGGATTGCTACAAAAGAAGAATATATGTGTACTCTTGACCATTTATTATTCAGTATAATCTCAGACCAAGCAAGTGGATCTGAAGATATGGCTAAAGAATCGTGCAAGATACTCTGGGACTACAGTGATCACCATTGTGAGTATTGCGTCGTAGAAGATATGAGTCAAGCATCTCTCAAAAGTGAAGAATTCCCCGCGGAGTTCTTTGATTCGCGAATGGAAAAGTAGTGGAACCAAGACAGTGACCATTTATCACTACTTTAATAAAGTCACTTTATTAAAGAAAAACGGTGGTACTAAAAGACAGAAGATAATCATTGTGATTATAACCCTTTACTCACTAAGTCGTTATATGTCATAGTCCAGCTCAAAAGATAAGGTAAGCCAACAAAAGATAGTGGAAGACAAAGATAATGGCAAACACTTGTGAAGATAAGATTCCTTATCACTAAAGAAAAAACCTCTATAAAAGGGAGGAGGTTCAAATGTTCAAGATATCCCCAAAAGAAATATCATCTCAGATCATCTCGAAACAACTACTTAGAATTTAATCTTTTGTAATCTGTATACACCACTTGTATTCAGAAATATTAGAAAGTCTGAAGATAGCAAAGCTTGTAATAAAGCAATCACTTATGGAGTTTTAAACTTCATAAAGTGAGTATCAAATGTATGTAAATATAGTGTGCAAGCATGTACTATTTCAGTTTATGAATATAAAGATGAAATTTGTTATGTTCAACAAAATTTTCATACAAGAATTTCGTTAAGTTTCTCATGATTCCTCGACAGTACAGATAGAGATTTTAAAAAATTTTCAAAACATTGTTTTTGAATGGATGTTAGCCATGTCAAAGTACCCACTTTGATGAATGTTTAAGGGGAAAATGACAGTTTTCTAACAAAAATTGTAGCACCTTATGTGTGAGTTATCTTTTAAAATTTCATTCTAAGTAAGAATTTCATTCTGAAAAGAGTTTGGATAGAGGTGAAAACAAAGACTGAATAATGTGAGATAGCGTATGTGGTAACATGGCTATTTCTCTAGAGTGAGAAATGCAACCTTAATTGAAAAGTCTTTTGCGGAATCAGTTGTGGACTCAAATGATTTCAAAACATTTTAAATATTCATCTGATTCAGAAGATTGATTAAGTACATGCAAAACAACTATGAGAACATGTTGGAGGGAAATCCTAGTTATTTCCATTTATTACTGTAAGTTATTTACATGCTTTTATATGCTTATGCTTAAATTACTATTGATCTTTATGAATACTTCACAAGCATCAACATCCAATGATTATTGTCTTAAATTATATTTAAATAAAAAAGATATTTCGTTTTTACTAAGTATAGTTGAAAAATCTGAAGATATACTTCCTGTGGCAGAGAAAAACTTAAAGAAATATATTTTGATATAGATTATGTTTGTAAACATAATATAGGATTTGATTCTGTAGAAACTCGTAAAGAAATAAAAAATATCGAAGATATTATAACTGAATACGAAGATATAGAAGAAAAAGTTTCAGAAGTAATTGTTTTTGGATATATAACTAAAAAAGACCAATCTAGAGCTTTTGAAAAATTGACAAAATATAGAGAACATTTAGAACAAATTGAAAGGTTACAGAAATATCGTATAAATAATAATTCTGATTAATTTAATTTAATAAAAGATTTAGAAAGATTCAAGATAATACCAGTGAATTAAGATCTAGAGAAATGAGACTCCTTGAAGAACTTAGAAGAGAAAATAATACAAAAAAGTGATATAAGATCCCAAAAACTATAAGATATCACCAATACGAGCAACAACAATACTTGATTTGGTTACAAGAAAATACTGAACTAAGATTCTCAGGATTAGTTCTAAGAACCTACGACCCAAACGGAAGAATTGTAAGATATAATCTTGAACAACCTGACAACTAAAAGGTACAGGACATACTTTGCAAATAAAGAAAGTAAGGGCAAAATAGTATTTTAACAATAGAGGCTATTTAAACAAAAATCATTGTTGACTAGTCTATTTAAATGAATACCCCTTAATATTTTTCCCATTTTTACACACTATTCAAACAAAACAAATCAGTCCATACAAACAACTTTCACCTCATTTGCAATCGGGTCACTAAACTTCAATTAGAGCAATTTACTTAAACTTTGATTGAATTAATTTCTTTTGTTCCCTCATACCACTATTATTCGATGCTCTGTTCTCCACTTCTCCCCAGGTCTCATCTTCTGGATTTAGTCTCTCAACGTTGTTCAATAATACAATAATTATAAAAATGTACTTACGATATTAGGTTGTTGGTAGGAACTATTAGAATAAGATGCGAACAACAAAGTGGCTAAAGCAGCATCGGTAACGATTGGAATAAGATGCGAAAAACAAGACTTTCGCCTCTAGATGGCTATTTTTATTTTGAAATCTTCCACTGTCTGTGTTAGTGATATCAAGATTTATTGCATGTGTTGTATGTTTTAATGGACCATGTTTCTTGTACATCAAAGAGTATATAAGGGTGTACATAATGGACACCCGGCATCATTTCATAGGAGGGAGTGCCGATCCCACAGGCACTCCCTCCAATAGGAAGGTGCCGGGTGTCCATTATGGATACCCTTATGTACACTTTGATGTATATCTATCATTATCCTGTTTTAATAGATCAAATCGTTTTATCAATCTCGTTTATGTTATCGTAGTTTTGTTGGGTTTTGGTTTTTTGAAGAAACTGTATTGATTTCTTCTATGATATTAAATTAATTTTTTTTTTATCTCAGAATAAGTTACTTGCTCTACTTGGAAAGTTAAGAATTTGATTTTTGAATCCCTCGTTTTTTTACTAGTTAGTGTTACAGATATATTAAAAAGGTTAAAGAAAATTGTTTTGATATGGTAAAAATGTAATCATAGTTGTTGGGGGTGAAAATTTGGCTTGATTTCTAATAAATTGAAGTTCAATGACCTTATAATTAAAGTGAAAGTTTTGTTAATCTACTAATCATGATAGGTGGATAGAGCTAATTCCTATGTGCACATAAACAAAGCCAAACAAGAATGGCTTGATTACCTTTTTAAATTAAAGTATACTATCTTAGCCCCCGTTTGAGCCCCATTTTTTCTCATTCCATTACATTAATTTTTTTTCTCTCTTCATCTCAACCACACATTCTCAAATAAAATAATATTACACACAAATCTAAAACTTTTCCACCACACATTTTCCCAACAATCACTATTCTACAAATTTTTAACCCCAACAAATGGGGGCCAAACAGGGCCTTAATTGCTTCAAATTGAAATTCAACGACTTTAAGCATTCACCGATATAATCTCACTCGCTCTTGAACTCTGCAGCGAGTTTAGCTGCCGCCTCAAAGGCTGAGCTTTACTAAAGAATAGACCTCATAGTGCATGTTTGGTAAATTATAAGTTGATCAAACTCTATTTTTTATTCATATATTTTATAAGATCTACAACTTTTACCATTCATTATCCATATATTTTGTAGAATCCATAATTTTTAATATAATAAAAACTTTGCCAAACATGTTCATAGTCGGCCAACTTAGCTTAACTTCTAGCATTGCAAAGGGATAACTTTTCATGAATAATGAATGATTGAACATGCTCAAAAATAGGGAAATGATGGAACTGACAGTACTTGTTTGAATTATTTTTTTCAAGCTGTCCAATCATGTGTCGACATGTGTCCCCCTTGTTTTTTAGTCTGTTTGTGTAGCGTGATTGACTTTTCATTTAACTAGATGACCTTGAAGGAAGGTCCCACAGGCTTTTCCCCAAAGATCAAGCCATCAAGGCCGCCTTGAGATAGCCAATGCAAGATCAGGGAGTGGTGGAAGGAGGTGGCGGTGGGTGGTGGTGCTAGGTAAATATCACTATTAAAAAAATGGGGATAAATTTCATTTCATTTTTACATAAAGTAGGTAATACACCTAAATTTCGTTAAGTATGGTTTTTCAAGGGCTGACCGGCCCACAAAGACCCAAAAATAACAGAGAGAAAAGAGTGTGCACGTCATTTTCCATTCAGAAACTCTGTTTGTGTCGAAGACCAAACTAAAATGTTTACTTCAAAATACTTCATCTGGAGTGGAGGCAAAGCGAAAGCCCACCAAACCACCCTTTCTCTGTCTAAAACATTTTTGTTTCTCTCTCTAACCTTTCTTCTTCAACACCAAGTCAGTCTCAAGTCCTTTTCTTTCAAACAAACTCTCTTCTTCTCTGCCAAAATTTACATTTCATTGTTTATTTAAAAAAAAAAAGGAATTCTATAAGTTATAAACTACATTTGAAGCAAGTTTAGGTAACCGATAGCAACTCTAAACATGCCCTTCCTTTTACAGCATTTCTCTTACATCAAGTCTTTGCATTTCGAACACAAATTCTTGGGTGCATTGCTAAATAAATATAGAGTTTGTAGTTTTCTTGATTCCTTGGGTATTTTTCTACTATTGGGTTCAAAAAAATGCAGCTGCATATATCGCCTAGTTTGAGGCATGTCACCGTTTTGCCTGGTAAAGGTGTTAGAGAATTTATAAAAGTGAAGATTGGGTCGAGAAGATTTTCGTATCGAATGGTCTTTTATTCGCTTCTGTTCTTCACTTTTCTTCTTCGTTTTGTGTTTGTGTTAACTGCTGTCAACGCCATTGATGGAGAAACCAAATGTTCAACACTAGGTATCTCTCTCTCTCTCTCTCTCTCTCTCTCTCTCTCTCTCTCTCTCTCTCTCTCTCTCAGCAATTAATGGTCCAAAATGGGGTTATGAAGAATGTGGTTTATAATGTGGCATTTGAGCTTGAGCTGGCTGATATGCATATATAAAGCAGTTTTTTGTCTTCAAGCATTTTCACAATTTGTAATGCACAAGATTTTTTATCATTAGGTAAATAACTACCTTTTTAAATAAAGATCGATGAGTACAGTTTCACCATCGAAAGTGTTTTTTTTTTTTTTTTGTAAGACTCAGGCAGATGAATATATTTTTATTTTTTATTTATAATATCACCACCAGTGAAGTTAACATATTCATTGGTATTTTATTCTGGAAGAATTTTTTTATTAGTATTTAATTTTTTTAATTTCTATTATTTTATTTATTGACAAATTTCGTCGCTGAATAAAATTTATTTAACTATTTATATTTCAATATTATTAAAATGCTCTTCCTAGTCTTAAATTATTATCTAAATATTGATTCTAAAAGTGAGGACTTTTTTGTTATTTTCTTGGTACTTTATTGAATGACAGAAATATTTTCGATAAATTAAATATATTAAGACATCATTAATAAAATTATTGCTGCAAAAAAAATATTATTAATCTTTAATTATTATTTTTAATTGTTATTTTATAACTATGAACTTTTCCATCAATAATGTTTATGTTTAATTTTTATTTTTTTTACTTTCTGTAGTGACATAATTTCGGTCTGTAAATGAAATATAGTTATTATCGATGTAAAAAATATGAAGATTCAGTCAATAAAGCTATTTGAAATGATTTTTTATTAAAATTTGAGAGCATTAATAAATTATTATTTTCGTGTTACTTAATCTAGAGATTGAGCTGACTCTATCGTGAATGTCTTGTCTTGTATCAACATGTTTCAAATGTTTTTTTAATTGAAATGTGCTTGGTGTACAATCATTACATGATCGTAAAATCTTACAACCTCTCATATTAGTGTGAGACCCACAATTTAATTAATTTGTGGGTTCCACACTAATGTGAGAGGTTGTAAGATTTACAACCATCTAATGATTGTACAAGTGGGTTTTTCCTTTTTAATTTTTTGACTGCTGGGATCCATGCACCTTTTTATTTTGAACTTCCAAGTTATCCATTAAGCTATGCTTACATTTTTCTGGCAACTTCAATAGTGATAAAATCTTAATTCTCATCAAGTGTAGGCTGCTTGGGGAAAAAATTAGGTCCAAAAATTTTGGGAAGAAGAATTGAAGCAACTGTAATCTCCTAAACCCTGTTTTTATCTTTACAAGAGACGTAACGGGCTAAATACACTGATAGTTACTAAAACTTTAGCGAAATTTCACGTTGATTAAGTACAATTACCAGCTTACAACGAAAAAACTTAGCGATTATAGGAAATTTCGCTAAAAGTTCAATGTGGATCGGTGTTTTTAACCCGTCGTTTATCATTGAGATACCATTTGGCAGTATGGAACTGTTGAGATAACTACTCTCTCTGTGTTTCTGTTAGATTCCTGAAGTTATATATCAAGTTTTGGAAGAACCTGTTAATCAAAGTGAAATAGAATTAGGACCAGAAATCCCTCAAACACTTGAAGATTTTGTTGCTGAGATGAAAGATGGACAGTCAGATGCAAAGACCTTTGCTGTCAAGCTCAAAGCTATGGTAATCAAAAACGATTTCTAAAGAACATGAATCGCATTAGCTTCTCATGTCATCATATTGAGTTATTTCTCACTAAGCTTTCAAATGGTTGGTTCTCACAGGTTACGTTGTTCGAACAAAGGACTAGAACAGCGAAAATCCAAGAATATCTGTATCGCCACGTGGCATCGAGTAGCATACCGAAACAGCTGCATTGTCTTGCTCTAAGACTAGCGAACGAGCACTCTACTAATGCCAATGCCCGTCTCCAGCTACCCTCGGCAGAATTCGTCCCTGCCCTGGTTGATAACTCGTTCTTCCACTTTGTGCTCGCCTCCGACAATGTCCTTGCCGCCTCTGTTGTTGCATCATCACTTGTGCAAAACTCATTGCGCCCTGAGAGGGTAGTCCTACACATAATTACAGATAGAAAGACCTACTATCCAATGCAGGCATGGTTTTCACTGCATCCTTTGACACCAGCAATCATTGAAGTCAAAGCATTGCACCATTTTGATTGGTTAACAAAGGGGAAGGTCCCTGTGTTGGAAGCAATGGAGAAAGACCAAAAAGTTCGCTCGCAGTTTAGGGGAGGGTCAACGGCCATTGTGACAAATAACACTGAACAACCTAAAGTTATTGCCGCAAAATTGCAGGCACTTAGCCCCAAGTACAATTCAGTGATGAATCACATTCGGATACATTTTCCAGAGGTGAGTCTCAAAGTTGTGATGCTTTCCCTAAAATGGTTAAATAGCCATTGTCTAATATGCAAAATGCATTTTATTTGCAGTTGTTTCCTAGTCTTAACAAGATAGTCTTCCTGGACGATGACATTGTGGTGCAAACTGACCTTTCACCTCTGTGGGATATCGAAATGAATGGAAAGGTCAATGGAGCAGTCGAGACATGTATTGGTGAAGACAAATATGTCATGTCGAAGAAGTTCAAAAGTTATTTGAACTTTTCTCATCCTCTGATAGCAAACAATTTTAATCCTAATGAATGTGCATGGGCATATGGCATGAACATTTTCGATCTAGCCGCTTGGAGGAAAACAAATATTAGTCAGATATACCATCACTGGATTGAAGAGGTAATGGATTCCTAAAAAATTTGGAATTGTCGAATTTCTTAAATAAATCAAATGTTTTCTGATGATGTCTTAATTTCCCCCTGCAGAACATAAAATCAGACTTAAGTTTGTGGCAGCTAGGAACCTTACCTCCCGGTCTAATAGCTTTTCATGGACATACCTATGCGATCGATCCCTTTTGGCACATGCTAGGATTAGGATACCAGGAAAACACAACTGTTGCAGATGCTGAAAGTGCCGGTGTCATCCACTTTAATGGTCGAGCAAAGCCATGGCTAGATATAGCATTTCCACAACTACGACCACTGTGGACCAAGTATGTCAACTTCTCAGACAGATTCATCAAGGGATGTCATATAAGAGCATCTTAGACCAATTTATGGAGGAGGAACCCACTTGTGCTCATCACCTGTAAATGAAAAAGGATGTTCTTCACAATACATGAATATGATTACTGGGCAGATGGTACCAGTCACAGGCTTTAAATTTTGAGAAATCTTCCTCAATTTTCAAGTTCTTGATGTATTATAATTTTTAAATTTTTTTAATATTTTAACAAGTACTAATTTCTTGGAGCCTTGAGGCACATCAAATTAAATGTTATATGGAATGTGCAGAATGTCAGAACCCAGTTTCAGCACATCAAGATTTCCGATTAGCGAAAATTTCGGGATGTGGTCATACAGCATTTCATATTTGTAACCATCTATTCCAAAAGACACAGGCAATGTCATGAGCGGATGTTGAAACCAAGTAATACAAGAAGTATTTTTATCCGGTTAAAATTCTTATTTTCATTCAAGCATTTTAACACAGATTCTCAAAATTCTCATAACAGAGTAGAGTTCAAGAAAAAATTCAGGTAACAAGCTCTCATTTTCAGAATAGCACTTACTTCTTCCCTGTCACATTGGACACCAAATCCTTTAAGAACTTAGCAGATTTTGTAATGGGAGAATTTATAGCCATTAAATTGTACAGAACATTCTCGACTTCAACGATTGATGGCCGCACTTTAAAGGTCCAAACCACTTGCAATTCCCCTTCTTCTTCAACCAACACATTCCATTTCTCACCACTCAAGATCCCATCTTTCACACATTTGAAAATCACACCTTTTCTCTTGCTCAAAATCCCTGTAACCTCCAACCCCATAAATGAATAAACAACCTCAAAAGTACCCACAAAACCACTCAGTTCACCAAAATCACTCTCCTCTTCAAAGCTCCATTTAGGATTGAAAATTATTACTGGCTTTGGATAAATACTGTCAGTAACTGTCTTCATGATTGATAATTGTGAAGACTCGGGGGACAAAAACACAGCCACATCAGCAGAATTCAAAATTCTTGTATCCTCCTTAATAACTGATGATATATGAATGTTTTCGATAACAATGTTTGAAGACTGAGACTCAAAGGCCACAGCAGCAGCAGCTTGAGTTAAGCTCTGGGTTGGCCATATGATAAGAATCTTGGTCTTTGATCCTTTTCTTCTAATTGGCATTTCACCAAACACTTCAAGTGCTAGTTGCGTGAGTGAAGCTGGCGAGTCATCAATAACCGGAATTTCAACCCGGAATCTCGGCTGCTTCACTTTTTTAATCTTTCCGGCGAGTCTTGGGTTGTTGAGAGGCTTCTCCAAGGAGGACGAAAGCGAAATTTTTACTTGGTGAATAGCTTCTTCTTTTGTCGTTGGAGGATTGGTGGAAGATAGAGAACATTTCAGGGATAAAGATGAGAATGAAATTCCTGATTCAGGCAGGGTTTTGGGTTTTAGGAAGCGAAATTTAGGGTCAGAAATTTTGATGGTTTGATGATGAATTTGGAGGAATTTGGAAGCCATTTTGATCACTCAAAAAGTAAAAAAGTAGGCCTTTTCTGGGATGAAATTTACAGATCCTACCAGATAAGGAAATAGCACTTGGAACAATCTGAGCCTCAAAAAACCAGCAAGAACAGAGTACAGATTTTATTATTATTATTATTATTTTATTTTTTTTTATTTTTTTTTTTGGCAGCATTCAGCAAAATTTGCACACAGATGGATAGGCTCCATCACGCAAAATCCAGATAACATCAAAAAGTGCCATTGTAACCAAACAATTTCAATTTTTGTGTTAAAAATGTGAATTAAATCAGCAGTGCTTGTTAGTCTCTTTTTACAGTTGGTATTTCACCACTGTAAGCCATATGGAATACCCTTAGAAAACACGTGGAAAATTAACTTTTTAACACTTCACAACAAAACAAGCATCAACTAAATTGATGTTTGGGAACCGAAAGTACTTCCAATCATCTGCTAAATCCAAGTCCGACAGTTGAGCAAAAACTAAGACAGTCAAAAGGCATTGACAATATAAATTTAACAGTTAGACCAAAATGAAAACTACACCATCATAAGATTTGGCTACCAACTTAGGCAACTGGCGGGCGAAGCACATGGTCCTGTGAAGTATCAACAGCTGCGGGTGGCATGAATTGCCACATAGCAACTCCGGGATAACTGATGATGGGCACCAACTTGTTGCTCCCAGCTTGGCCCGCAGCAGCAAAAGCAGCAGGTATGGCATGAGGAGGGGGAAGAAAGCCAGGTTGGACATTCATGGTATTTAGTTGTTGCTCTAGCCTCTCTTTCTCAGCCTTTAACCTTTGCTTCTCATCACGAAGATCGTTCTTCTCAGCCTACACATATTAGTGGAACTTGCATAAGAGTTGCATACATAGTGATTGTCTTTTGGTTCACCATCCATATTTAAAGAAAAAAAGTTCACATCCACAGATATTAATGGAGACTATATAAATAAAGTGTGGAGAAAACTTTCTAGCCTTCAGTTCTTTAATCTTCTCCTGAAGATTCGAATTGGAGTCTTTTAGCTTCTGGGCTTCACCTCGTAGCTGAGTTACCATACGAACTGCATCAACCAAGATGGCAGCCTTGTCTGTTTTAGGAGGCCGTCCAGGCTCGAGAAGAGCACCCAATTCCATAAACCTATCGAGCATATCCAAGCAGTTAGTAGAGGAGAGTAAAGGGGGGCAGGACAGAGGAGACATCAGAGACCACGATCATACTTGTCATTTAGCTTATCCCTCCGTTGTTTTTCTCTGCATGCTTTAGAACTTGATGGAGTGCATGATTCCGCTCTAGGTCTATGTAAGTGAAAAAAATGTGAGAAAATATAAATGAAGGTCTAGCAGCAAAAGAATAATACCATATCTATTTGATTATATATTTATTTGCCTCTCCCATATAGTTGGAATTTACAATACCAATGTTCACTTCATGAAATGAAACTCTTATAACATCTATCATAGATAGACAAGCAATGCTACAACATCACAAGCAGGTATAAACGCCATGGGAGGCTGAAATTTATGAGCAACAGCTATACGGTGTAAGGAGATTAAGAAACCCCTCCCTCACCCCAATCCTAGAAGAAAAAACTATATATTAGAGTAACACGTACATCACTGAACATCTTTACATAAAACCCAGAACAACTGATCAACTGTCCAAGATATGTAAACCAAGAAAATGCTCTTTACCTCTTTTTTGAGGCAGTTTCCTTCCGCATGTCTGATTCCCCAAATGAGCCATCAATTCCCACACTATCAATAGATTAGATCGGCATAAATAAAAGGGTGAGTACAGTGAAAATGATATTTTCTAGTGTGAAATTGAAGAAAAAAACACTGAATTGGTTACTGAAAAAAGAAACCTTAGAACTTCAAAAAGAACTTGCAAAGAATTGAACATGTTTATCCTTCATATACAGTTAAGCCTTATTCCCAACAAATCTGATGTCAACATATTTTCCCCTCATATATCAATAGAATAGTTATCGTGTTACTTTGCGATACGAAGAATAAATAAAACAAGAAGCACCTTCTTGGGTGCTTGAAAGTTTCTGTGTGACAATATATAGAAGGCCCAACAACTAATCTGATTACAAACAAACTCCAAAACATCTAATCAAGATCTATTTGAGCATTATCAACTTCTAATACTAGAATTGAAACACAAGTTTTGAAAAAATCAAATATCAATACCTATGGATACAAGAAATAAATAAAAGGATAAGGAATACAAAATATGAAATTCAAGAACAAATATAAAAAATCACAAAAATCCAAAAGACTGTCCATAGAATGGCTCCAATTTGCAACAACAAACAACTAAATCAAAAACTGAACTAATGGTTAAGTACCACAATGAATTACAAAAACAATTGCCCCAAAAACATCCCATCAAAATCAAAATAAAGGAAATGAAAAACCTTTATAAGAGCCCCAAAACATGCGAATCACAAGAAGCATTATAATTACATTCAAAATACTACCTGGCATTAGATGAACCATTCAAAGCTTGAATAGGCCAAGAAAACCCAGCTGGTGGAGCAGAGAAATTCCCAACGGGAACCGGGATATCCTCGACCTCATAGTCATACAACCAATTCGTGTTTTCCGGTGAAACCATTTCCAAACCGCCGCCGGAAAGAGAACCTTTTTCTGGCGTTGAAGCAAATCTTCAGTCAAAAATTGCCTCCGAAAATTGGGTTCACGGTAGTTGAAAAATGGACAGGGGGATTTGTGAAGGAATTTCAATTTACGTTAATTTAATTTGATACAAATTGGGTGATATGCGAAAATTATATTCCACAAGAACACGCTATGAGGACCACCTGGTCTGGCTGGAAGTTAAGTATTTTTTTTTTTAAATAAAAAAAAAAAATTCAAATAGTCACCAACATTATAAACAATTATTAAATGATAAATTCATTTAAATGAATAGTCACATTACTCATTTAGTTAAACTTATAAATTATAGTAGCCTAAATTGGTATTCTAGTATCAATGATGCTAGATAATATTATTCAGACACTTATTGATTATTATTAGTAAATGGGATAATTGCAGTAGACATCTCAAACCTTTCGAATAGTTGCAGACTTTCCTCTGACCTTTTATTCATTGCAACCGTCATCATTAACCTTTCGAAAAATTGCGGCTGAAGCTCGAATGGACGGATTTCATCTAAATGTCTGTTAGTTGACCAAGAAATTGAGTTTGACCACATTTTTTATATTTTTTTGTAAAGGGCATAATGGAAAAAAATTCACATTTCTGTTCAATTCATCTGCACTCAACAACTTAGGACCATCCTCCCCAATTTCTGAATCCATCAATTCTAATTCTTCACGTAGATCATCAATTTCGCTTTCCATTTCTTTGATTTTGGCCCTAATTTTCAAATTTTGTCTTCTCTTTTCTTTAACATATTCCTTAATTGTTGATACTTGATGCTGTGAATTGAGGCTCATATTCATTCTTCTCTTTTGCATTCAAATTTCTGTTAAACCCCGAAGTTTGAAATATCAAAACAAAAATTCCATTACAAATGAGGAATATATAGTTTCTTTCACCATTGTAAGCGAAGAATTTGATGGAAATATAAAATGCAAAATAATCAAAAATTGATTGACAGAAAAGGAAAAATGAGGGGATGGTGTCGGTGGCGGTTGGTTTTGGTTTGATGGTGGTGTGGTTTACGGTACGACTCGTGTGAGATGGATGGCTGTGGTGGCCGACGATAGTGTCGGCGGTGGAAAAGGGGATGGGGTAAGGGTGCGGGGTTTGAAGAAGCCAATTCCTTTTTTATCTTAAATTATTGGTTTTTTAAATTTATTATTTACAGTTTTTTTTCTCTAATTTGATTTTAACTTATTTTAATGTAGTAAATTGGAAGTTGCCATTATGCCATTTACAAAAATATAAAAAATGTGGTCGAACTCAATTTTTTGGTCAACTAATAGACATTTGGATGAAATCCGTCCATTGGGGCTTCAGTCGCAACGTTTCGAAAGGTTAGGAGTGACAGTTGCAACTAATGAAAGGTCAGGAGAAGGTCTGCAACTGTTTGAAAGGCTTGGGCCTTTGCTGCAATTATCCCTTAGTAAATTATGGTCTTGCTCCCCATTCTTTTATATAGTGTGATTATTGTTTCTCAACTTTTAAAATAAAATTTTGGATCCTCAACTTATTTGAGTTCATAAATTTAGATCACACGTGTTGAAAATAACCCAAATGTTCAAATAGCACGCGAATTTCAGTTATAAATTGAATATAAATGTCACGTGGTTTGATGGTTGTGACATTTAGTCATTAGTCATCTAAAAGTTGTATATGATTTTAACATTTATATTGACGGTTCCATTTTTGTCAAACATGCCCAACTCGACCTTTGTAAAGACAAGTCGAATCTTTTATTTTGCACTTCTAAAAATAGTCTATTATCAAGTTTATTTAAACTTTAGATATTTATATAATTTGCATAGATGGAATCTACATATATTTTACGCAAATTCGTAAATATAGCAATCTTATTTCAACGACAAAATGATAATCGAAGAATAATATTTCAATCCACAAAGGGTCAAAAGATATGGGAAAGAGATGGCCACAAAAATACGATGCTACCCATACAGCATCTTTTGCCAAATTTTTTAAAATTCAGCTGGATATTGATGCTGACTTGTCAACTTGCTATTGGTTAATTTTTTCATCATCAATCTTTGTATTCTATTGAAGATTATTTGTTCTTTAATAGCTTAATAGTGTTGAGTAAAAGCAATTGATACAGCCACTAAGCAAGAATTACACATAGTTATATACAATTAGGTGATTGAAGATGATATCACATTATTCCTTTTTCTGGGATGTCATAATCTGAATCTTCTATTTGTTAAAATTAGTAATCTACTTATTTTTAATAATCACTTATTGCAAATTAACTTTTCAAGCTTTGCCAAACATGCTAAGTCATATTCAGCACTAGCAACACAGCATTAAACAAGATGACAGTAGCACTACCTTTTCTGAATGTTTATGCATAATTCATTAATAAAACATTTTATCTAGATTAATGGTTCATTATTTTTGTTTAATTAAACTTGTAACAGTTGGATTGGCTTAATTGACATCACTTACTTTTTTGGTACAGTATTTTATACATGTTGGGACATTGGAACACTAACCAAATGAATTTCCACACCAGAAAAGTTAGGTAGTGAAACTACTGTATAGTAACATCAGAGTTGAATCGATCATCTTTTGTTTGATCCCCATTTTTTTTAAAAATACATTTTTTTATCTCTTCTTTTCAACCACACACAGAGGCGAACCCGAGGGGGTTCTGGGGGCACGTGCACCGATCCCCCCAACTTTTGAGTTTTTTTTTATTATATATAAAGTCATATTTGGTATTGATTGAAATATAAATTTTAATCTAAATCAAAGTTAACAATTAATTTTAATAACATATTTAATAGAATCCATAACAATTTAACTTTTATCAAAATTTACTAAAAATTGATTTTAATCTCCATCAAACATAGACAAAATCACAATAAATTTTAATTTTTCTCTTTTTCTCTCGTCTTTTAACAAAATCTTAACTTTCCATCAAATAAGGGAAAAATATTGCAATCTTAATATCATTTCGAAGTGTTCACGGTCTAATTTTTTACGTCGTTAATGATGTACGAAACGATCAATCGTAGCAAATGCTACAACTTGTCGAAGTAAGTCATTCAAAATTAGTATTTCGAAAATTTCGATAATATACTAACTTTAAAAAATTTTCGACAATTGTACGCTAATCGAATTTAAAAATTGCTTATGTCATCTCAAAACTTATTTCGAGAACTACATTATAGGCATATCAAATAATCCAAACAGATATCAAAAGTAGTTAAAAATGCGTTAGACGTGAGTTTTAAAGAAAGACCTTTAACTTATTTTCTTTAAAAAAATTCAATTATTTCATTAACAATTATTACTTTTACAATACAAATTTCTCAATATAATTTTCATCCTTTTATTAGGAAATTTTATATGAAATATGACATAAATTTTTTTTCGAAATTTTATATCTGAAAAAGCCACATCCCATGTAAATTTTCGGATGCAAAATTACATGGGGGTATGATTTTTTTGGACGTAAATTTTAAATTGTAAAATTTCTCTCAATTTCTTTGCAAATTCGATTGTACCCTCCTAATTTTAAACTTCTGCGTCTGCTCCTGAACATACATGATAAGTGTGTTTTTACATACTTAGGGCTTGTTTGGCACCCATTCTTTTGAAGAATGAGTTTTTAAATAATGATTGATGTAAAGAATGTGTGGTTAAAAAGTAAGAAGAATTTTTGGGTTTATGTGTAATATTATTTTATTTGGAGAATATGTGGTTAGAAATGAGTACTGTAGAAAAATGAGAATGAGATAAAAAAATGAGTGTCAAACGGGGGCTTATTTTACTGTCAAATATAAGCAATTGTTGATTAAAATGTTGGAATATAGCTTAATTCTATGCAATTTATGTTTTGCAGGACAAAGTGATGAATGTAACGAAATTGAGGTGAACCAAGCGAAAAAGGACCAAACTGGAAGAAAGTGGAAGTTCAGGGACTAAAGTGCAAATACTCTAAACCTATTTCTAACCTTGTGGTGAACATTCAAGAGTCTTAGAGGTCGATTGGATGAAGCAAGGAATCAAATGGGTGAAAGATAGCCAAAACATCATCAAATATCAACTTTCAAGCTGAAAAGTTTCACACCGGTTTTCAGCCTCGTATGGGGACCGATTTTGATATAGAAAACGATCGAATTTCAAGATGGTATCTGAATCAAAGTTGTAGGTCTTTGAGTTAGCTTTTCAACTCATCTTGAATCGCCTCAATCGGACATCGGACGGGAAAGTTATGACCAAAATACTAAAAACTATCCGACTGAATTTTATCAAAACCATGCGATCGCATGGTGTTTTTGTTGTGCAGTCGTACAGAGACGTTCAGCGATCTCCAGACCTCATTTCAATTGTTCCTTGGACCGCAAGGAATTGTACCTTGCGATCGCAAGGAACATTTCGAAACCCGAATTTTCCACTTTCCTTCTATGACTCAAACTCTTTTGGTAACATATCTTGCACGACTTTTCAACCCTAAAAACACCCCAGAACGCCTCCTAACCATTCAATTTTCATTCTACACCATTCTTTCATTGATTTTGGCTCAAGAAACCTATGAAGAACTAAACTAAAGGTGAAGCAAGGGAGGAACTCAATTGGATTCGGGGATTTCAACATCATTTATTCATGCTCTTTGGTATTTATTTTGCTAAACATTTCTAGATCTAGATTTTCATATTTATGAATTAATTTTGAAATTGATTTAACATGTATTAAGTTTTTCATAGAATCAATCTTGTTTTTCTATCGAACAATTGAACTATGTGTTGAATCTTTATTTCATTAAATCTATTGGTGTGATTATTTACTTTCTTATGCTACATGTATATGAACGATTTATAATCTGATTTCAATAGATGATTGTGATGATTGTTAAGGAGATCTAGAATTTAGGATGTGTTTTTCATTGTTTAAATAATTCTAGGGTTTATGTTTTCCCGTATTTTGAATTAGATTTGAGTTAGATTTAACATTTATTCAGATTTTCATGGATTTAATCATGTTTCTTCCATTGAATAATTAAAATACTTGTTTAAGTTCGATTTTCAAATCATTTATTGGTGTGATTTAATTACTGCTATATGTTAGAGATATATAGTCGCTCTTTAAGTTTGATTTCAATAAATTGATGTATGATTATGTTTTGGGAAACATAAATTTTAGGATTACATGTGCAATTAAATTGGTTTGTATCGTTTAAATCATCTGATTAGAAAGTTAGGACAAAAACTTCTAATTGAGTAGAGAATGCATGAATTGTTGATGTTGATTGATCCAATCTAATTGAGGGAACCCCGAAACTTCACTATTTTACATATTATATTAAATTTTATCATTATTTCCGGTGACATTTACATTTGAATGCAATAAACAAATTCCCTTCATAAAATTCACGAGAACCCAAAGTTATTGAACCCCTTGAATCATTTTTCCATCTCCCTGTGGATACGACACCCTAAAGCTATACTACAACACCGCGTAACACTTTGGGCGTAATCAATACATTTTCAATAAAATAATATTACACTCAAATACAAAACCTTTTTTTTATTATTTTTTAACTGCACATTTTCTATCAATCTACTATTCCAAAATGTATTTTATAAAAAAAATGGGGGCTCAAACAGGCCCATATCTCACTTAAATATAGCTGAGCAAACTAAAGGTCTGTATGATGGAACTTTTGAAAAGCAAAAAATTATTTCTATGACTAAAAATTTATTTTGAACGTGTTTCGATAATTTTTTGAATGTATTATGTCTGATTAGAAGAACTTTTAGAGCAATTTGATATAAGGTAACTGTTGATAGATGAAGTCACTTTTGCAGCCAATTTCTTTGACCACTAATGAAGATTGGTTTTGTGCATAAAGTTATGGTGGGAAATCATTTCTCAGCCACTATTACCATTTAATGAGGAAGAGTGCAAGATTGGTAAAAGTTAGAAGGCAGAATTTTTTGTGTGCTATTCACATTGGAATATCTACGCTGCAAGTAATATACGCGGAGAGAATTAGCCTATAAATAGAAGATGATTGCTGCTTTAAAATGCATCCTATTTTCGAGTGAAATTTCATTCTCGTAGAATTTGTAATCTTTGAGCGATACTATCAGTAGAGAGAAAAATAGTAGAGAGATAGAAAAAATTATATAGAGAAAAAAATTTGTTTTCTCTTGAGTGTTTCCTATTATAAGAGAGATTAATTGTTGTTATTTCCTTGTATTTAGAGAGCGTTATTATAATTTTTCTATTATAGTGAAATCCTCCTATAGTTGCCCATGTACGTAGCCTAAATTTGGTGAAACACGTAAATATTCTCCATTTTTAGCTGCATTTTTTTCAATTCCATTTTCGTTCAAAGCCAACATTGACCCATGTTTTCCTAACATTGGTATCAGAGCGAGGTTTTGTGCAGGGTCGTTGTTCATTATTTACATAAATGATAGTATATTGATCGTGAACAAAATGTGGGCAAAGTATGATATTGAAAAGTTCAATGGGAACAATTTCTCATTATGGAAAATGAGAATAAAAGCAGTTTTGAGAAAAGATAACTGTTTGGCGGTAATTGGATAGAGGCCAGTGGAGATCATTGACGATGGCAAGTGGAACTAGATGAATGGCAATGCAATTGCTAATCTACACATAGCACTAGCCAATGGAGTATTGTCAAGTTAGTAGAAGAATTAACGATGATGTGGCATCGCGAGCTTGGCCACATGTTAGAACGTGGTTTGAAAATTCTCTCAGAACAAGAGCTTCTTCCAGGGCTAAAAAAGGTTTATTACCATTTTGTGAGCATTGTGTTACTAGTAAGCAACACATATTGAAGTTCAGCAGTTTCACTACTATAAGTAAAGCTATCTTGGAGCTGGTTCATTCTGATGTTTGGCAAGCACTAATTTTGTCCTTATGAGGTGCAAGATACTTTGTATCTTTCATTAATGATTACTCCAGAAAATTTTGGGTGTATCCAATCAAGAACAAGGTAGACATGTTTGTAGTCTTCAAAATATTCAAAGGGCGTGTAGAGCGTGAACCTGAAAAAAAGATCAAGTGTTTGAGGACTGACAATAGAGGAGAATATACTGGTGATGAATTTGATAACTTTTGTCAACAAGAGGTATCAAGAGACAATTTACGACAGCACACACTCCACAAAATGGAGTAGCAGAGCAGATGAACATAACATTACTAGAAAGAACAAAAGTAATGTTGAGAACTATGGGGCTAGCCAGGTCATTCTGGATAGAAGCAGTCAAAAGCGCATGTTTTGTGATCAATCGGTCATCATCAAGCAATTGATCTGAAGACGCCAATGGAAATGTGGACTGATAAATTAGCCGATTATTCTTGCTTGTATGTATTTGGAGGTCCTATGTATGTTATCTACAACACCCAAGAAACATCAAAGTTGGATCTAAAATCCAAAAAATATAATTTCTTAAGGTATGCTGATGGAGTTAAGAGATACCGCCTGTGGGATCTCATTGCCTACAAGATGATAATCAACATAGGTGTAATATTTGTAGAAAGAAAGGTGCAAGGGAGAAAATTATAGCACTTCAAAAGAGAAATCATAGATTACTACAGTCGAAGTTGGAGACGAACGAGAGGTTATAGAAACGGCACTAGAGCCTGAAGAAAAAATAAGTCGAGTCTAGTGTTCCAAATGTTCGACGATCAACACGGGAGAGAAGAGAACAATCTTGGCACTCGGAGTACATTATGGAGGGCAATGTTACATATTACTTATTGACAGAAGATGGAAAGCCATCAACTTTCCATGAGGCTATACATAGCCAAGAAGTTTTTTTTGTGAATGGCAGTAATTCAAGAAGAAATTGAAACTTTTCATAAGAACAAGACATGCGATTTTGTTCCGCTACTACAAGGAAGACGACCATTGGAAATAAATGGGTTTACAAGATCAAACGAGATGGCAATGATCAAGTGGAGCAGCATCGTGAGAGCTATATGCTCAGGAAAAAAAGGCATTGACTTCAAAAAAAATTCTCCTGTGGTTCAACTCATAACGATATGTGCTACATTCGACTTGCATCTGGAGCAGTTAGATGTGAGCATGTGAGAACTACATTTATTCATGGAAAACTTGAAGAAGAGATTTATATGCTCCAACCAGAAAGTTTTGAAGGAAAAGGCAAAGAGAACTTGGTTAACAAATCTATATATGGTCTCAAACAGGCCCCGAGATGTTGGTATAAGAGATTTGATTCCTTCATCATGAGTTTTGGATACAACAGACTCCGTTCAGATCCGTGTGCTTACCATGAGATTTGGATATAGTGAATTCACTATTTTGCTGTTGTATGTTGACAAAATGTTGGATATAGTGAATTCACTATTAAAGACCTAAAGGTACAATTGGTTTGGGAGTTCGAAATGAAGGACTTGGGACCAGAAAACAAGATTCTAAGGATGCAAATTTACCGATATAGAAATAATAGGAAGATTTTGTAATGAGCCGACCTCTCACGGAGCCGTTATCTTACGTACTGTCCGCTCTGGGGTGGGCTTCTGCCCACTTATCCCCTCACGGCTTTCTGACGCATCCCCCAAGATTCGAACCCAAGACCTCCATCATATGGGAGACTTAAGTTGAATCCTGGTACCAATTGGACAACTTTTAACAAAATTCTGTCTCCACCGAACGGCTCCATTTCCTCATTGCCGTAAAGGTCGACGAGATCGAGAAAATCCACTCCAACCCGTGTACGGTGTGTTAAAAGGAAGGAAGACGAGAGTCCAGCCATTTTCCTTTTTGAAAACCCGCAGATCCATTTCATTTTTTGAAAACCCTTAGCTTTATTTCCTCATTGCCGACGAGATCGAGAAAATCCAATCCAACCCGTATACGATGCATTATGTAGATTTGTTTTGTAGTATGCATTTTTTATTTGTATACGTTATGTATTGCTATTCAAAAAATTGTAAATGGAATAATGCCGCCTTCGTGTTTGCTCAATATTATCAATTATTTGGTAACAGGACATTACACTATGGGAGAAATGAATGAAGTTCCTTCTATGCTGTCCAATAATGAGATGGTTGTTGACAATATCAACACTGTGGACAATGAACCGTTAGGAGGAGATGGAGGGCTTGTGCCTGTGGTAGGTATGATATTCATGAATGAACAAGAGGTATTTGATTTTTACAAGAGATGTGCTTACGCAGTTGTCTTCCCCGTGAGGAGAAGGAATTCGAAAAAGGACGACGATGGAGTTGTTAGGTATGTGATGTTAACATGTAGCCGTGAAGGTCGAAGAAGCAGTAATAGGACCAGTATTTTGAAGCCATAACCAACAAGTCAAACATATTGTAAAGCGAGGATTTCCGCTTCTACAGATAACGTCGAAACATGGAGAATTAACACCGCCCACCTAGAGTACAATCATAAAACAAGTCATTCTAAGTCTAGGTTGTATCGATGCAACCGAGAATTGAGTGTCAGTGTGAAAATGAAGCTTGAATTGAATGATATGGCAGGAATTCCATTACACAAAAGGTTTAATTCCGCAGTTGTGGAATCAGGTGGGTACGAAAAAATGGCTTACGTTGAAAGGGATTGTCGTAACTACATTGAACAAGTGAGGTGGTTACGACTTGGAGAAGGAGATGTTGCAGCTATACGATCGTACTTTTCAAATATGCAAGAACGGTGCTTGGGGTTTTACTTCAGTATCGATTTAGATGATGATTCACGGCTTAAAAATGTATTTTGGGTAGATAATAGGTCTAGACAAGCATATAAGGAGTTTGAAGATGTTGTCACCTTTGATACCACTTATTTGACAAATAAATATGACATGTCGTTCGCACCTTTTGTCGGAGTGAACCATCACGGATAGTCAACACTGCTTGGTTGTGGTTTGTTGTCGAATGAGGATACGGGTATGTTTGTGTGGTTGTTTAGGATATGGCTCAAGTGCATGCATGGCCAACCTCCCCATGGAATAATTACTGATTAAGATATGGCCATGCAAAAGGCGATTGAGATTATCTTTCCGAACACAAAGCACAGATTGTGTTTGTGGCACATCATGAAGAAATTGCCAGAAAAGTTTGGCTATCACATCGATAAAAGTTCAATATTTTCGTGTATACACGGATTGGTATATGATTCACAAAATGTCGATGAATTCGAAGAAGGCCGAAGAATAATGATCGATACGTTTGACTTGCATGACAACGATTGGTTGTCTGGCTTGTATGAGAACAGACGTCGTAGGTACCTTGCTTTTTGAAGACCACTTTTTGGGCTGGGATGTCCACTACCCAACTGTAACGTCTTTTCCGTTTCAGATGGTTGTTTCGGGGCAACCTACGAGGTTCGGGAGTCTGTTGTACATCTCAGGGGCAGGAGAAAGAAAACATATTTTGTCACGTATCGAAGCACTACATGTGAAGTTATTTGCAGTTGCCATCTGTTTGAGTTTCGAGGAATTATATGCAGGCATGCGATCACAGTCTTAGACCGTAATGACGTCACAATAATGCCAGATAGGTATATAGTGCGGAGATGGAGGAGAGATGTTAGTAGAGCACACACGAGGGTTGCAGTGTACTACGACGGGTTGGCTAGTACTCCTGAACAGATGAGATATGATGAGATGTGTCAGGCATTCACCTAGGTTGCAGATCTTGCTGCAAACGATGAAGGACAGGCACATGCAATAATGGGCTGGATAAAATGTCAAGCAGTAGAGCTGAATTTTTCAAAGTCGAGCAGTGGTAGTAATGTTCTTCCCCAGGCAACTACTCGTGTAGCAAGTCAACCAACTGATTCACAAAATACACAAGGTGTGAGTGTATTAGACCATAAATCATCTAAAATAAAGGGTGCACCAAGGAAAAATCGGATAAAAAGCCCGTTGGAGTCGACTCCAAAAAAAGCTAAGGTATGTCACTCTTTTAACCTCTTCAATTACAAATGCTATTTTATACTACAATTTCGTATAAATATAAATTAAATGTATATGCAGGCTACTTCGAGTAAATGCAAAGGAAAGAGACCAAAAGCTACTCATATTGATATGGAAGCCGCTGCACCTGTTGTCCAGTTAACTCAAAAAATTCAATGTTCTCAGTCGACACCATTGTCATATTCTCAAATGTTATTGGTACGTGAACAGATTTCGAGACACTATGATCCTTTTTTTAAGTGTTATTTATGTTATTCTTTGTAGGGTGATGCCGAAAGCCAGGTGTTTACCGAATAATTACCATAATCTACTTTTATCCATCCATCGTCCACAGGTCCTTACTTTGGTCTGCCACCTTTACCACTGCCAGGTGCCGTTGTCATCGGAACGGGTCACATGGGGTTCAATTTTGTTCAGGTAAATGGTTAATGTCTATCATGTCTACTGATCCATAAAATAGGTAATTTGCTGCTTAGAAGTTTATTAGTGTTGGTGGATACTAATTCATGTGTAATGGTCCATAAAATAGATACGTTGATGAGAACAGGTAATGCAAGTGGTTAAAATTAAACAATGAAGTTTGTGAAACACACATCATTTTTCTATGAATATTAACAGTTTTGTGATTTGTTGCTGCTTCTATTCTCAGGTAAATGTTATAGAATCTTCCCAAAGAGCTTCACACATTGCAAACCATTCCCATATCCTCCCCCATAATGGGCCAGTGACGTCGATGGGAAATAGCACACGAGAATGAAGATGAACTAGTTCATTTGTTATGACAGTACCAAGTTTGTTACTTTAATGTTCTTGAACTAGTTCCAGATGTTTGTTAAGTACTTGAGATTTTTCAATATTGTAGTTCTTAGTGGAAACTTTTGTGCTCAATTCAGATCTTGTTTCAGTTTTAGTTGATGAAAAGTTCATAGACTTGATGAGCTTTTAGTAAGTTTATGACGTGGTTATTTGTAAGCTGTGGTAATGTTAGATTATGTCGAAGGAAAAGCAGGGGATTTCAGAATATGCTTCTTCTCTAAGTTTGTTAAGTTGATATCATTAACCAAATGATTATGAGGTTTATAATCAACTATATAAAAGAAACTTTTTGCCTTTAATTTTCATACTATATATTTGTGCTCAATTCAGTAAAGCCATTACACTACAAACTGAGGCACTAAAAAGGGGATAAACCACAAAACATTGTCTCATTTCATAAGCTACAAACAGAGTCACTAAACACAGGATAAACCACAATAAAGAGGCTCATTTCAGTTCTATTTTTCAACCAACAATTAAACTTCAACATGGGATAACACATTTTAACATGGGATAAACCAAAAATACATAGGCTAACAAAGAGAAAATCCCATTCCTTCCATGCACGTCAATCATGGGCTTTTTCTTTTCCATTGAAGTCTGCACTTCGGTTTCCCTTGTGAAATGTCACATTCAATGAAATCTCGATGTCTCGTTGTTCAGCTATTCGAGCTAGACTGTCGAACAAGTTTGGCAAACCTTCGACTTCTTCTTCGACGGGTGCAGTATTCACTACCTCAGTAATAGTACTCGAATCACTGCTTGATGCTTCATTTACAACCGAATCATAATATCCACAATTGATACTACAAGTTTTGAATAATCGGCATTTGTTATTAGTCTCCTTTTCAACCTCAAAGCATTTCTCCCATTCGTGTGCACACCATGGACATCATCGTTTTATAGGGCAATCCCTAAATAAGTGCTTCGTGCTTCTACAGCCATGACAAACACCAAAATTCCGTCCTCCCATCCTGAATGGAAAATCCCAGAATGAAATCAATTATGAAGTTCATTGCAGTTAGCATATTGTCCCCATTGAAGTTCTTTACTGTTAGCATACTAATCATAGTTTTAATTTTAAATTTAAGTGATGAAATTGACAATCTGATAACAAATCTTTTAATAAATCACAAGATCAATCAATTAACCAATCGGAAAAAATAATATTAGAAAAAAAAAATTTAAAACAGCAAGAAAAAATATGACAAATACAGAATATTTACCCTGTTGAGACAAATAAAGATTCCATCGCCCGGAGTTCGATGTGAGTACGGCGATTGTGGACCGAGGCGACGGCCGGAGCTGGAGATGTTAGTATGGCGTCTGGGGATGTAGATGATGGCCGGATGTGGAATGCGACGGCTTGAGGTGGAGGTGGTTTCCGAGGGTTAAAATCGACGAAAAGGGGAAGCCCATGATAGAATTCAAATTTGGGGTTCTATGTCACAGCCGGTTCGTGGACGCCGGCGCCGGACGGAGTTGAAGTGAGTGCCACTTCCGGCGATTTCTAGGGTTTGAAAAGGAGAAGAATGGGAATGGGAGCGTCTTGAGCGTTTTTCGTTTTTGGAAGGAAATGAATTGTTTGTCTCAATAAATCATTTGCCAGTTATTCTGTAAAAGCTCTGTGAAACTCCTTCTGTAGTGTAGCGCGACCGTATTTTTTAACAACATATTTCACATCATATCACTATTTAAAATACATTTTTTTCAGTTATATCCATCAAACACACCCCGACAAAGACTTTAAACAAGATTTGAAAATATTTTTGTTCTTATACTATTTAATCTTGTCGTGTAGCACTAAAAAACATTCTTTTCTGGGAAGGATCAACCCAAGACACGCAAGCCTTAGCAGAGATCATCGGCCAAAACGAATCAATAGTTGTAACTGATTAATCCAACAACCCTCTTCTTGATCTCCTCTGGATTGGCACCCACAAGCTTATCCACCTGATCCCCTTCCTTCATGAACAAAAAAGTGGGCATGGCTTTAATCTCCATCTTTGATGCTAACTCCTGAGAAAACCAAACATGATTCTCAGATGATAACTACGATTTTTTGTGCTAAGATTGTATATCTGGCTGTATATTATTACCTTAACCTCATCGACATCCACCCGTAGAAACAAAATACCATGGTGACTTGAGTCCAGTCTTCTGAAAAACGGCTTCATAGCTACTGAAGGCATGCACCATGACGCCGTAAAGTGTACTATAACCTGCAGTGTTTATGAAAATCGTGGACGTGTGAGGCCTTTCGATGAAGAAATAAAACTAGCATGCACAGTTGCACACTAGACACGTGTTGAAGACTAAGTTAACATAAATATTTGTCTTGTCTCTAATAGATTAACTATAACGCCTCATCTTCGTTCATAGAAACATCAAGATACCTAGTGAAGGATTAAAAAAAATGGCTACATCGAAACTTACAGGACAGCCTTGTTTTTTAGCTTGAGAAGCGAAGAAATCCCATGTTTCTTCAGAGTCTATTTTGACAACTCGAGACTTCATTATTTTCTGATGATGTGCCATACGAAAAATCGAAAAAAGTTTCTTTGAATTGAGTAGCATGCAGTGTTCAATTTATTCTGGGATTTTAACAGGGATTCAAACGGATGGGATCAAAGTAGGACCCTCTATGAAAGCCAGCTCGACTCTATCCAATTCTTTGGGCTATGTTAATCGTGCATAACCAAAAAACAATCAGTCTACAGAAAATCCCAATTCTCCACGTCTCAATAATGTGAAACAGTAATGACATAAATCGAGCTTTCTTAGGATAAATTTAAAGTTGGCTACATTTCGGTTCCTTCTTGTTATATCTTTAAAAACACCAAAGCAATAGACTTCTGTCATTTCTTCTAAGGCCTCTTCTGATTTGAAATCTTGGTGCATCGTATGTCGATCCATGTTGATGAAACAAACTGAAACCCCGTATTTCGTGGTTCTTTGTTTCTCTTAGCTATATGGTTCATAGGCTAGCACTCCATCCTCGCTACACAGTTGTTCTGTTTTTTAATTCTTAGTCAGTTTCGTGGTGAACTTACGTGCCTGCAACTTAATAATAATTACGATTCTTGACAATTATTTTCGAAAGATAGCTATTTTAACAACTAAATTTTATCAATAATGTCTTGCAATGAATTTGCGTATAGTTCTCACCAGTTTCTACTTCAAGACAACATAGCAGCCACCAAAATTCAATTCTGAGACAACCTAATCTTCAATATGTCCCACATGTAGGCCTCGCAAAAATATGGATTTTTCTGCAATACATAGAGTACAAAATGACTAATTTATCCCCCCCCCCCCCACCACCCCACAAAAGGATATCTATTTGGTGGTTAATAGAAGCCTGCAATTCTCTGAAGATAAATCAAAACAGCCAAAAAAAAAACCTTCTTCGCTTGAGAACTACTATGGCAATAACAGCAAATTTCAATGGAGTATTTGAAGCTCTGCCTAACATTCCCAAGTTACACCGGGTCGAGAAAATGCCAAAGAAATCAACAATTACATGCTTTCTTAGCAGGAAAAAGGATGAAGTTGAAGACAACAAAGTGAATACTACAAGAAGATTGGCAATAGGCCTTGCTTCAATAGCACTCTTTGGAAATACAAGCATTGGAAATTCTCTTGCAGAGGACAATGGATTTTGGCTCACAGGACCTTTACCTGTACCCTCTGTTAACAATAGTGAGTTCTATACTTTATTTTCTATTTTGACTTGAATGTAAGAAAAGCTATAATCAGAAAGACTACTTATAAGTTTTCTTTGTCGTAGAAATTGACAATGAAGAGACAGGAACTCGTTCTTTTCTCAAGAAAAGAATCTATATAGCTAATATTGGAACTAAAGGGAGAATGTACAGATTGAAAAAATATGCTTTCGATCTCATAGCATTGGGAGATATGATAGGACAAGATACTTGGAATTACATAAGAAAGTATCTGTGCCTTAAGTCGACATTTATGTACTACGATTTTGATGAAGTGATCTCCGCAGCAGCAGTAGATGATAAGAAATCTCTTACGGAACTTGCCAATCGGTTGTTCGACAACGTTGAAAAGGTAATCTAATCATAACTAATCATTCATTTCCCTCACACAATTTATTTTAGAATGATGTTAGCTAATACCATTGGTGTTGAACGCCAATTTAGATGTCAACATGTCATAAGTCCTAATAAATAAATCATAACTTTCTCATATTTAATTAAACCTATAATTTGATGACACTAGTGCTGGCATCTAAATCTGTGTTAAACACTAGTAATCCTGAATACCATTACTTTTTATTTTAACTTTTACTGAAGACAAATTTTGGCAGCTTGAAAATGCAGTGAAAAGGCAGAATCTTCCCCAAACAGTGTCATATTATGCAGATACAACATCAATTCTCCAAGAGGTCATGAATCGAATGGCATAAATTTGTAACTCAGAAGAATTTATGGATCGTAAAACATTTGATTGTCCATTCTGTGTAAGACGAAGAGCAGGTGCATTCTTCGAATCACATATATCATATATCACAAAAAGAAGCATATATATGTAAGACAGTAGATTGCATTGAGTAGTACTGAACTATTTTCTCATTCAAATACAAATTGCATTTGATTTTCCTTCACAAATTCGTAGAAAACATTAAATATCCGAATGTACACGAATCCATAGATACACCTCGAAGACAGAAAATGGCAATTCCATCGGTATCAGCGATACAAAGACAGTATAGTACTATAGTCGTTACATACATATCTCACGTGAATGTTGTTAGAAGGGCTTGTTGTTCTTGGTTAAAAATCAAATGCCATTGAATTACAAATAACACACTTTCCTAAATCTAAAACAGTTATTATATAAAAAAAATTTAACCAATGCTAAGGCGAGAATCAGTAGATCTGAAGTTGGTTTGGCGCCTGGGGATACCAATCTCACAAGCATTTACACGTGCTGCAAACCGTAGTGAACAAAGTGATTCGCCAACAGATGAAGGATCCGGTGAAACATTGACAAACATCAGTGTCTTTGAATCTCCACCTAAACAAGGCTGAAAAGGACAGGGAAAAGGAATAGCATTAATCCTTTTAATCCAACAAAAATCGATAAATCACAAATATTCGAGTTAACATTGCAAGACCTTTATGTGATTTCACATTTTTTCTTGTTTAATATTTTTTAACAATATACTTGTTTTATTCGGTATTCTATGCATCAATCAGAAAAGTTGAACATTTAGATTTTTATTATGGCTAAGCAAGTAAAGTATTGGCAACTTAGAGCTTGTTTGGAAAGGATTAAAATTCAATTAAAATTGAAAATATAGCCGTTATTGGATCCCACTCGTCTAATAAAAGTCAACTCCAACGACTATATTTTCAATTTTAATCTGATTTTAATTCCTTCCAAACAAGCTCTCAATCTACACTGTTTAGTTTTTTATTAATTTGTCAGCAACATCAACAAATGTTATGCGAGTAATATATAACATAAAGTCAACCCGGAAAAACTCAATCAGCTAAGATGTTATATACCAACTAGGCAGGCAAAAGGATAATGAATCTCATCCACACGTAACTAATGATTGAGCTTAGGGCGTTGTAGCATTATTTTGCCCATGATAAATGAATGTTAGTGCTGGTAAGCCCTAAGTATCGGCCTCAACTAGCCATAATCATTGCAATGATTTATCAGCAACATCACCAAATGACTCCTATACAATATAAAATGAAGACCAAACAGCAAATTTCAATCAGATAAGATGGTGTATTCTAACTAAGCAACTAGAATTAAACTACTACCAGGAAAAGCTCATTTTAGCACCAAGTGCACTAGTCCAAGTTTAGACAAGTCCAGTAGTCTTGTCCCATTCAAGTGGCAATATAACCTTTCTCAGCGGACAAAAGGACAATGAATCTTATCCATAAGTAACAATTGATCTTAGGGCATTATAGAATTATTTTGCCCATGATAACCGAATGTTAATGCTGGAATGCCTTAAATATCTACCTCAGCTAGCCATAATCAAGCCTTGACTTAATTTGTTCCAACATCATTTTTTCTCAAACTTGCTCATATGCTACCGAGGCATCAGTAGAGAAAATTACCTGGAGAAGATAGGTTAGCTTTGAGTTCCTAAACGGAACGTGCTCCTCCTTCTTGGCCAAGGCAAATATAACATCACTTAGTGACGATAAACTCTTGTTGATAGCCTGATTGTTACTCAATGAGAAAGATAATTTAGGACAAATCTGCACTGTGAAAAAATTCAAAAATAATGGAGATGCTTCTTATTCAGTTATTCTAATACCTGAGTTTCTTTTAGGCGGTCCCCTGTAGATCCACTCTTAGAGAGACGCTCACTACCAGCAAGGTCAATTAAATTGAGGATGCCTTGCACTTGTTGATCAGTGCCCTATTGCCACAAAAAAGAACATAAAATCTGTGGCCATGTTTGTGTAGACAAAGATAAAGATGGAATCACGACAATAATGCAACAGAAAGCAGCTAGGTCCATTTACCTCATTAACACCCATTATTCGTAGTGTAAAGACAAAATGGCTCCTTGAAGACTGTTCATTCATTTGAGTCTTGCCAACGGATCTGAAGAAATTGAATTCCCGTAAGAGACAAAAGATTAAATGTGTAACAGTAGTCCAAATTGTGCACAATGGTGAGTCCATAGAACTAAACAGATATCTGAACTTGTATATGAAACTGGATGGAATGCACCTTTAAACTTTAAAAATTGACATTTAGAGTAAGAATACATGCTTGATCAACATACAGAATGGTGCGAAATATTCTTTCATTACCTGCTATGCGCAGCCCGCTCTAATAGATATGAGACCTCCTTGCTACTGCAAACATCAACAACTGTAAGATCAGAAACATGAGTGTTTCCATTAACATCATGTTTTATAGCATATTGCTTTCCCATGTTCTCCGGCCGAGGTGCATCAAACCCTGATCGATTTGTAGCTAGCAAGTCTCGTATTGTTTCATTGTATATTTCAAGCATTGACACCTAAATAATCAGATACGAATAATAATTAGAAGGCAGGAATAAGCAAGCTAAACTAGTAGACATAAAATGAGAATGGCAATCACTACACCTGCATTTCATATTTCCAGCCTTGAGATTGAAGAGTTTGCCGGGTCTCAAAAACTTGTTCTAAGGATCGTGGAATCAAACCTTTCTGATCAGGTGTACCTGGCTTGCCCATCATCGTAAACGTCTTGCCAGAACCAGTTTGTCCATAGGCAAAGATACAAACCTGAAACAGCACAGTTATCGGTGACCGTTAGGATTTTAGACTGACCAGTAAAATGGAGTGAAAATAATCTGCATGCATATCTTGTGAAATCAAGCATTCTTCTGTAGCCACAAGACAGATCATAAATAGGAGAATCATAGCACAATCTTCAAGGGATATAAGAATTAGAAAAGCAACCAAACAAATTCAAGATGTAACTGGTCAGCCTATCATCTTGAGTTCATGGACTCAGATCTATAATCTTCATATTAGAAGAAGCATATTTACCAGACAACAGTTACAGCAGTATGAAATGTTAACATAATCTAATGGCTAAGAAAGATCATCATCCAAAATTGTGCGAAGTTCATATGCAGCTACCAACCTCAAGTTTTGAAGTAAGAACGCGATAGTACTCTCTATTTGTAGTTCAGAAAAAATGATAGATTGGGAGATGTAGGGAAAACGTTACCTTGTACCCATCCAGAGCACTTTGAACAAGTTGTGATATCTCAACAAAGACATCTTCTTGGGAGGCTTCAGGTGTAAACACTTTGTCAAAAGTAAAAGAATGCTTTTGTCCTGATGAAAATAGGAAAATTGATGAAAAGAAAGTACCACGATAATGAAAAATCAAAATCCTGTGATTATATCCCTGTGACTCTATTTCAATGAAGACCCACCATTTTGCGTCAAATCAATGCCTCGATCGAGTGCTTCCATTGCTATAGGGAAGGAGATAACTTTAGCATCAGTTCCAACCCCATCATCAGACAATAGAGGTCTCACTCTACAGAAAACACGGATATTCCCTTTTAACTCCTGTATTGACAGAGGATTCTAGTTAACACCATCTCATTGCATCTCATTGATGGAAGGAATGCAACAATTTTCTATCAAAATTCAGATAGGCTAAAACTAAATGTGAATATGCACAAAAACTTTTACCAGTATAGTGTTGTGTAATTTCTTCCGAACCTTCTCTCCTTCTACAATTTTTAATTCTGCTTCAGCCACACTATTCTGTAACTCAAGAAGGAGTGCTTTTTGCTCCTCAAACTCTGTTTTTGTCTCCATCGCTGATACATCACACAGCTAAAAAATGACAAAAAATCAAATAAAAAGAGAGTACTTGAACCAGTAATTATCAACAGGTAAACGCAAACAAATAGTAATATCAACAAAAGCTGAAAATGCAAGACCAGGAACCTGCAACTTCTTTTCTGCAAAAGCTAGCTGCTCCTGCAGCCGTCTTATTTGCTCACTTTGAGACAAACATGTTGACTGGAAAAAATTACGTGACATTTGTTAGTAATTGCATTTCCTGTAGTTGTTTGAAAAGCATTACATATTAAAAAAAAAAAAACCTCCAGCTCATTTGATTTTACAGTCAGGTTATCTATCTCCTCAAAAGATTTCCCGGTGAACTCTTTATATTTTTCTACATCAGCTGATAAAGACTGGACTTGTGACAACTGGCGATCGCGATCATCTCTTACTTGTTGCATATCACCCCTCAAGCACACAACTTCATTTCCTAGTGCTTCCTTCTGTTTGATAGCCTCATCTTGCAAAGACTTGGAAATAGCAAGGATCATAAACCTTTGTCAGACAGTAGGAAATAGCAGTAGAGTGCTTTAATGAGACTTGTTAAATCTGGATGGTCATATTAACAACAAAGCCCGGAGAAATGTCATGCATTCAAAGAAATTAAAAAGTTCTGCAAAAAATGGAATATAGATGTGTCGATCTTTGTGATCTTCGTCAATCTCCATGATCTCTATCGATTATAATAAATACAATTATATATACACTTATGTTAAGTCATAATCTTCGTCAATCTTTGTTATCTTCGTCAATCTCCATGATTTTTGTCAATCTCACTGACGCCCCCCCTCAAAATAATACAAAAGAACTCAAAGGTCCAACTTCAATAGGCAGCCCAAAACTAACCACACATATGGGAAACAATGAAAAACTCCTAGAATCAAATTGAACTTGTATCCCAAATTATACTGCCATACTTCTCACACTTTAATCGGCCACCCTATTGTCGCTGAATTAGATTTCTTTTCTTTCATAATGAGAAGAGAAAAAAAATTCATCTTACTGGGAGCTTTTTGAAAAATAAAAAATCTATATTCCTAGTTTCTTTTTTTTTATTTATTTTTTACAATGAGGAGAGGGAAAGATAAGATAGAGATAGAAACTAGGAAGATCAAAATAGGTTTAGGATGGCAAGAACTACACCGCACTCAATGTATCAAAGATTCACACGTTGACAAAAGTTTTGTCAACCGTCGACCATCACAAGAAACCCACCGCAAGAGCCACACGTTGAAAAAAATTCTATCAACCGTGGACTACCATAAAAGTCGCACGTTGACAAGAATTATGTCAACCGTAGACCACCACAAAAAACCTACGCCTAAGAGGCTGAGTTATGCCCAAAGAAAATGGAGGATTCAGTATAAAGTTTATAAGGTAGGCTCTGATACCATGACAAACTTTCGTCTAAATCCTCTTTCTTTGAGGAATTCCTTGTATTATATAAGAAGAGTATTACCTCATATAACTAGGGTATCAATCTAAATATAATAAATGTAATCAACCTAAATATGGTAAATACAATTATATACATAATTACGTAAAGCCATAATTTTCGTCAATTTTCGTGATATTTGTCGATCTCCATGATCCCTGTCGCTCTCGTTGACAAGATGTACATGTAACTTTTGCATAAAAGACTAGCTTAAATTTTTGAAACATCTTGCAAATTATCATCCATAAGTTCCACAAGTCACAATTCTTCCATTTACTCCTTCAGAAAATATCCAGTTAACTATTGCAAGTTCTCCCATTCAATCATGCATATTCATACAGCAGAATGTTAAAGAGGCAGTGAATTAAAACAGACCAGTAGTTCAAAATTTGGAGAAGCATACATTTATTCAAATCCTGCACCTCACCCTAGTTCTGTCATTCAGTCCATACATATTCACACAGCAGTTAAAAGAGGTAACGAATTAGGAAGAAAAACAAAAAAATAAACACCAGTAGTTCAAAATTTGGAGAAAGTTAAGGAGAAATGAAAATTTCAAGATTTACATGATTAAACTCTAACTATGCTCAAAATAAGATTCAAAGGTTACAAATAGATAAACAATCTCCTGGAAAGCATATAAAGGCATAAATGTAGAAATAAATCATCCTTTCTCCTGGAAAAACACATAATGGTCTCGCATATGATGAGTGCGTAAAAAGTGTTGAGAGTTGTCCACCAAGTCAAAACAAAAAGATAATACTCACTCTTGATGAAGTTAGCTGCTCCTGCAAAGATGTATAGTGTCCCCTCAAAGTGCTCAGGTTTTCCACCACTACCGCCTTCTCTTTCTCAACTCGTTTTAGTGTCTCATTTGTTGAGGCAAGTTCAGACTGAAGTCTGCTATTATATTGCTGCAAACTTGTGTTATACTCCTGCAACCGCTTGTACATGTCATTAAGTGACTGTATCTGCACAAGCCAAACAAGGACCAAAAGTTACAGTTTTCAGCAGATTATTTTATAGAAACTATTGTGAAACAAAATTTCGGTTATTTGTCTTGTCTCTTTACCTTCTGGTTGGCACTAGAGCTGTCTTGTTGAGTTCTCTTCAAATCTTCTGAAAGGGAAGCCTGCAGTCTCTCTACAGCTAGTCTAGCATCTTTCTCTCTTGCCAAAAACTCCAATGCTTCCTGATGATTGAATTAAACAATTTAATTCTTCGCGAATACACAAAACAATAGCCTCCAAAACAACAACACTTGGCTCATCAATGTGCATCTTACCAATTTATCCAGTTCCTCCTTTGTGAACTTCTCCTGTAGTACTTCCAGATTCTTTCTCAACTCCATAATCATTGAATTCAACTCTTCTTCCTTTGCCTTCATCAGCGACTCTGAGAGTGAGGAAATAAGGTTATTGCATGTTAGAAATTCTACCTATAGCATTTCTTGTTAGCCCGAAGCACTGATGACTATATCAACAAATAACCCATACCCATATCATTACATTTATTCTCTGCTAATTCCAGCAAATTCTTCAGTTTCTCTTGTTCTGTAACAAGATTTCCTTCATGCTGCTGGAACCACCGGATGCATTGTTTGAGCTTTTTAATGCACTCGGTCATTTGCTCACTTTTTTCCTGGAAGAACATCAAAAGCTCAACAAATTTAATCCCAGCAAAGCACTCGAGCAGAAAACTCATCCTCGCTTGATCTAATTTCCAAAGACACTAATCTCAGAAGAAAATGCTGCCCAGAAATAACCAGACTCCATACTTTTACTCACCTTGTAGTTAAATTTATTCTTCACTTTGAGCTTCTCGTGGAGTAATGCCTCGACATCTTCTTTGGTGAACTCAATTACACCACAATCAGAACTGGCAGTGCTAGGTGGCCCAGCCGTTTGGGACACATCTTGGGCCCCATTAACTACAGAAAATGCTTGCCTGGTTAGTGTTCTTGCCCCAGTATTCGCTGGCATTTTCATGTTCCCTATCCTGCGTCGTTTATCTACCTGAACCTCGCTGACAATATACTTGCTCTGGAAAATTAAGCAAATGCAGACAAAAACAAATAAAAACATCAGAATGAGTGCACCAAAATAATAATAAGAAACAAAGTTACCTGTTGTAGTTCTCCCAGAGAAAAAAGGAAATTGTTTGGGCAATTTTTTCAACTAAAGGCAGATTCGCGACTTCTATTTTAAAATTAAGAAAGGGAATTTTTTGTCTGAAATGTAGTCGGATCCCTATACCTATTCCCATTACATGTGCTAATCCGGAAAAAAAAAGACATTTTCAAAGAAAAAAAGGCTAAAGATAAGCAAAATTGGGAAAACATCAGTGATTAATGAAGGAAGAACTTACCTGTGAAGGACTCGAAGGAGGCTTGTTCTGGTTTTTGGAGGCCATATGAATGATGATCCTGTGTGGGTTTTCTATTGAAGGGTATGTAGAGATAGAAAGAGAGTGAAGTCAGAAAGATAAACGGATGACAGTTTCAAAATTTTGGTGGGGCCATGGTTAATTGCAATTGAAGGCAGAACTGTGTCCTTGCTTTGAATTGCAGTAATCACTAATCACAGAACAATAGAACACAAAGACGATGAAGGAGTAAAAAATTACACACAACAGAAAATCAATTGTTTAACCTAATCTAAATATCGGCAAGGAAAGGCAGTAACTTTGATTCGATTTGCGGATAATTTTGACTCTCTATCGTGGATTTGCTCGATAGCTTCAGTAAATGTGGGGTTAGGGTTTGTGGATCCGGTTAGAAAGAGACACTGAGGGCGGAAGTGGGGAGTGTGAGTGAGGATGAAGTTTTGAAAATTTTCAAAATGGAAATCCGGCGGCATTGTGAAAGATCGTTGTAAATGTCTCTTGACCATTATGCCCCTGCCGAGATTCTCTTTTCCAAAATACTCTATTATAAAATATCGACAATTTTTTTTTTTTTTGATACCCAGGTATCCTAACTTAGCCAGACTAAATTCTGTACCTTTAGCCACTAATCCCTCAGCGACTCGAGGAGGTAAACTGCGGGTTATGCCCTTGTTGACTCTCAGGTTCCTACACTGCTTATACTCTTGACCCCCAACAGAGCTCTCCTCACTGTCTTCCAATCATTGCCTTGCTTTCGAGAAAATCCCCCTTCCAAGACAAAAAAAAAAGAAAAAAAAAATCGACAATTTGTCTTCCTACTACGGTGTGTTTAATGGATTTTATTGAGGAAATAATGTATTTTAAATAGTGTTATGACGAGAAGTATGTGGTTGAAAAGTAAGGAAAAATTATTGATGTGATGAAAAATATTATTTTTATTGAAAAATGTGTGGTTGAAAATGAATTTTGAAAGAATGTATTTTGAGATAATGTAACTAAACATGGTTTCACATGGTGCCTTTTTTTAGTACAGAAAAGGACACCGTGCGGCAGTAGTCTGCTCTCCTAGACTATCTTCCATCTTTTTTCGATCGTTTCGGGATGAAAGAAAATTTGATTACGATTTCTAAAAAGCTTGCAAAATGAAATTGAAATACATCGAATATAAATTGATCATTGATTTCTTGAAAGTTAGAAATTATAATTGATGAAAATAGAAAATTACAATGACTAGTGGAAGGGGCGAACACTAGAAAGTTTAAAAGATTGTTTGAAAAACTAGTACCACATATAATAGCATTCTGAATAAAAACCTAAGTGATAAGAGTAGACGTTTAAATTCCAAGGAATCATACTAAACTTTTCCAATATCATGTCTATTTTGCAATTGAATTAAAATATTTATAATGTGCGGTCGAAGTTGGGAAAACTGCGGCTACGATTGGGTCAAGGGGTTAGTTGAAATTGCGGTCCTTGACACATGGGCTAAGACAACCTTGAACAGTCGTAGGAGCATGTTTAGGGTGACGAATACGAAAACATTTGTTAGTGACGTATGATATAGATGAAATTTCAATTATTATAGAAATTGCGTGAATGATTTGAACATTTAATAATTGAATTTTATAATAATGTGTATATTAGAAACAACGATGACACTATTTTGAATGAATTTGATTGGTTTTTAGCTTTTAAAATTAGAAGAAAAAATTGACAAGTTTTTATGCATTTACAAATATTTTATCTAGAGTGTACTATCTCACTAGCTGTATTATATTTGAACGACTTTATATCATTGCAATGGTTTTTCATAAATATAAAAATGATCCCAATTTTAATAAAATTATATTTTCTACAGAATTAAAGTTTAGAAAATATTGAAAATACTTGTTTATGTTATTTCTTTTAGCATGTATCATGGACTCTCGATACAATTTATCACGTACTAAGTATTTAATTGATCGGATTTTAAGAGCTTTAAATTTTAACACACATATCACTTACAAAAATTTAGAACAAACTTTACGTAAAATGTATGAATTATGCACAATAAATATGTGTAAATATTAGTCGGGCACCCTTTGCACTTACTCTTCCCGCTAATATTAAAGAAGACGAAGCTCAAATATTAAATTTATTTGAAGACATTAATATGTATAGATATGATTCGATAGGTTCTTCTAGTAGTAGTATGTTTACCGCATGTAATCAGACATTGGACGCAAGTCCAAATGTATTGCCTATTGAATTACCTAATTACTTTAATCATCAAGTGCCTAATAATGCATCAATTAAAAAAGTTCAGTAGAAGTAATTAACTTCTAGCGAAAGTACTAACGACGATGGTCAGTTGTTCTTGTAATTACAAAAAATCTACTAATACCTTCGATTAACATTGTAATTTCGAAGTCTGCTTTTAATACATGTAAGAGAGTTCTATCTGAGGTCGGGAGTCAACTGGAAAAAGATATTTTAGAAGTATTAATGTGTTTGAATGATTGGCAAGACGATCATTTTCGATTACAAGATAAATATGTCGAAATTACATATCATCGGGGTAAGTGATATTTTATTTAACTATATTAATAAAATTTGATATTTTATAATACTATTTTTAATTTATTTTTTTAAAAAAAAATTGTACATGTAACAATTTTTTCGTGTATAATTTTTAACTCCACCTACTCGAAATTTAAATAGTCAATTCCAAGCCCAGATAAAGGAGGAATGATTTATCTAATACATAGACACTTATCAAGGCTAGAGAGAAATCCGTTTATAGGGTTGGTGTCATTATTACTTTAATTTGCCTTTGGAAAACCTTTCCATCCGCTTCAATAAAGGTGAGTTTTTGTTGGTATATCCATTTATTTCTTGGTGTTGTGTACCATTTCCAAAACCCCTTTAAGAGGCTTCTTCTTTAGCTCATGTTGGTCAAATTTGATACATCTCATTTTCCATCCATCCATGATCCATGGATATATGTAAACGTGTGTGTTGTTAAACTTCTTGGATAAGACTGGTTATGTTGCTTTCCAACTCAAAGTGGCCTTCTGCACCTAATGAGTGACTGCATTTCTTTTCTTTAAGTTGTTTGATGTACACATCTTGCCTTTTGAAGGTGAACAATACTTTTTTTGTGGATTATTGCATATCATGATTAGTACACAATATTATACGGTAACAGAATTATGTACAAAGCTTTAGTCTCTGTTTGACAAAGTTTTTTTGAGATTTTAAGTTGATCAAACTTTATTTTTAATTGATTCGCAACTTTTATCCATTTTTTATAACACATTTCATGAGACCACCAACTTATAATCTTAAAATGCTTTGTCAAACAAGGATAATTTTTCCTTCTTTAGCCCGTGTTTGGTTGAGAATTTTTTAGAAAAGACTTTGTAAAAAGTGATTTTTTTGAATAATGTGTGATTAAAAAGTAGAAAAAAGTTATAAGTTACGCGTAAAATTATTTTATTAGGATAACGTGATTGAAAGCGAGTTTTAAAAATATGAGTTACGGAAAACGAAAACCAAACGGGGGGCTTAATAGATGTGTCAAGACGGATGGGCCGGTCAAACCCGTGAAAACCGGCCCGGATCGACCCGGGACCGTGGGCCGACCGGTGACCCGAGCGGTTAACCCGCTGGCTCGTGAAAAAAAAATTAAAAATATTTGAAAATAAAGGGGGGAGATAACCGTTGTACTTATGCTATAAATATTTGATAATAGTAATTAGAAATGCATTTAGTTGTTATTTGTTTAGTTAAATTTAACTTTACAAAGTTATAAATAATTCATGTAACATTAAATTTGAATTCTATGTAAACATTTCTTAGTATAAATATGAATTTATCATTTTGTTCAATTCTTAGTTTACATTTAACAAAAAAAATATTTTTTGCTATAAATATGGAAAATTCTATATTTTTATAATTTTATTTATACAATAATACGGGCCAAATCGGAACAAGCCGCGATCTGTGACCCGCATGGGCTCGACCCGGATGGGTCAGCGGGCGAGCCTGGGTTGTAGTCCAAAATTTGTGGGCTGATCCGAAACCGGCCCGGAACCCGTAGTGGGCGGGCCTTTTTTCACGCGGGCCGTTACCGGGCTGTTGGCGGACCGACCCGACCCGGACCACCCGAATTGACACCTCTAGGGCTTAACATTGTCCATTCATGTTCTCGTTCAACACTTTTGTAGATACTTATGAAACTTCTCTTTAATTCATTTTATTTAAATTCCCTTGTTTTGCATATATCTACAAAACACATACCAAAATTAGAACATTTATAAGAAACTCTCTATTTTTGATGATCGTATTCTACTAATTAGAGAGTAAAAAAAATTTAAGTACTCTAATAAGATATTTATATTGTACACTTAATTTTACTACTCCATTTAATTTTTTTTCATATTTTTTATTTTTACTAGATTCATCCAAATTATTACATTATTTTCTTCCATTGAAAATTGAAATATTTTAAATGTATTTAATTATTGAGAGTGCGTTTGTCTCTCCAAATTTTAAGAAGTCTTTTAAAACATAATTTTAAGAACTGACTCTTTAAAATAGTGAGAATTTTATGTTTAAAAAGTCTCTTGAAATGTAGATATTTTGAGAATTATGAAAGATGAATTTTTTGGAATGTATAATTAAAAAGTAGAGAAATTATGAATGTAAGTGCAAAATTATTTTATTAGTAGAATATATGGTTGAAAATGAGTTCATATTTGAGCTCTAATCTTAACTCATTTTGAAAAATACATTCTTCTAATAAAATAATTTTACACGTAAACTCAATTTTTTATATTTTTATATTTTTTTACTTTTTAACTATACATTTTTCAAAAAAAATTACTGCTACAAAATCTATTCTATCAAAAAATAGGGCTCAAACAAACCTTGAACTTGAAGGAAGTGAGTTTTGAAGAATCTCTACCAATCAAGGACTTATTCTTTCTTTAAAGATTTGACACATGAATTTTTAACAATTAGGAGGCCATGAAACTCTAAGGCCCTGTTTGATAATATATCTTTTCCATGGAACTATGAATTTGTTTTCCATTTTCCACCATTTTGGTTGTTTGATGGGCACAATTTTCTTGGCAAAATATTTTCTTACTTGTGCCCACACGTGCACATTTGGCTGGTTTTTGGGGAAAACCTTTTCCCACCAAAATGTTGGGAAAAGGTTTTCCAGGTGCTTTTCATTTTTTATTTTTTTTTATTTTTGGCAATAGAAACAAATTTGATAATCAATTGTAAAAAGAATTTTCACTTTAATGGACAATTTTCATGTAAAACGAAGTCAAACGAACACTAAACTTTGATGAAAAAATAGTTTTTGAGCAAAAACTTTTTTTTTTCACTTTTTGGCAATGGTAACAAATTTCATAACCAATTTTTTTAAAAAAAATCACTTTAATAGACAATTTACATGTAAAAGAAAGCCAAACGTGAACAAAAAAAAAAAAATCAAAAATCTCAAATTTTTTCTGGGTGAAAAATTATACCAATCAAACACACTTAATTAACAATTCCCTATAAAACAATTTTTGGGCAATTACTTTCCCTGGAATTCATTTTCTTTCCACTCATTTTCCACCCTTACAATCAAACGCACCCTAAAACTTTATCTCAATAATTCGATTATCATATAATCTAAAAGCTTAAATTTTTAAATATGATATAAGGTTATATCCCGTTTGACACCCGTTTTTTTACCCATTTTTAAACAGTTGTTTCATTACGTGTGGGACCCGTGGCCAACTCTTTGTCATAAGGCGCTGACAATGTCTGAAAAAGTGTTTCCCTCTTTTAAAAAATCCCCATAATACCCTTCAAGTTTTGTCTTTCAAATAAAGTGGTAGGTGTGGCACATGATGCAATTTGCAATTTGAGTTGAGGGTAAAATGGGCAAATTATTTCAACGGTCAAGTGTGTGGAACCTGTACTCCGACACAACCCACTGTAGACTTCTGTTTTTGCTAGAATTCTACTGTAGTAAAATGAGAAATCTTTGGAAAAATAAGATTCAAACGGGGGCATAATTTATACACATATCACTTATATTTATGCCTCCATTTGGCAAATTTATAAATATATAATATATAAGAATCGTAAGAAAAATATTAGTAGTGAGTCTCACAAAATGTGTTGATAATTATAAATAATAGTGATAAATATATGATTGAAATTGATATTCAATCTTAACTGAATTTATAAAATCAATTTATAAATTGTATCCAAAATATATCAAGCAAGGAAGTGGTATATGAAGAGTCATTTTGACAATCATTATTATAAAAAAAAAAAAAAAGAATTTTGAATAGTGATTTTTAGAAGAATGTGTGGTTAAAAAGTAGAGAAAAGTTTTTGAAATGCATGTAGAATATTTTATTGTCTGAATATGTGGTTGAAAATGATCATGTAACAAATCATAAAATAAATTAATGGGTATCAAACAAACACGAAATTTGCAACAATTGGCGCGATGACAAGGTTGTTGCCTTGTCCAATAATGAGCATTCTTATGCTTTTGATGTGCCTTTCTATTTTTTTATCAAAAACAATACGTAGGCCAACAATGTAGTAGTGGCAAATGGCTCTCATTTTTGTGCAAATGCTATAATGAAAGCCGGTCATTAGGAACATCAGCTGACTCCCAAAATATTTGACATTCATTTCCAACAAAGAAAATATATCAATTATTTTGTTCGACCTAAGTATTTTAAAAATATGTTCCATTTAATTGTAAAATTTAAGAATTCCTCAACTTATATAATATATTTGGTAAGGTAAATTGAACAATACTTCATAATAGGGTTGGACATAGTTCCATTTGGTTTTGAATTCAAAAGAATCAAACCAAACCATGAAACAACGATTTTTTGGATAATGGAACCAATGATATATATATATATATATATATATATATATATATATATATATATATATATATATATATATATATATATATATATTTTTTTTTTTTTTTTTTTTTTTTTTTTAAATTATGGAACCAAAACCATTCGATTCTAGTTTGATTTGGTTCTAGTTCCATTACTTAAATTTTCAAATGATAAATACAAATTAAGATCTATCACTATATTCGTAAGTAACATATGCCTATCAAAAAAATAAATATCAAACATTCAGCAAACTCAACTTCAAATTATCAATCATCAAATGAACTTGGAACTTTGAGCCTACACATGATACATGATCGACACTTAGCACTATAGCAGCTAGCAGGTTAGCGTGTAATAAAATTTATTCACAAAAGTCCAAACTAATAAACAAAACATAGTCATAATTTGAATATACAAACATCAAGTTCCGTACCCATACAAAATATTGTAGAGTAATGCTATTCATCCCCACTGGGGATGAAAACACAGTTTACATGGCGTTAATGTGGCATTAAATGATAGGTGAAATTAAATAAGTCATTTAATTTCACATTTCATTTAACCTATCATTTAAAGACACATAAACTGTGTTTTCATCCCCACTGGGGATGAATAACATTACTCAATATTGTATAATAACAATAATTCACTAATATAAACAAACGAGTCACTGATAAAAGTTGATTTTTTTTTATTGATTCACTCATTAATAGAATCAGAACCAGAACTAGAACCAAATGGTTCTTGGTTCTAAGAACCAAAACAATCAATTTTTTTGTAAAATCGAACCGAATGAATCGTTTGGTTTGGTTTGGTATGGTCTAGTCTGGTCTGATTATTTTATCCACTCATACTTTATATATAGATAAAAATAAGTGATAAACAAATAGATAATATTAATTTATCCTATGAAATATACGGATAAAAAATGATTATCAGTTATTAAAAATTTATAAATAGTAGCCAAAAATGGGCAACAAATGGTTCAGTATCTTATGATTAACTCATTATGAAATTGGAGGGCGAGGATACTAATAAGTGTGTTTTACACACTTATTTTGGGCTACAAACATTGATAATTGTTAATAAATATGTGGAATGTAACTTAATTCGATGAAATTTGTGTTTGTAAGACAACGATGATGAATATGACGAAAGTTAGGAGAAAAATGAAAAAAAATGACTAAAACAAAAGAAAACCAAAGTTCAAGGACCAATGTGTAAATAATCGAAAGATGACCAGGAGGAGAGATCGAAGATGTCAATATGGCGAGATCAAATTAATCAATGGAATGAAACATTGGAAGAAGAAGAAGTAGGAAAAGAAGTCAATAAATGCAAAATGAAGTTCAATGACCAAAATGCAAAGCTATGTAAGTTTCTTAATACTATGCGGTCGCATAGTATTAAAACATATGCGGTAGCATAGGTTGCTTCAAAAAATTTCAGAGCCATTTTAGTTCTTCTATGCGATCGCATAGAGATGAACTATGCGGTCGCATAGTTGAAATATTTGGTTAGAATTCTGGTTTTCTTTTTTGAGTCAAATACCTATGGAAACAAATTTTGGGATGCGTATTTAAACCCTAGAGTCGTCCAGAACGCGTAGGAGGATATTTATAAGGCTTTTAAGAAAAGAAAAGATGCAAGAACGCGGAGAATAACACCATGATGCAAAGATTAATCTCAAAACTTGAATTGGTGATGTCGTTCTTCATCGATTTTTTTAGATTTTCTTTGTTCCACCATGCTAGGCTAGATTCATTATGTACTAGGGTTGGATGAATTATGTAATATAATTCTTTAACTTTAGTTTTACAATTCTTGACATCAAAAGCACCTTTTGGATATTTGAATGATTTATATGAATTTCTTTTTCTCCATAATTATTGTATACATAATTGTGTAAGTTTGGTGTATTTCATGCATTCGAAAAAAAGTCAATATGTTCCACATGGTATAAATCATCATAGGGTCTGATAGGAGATAGAAATATAACACTATACCCTATGCGAATCGTTAGTTGTTTACAAAATTCATGCATTCTTGTATGTTCGCATCCGTCATAGAGATATAGTCGGGTCACATATTGGAATATGTTTAACTTTACTCGAGAGAGACTGTTAAATAAGTTGGGAGCATTGATTTTTCAATATTCCAATCGTGTCTCAAGGTGTAAGACTAGGTTTAGAGAAGAATATTACAGAGGGATTCGTGATTATAGTATATTCATCATACATTAGGAAAACTTCACTTTGCATTCGACTTCAAATTCATTAAATTTGATTCATCACTTGTAATTGCATCAACATTACTATTTTAGTTAGAATTTTATTATAATAAACAACTCATTTTTATTGTTTCGGTTAAGATCACGATAATTTGAATTAGAACTAATCAATCCCCGTGGGATGATATTCGGATTTAAAAAGTCCACTTTATTACTTGTAACGAACAGTACAGTTATGGTGATTTTAATTCGATATATTTTCGTGAACAGATACCAATTAAAATTCATGATGAAAATGGTTTCGCCGTCTCTACTAGATACCGAATGAAGACAAGGTGCAAGATTCGTGAATTAATCTTCTCTAATTCGAGAGATGATGAAGCCGGATATATGTTTTTGTTTTAGCCCTCGTTTGGCGCCCATTATTTTTCATTAAATTATAATTTATTTTTTCTCTCTTCTTATGAACTACACATTCTTTAATAAATAATATTACATGTAAACCCAAAAACTTTTCATTCTTTTTTAATTACACATTCTCCAAAAAATTACTATTCCTCTCATTATAGTGTGGAATAATGAGGGTCAAACGGACGCTAATTTATGTTCATTTTTATTATCCTTTAGCTTTTTATTATTAGTTGTATTTTAGGTGGTTTTTATTATTTATGAGGTATCAAGGCACCAATAGTGCACTTTCATCTAACTAACAATCACTACATCAAAATTTTTGGTCAACTCATTTTTTATCCACAAATTTCATAGGATATACAAATATTAACTACTTCTCCAACATAAATTTATTATGTTATAAACATTGCTATTTATAGACACCGACCAGACATATGCTAAATATATATGAACGACTTAGCAAAATTTTGACAGAGTTATTGTTTTAAATGTTACTTTAAATAAATTTTACTTAATCATTTTTGTTCATTCGATTCTTCACTACTTTTACGTGATCGTGATGATAACTAAAGACATCCTGCTGGAAAAAAATTAAATTATACATAATCTTTAGCCTTTGTTTGAAAATGATTATTTGAAAATCACTTTTTTTAACACACATTTTTAATCAAGTTTTTCCGTAATTATTTTCTTAATTTTTAACCATATATTTCGTAAAAAAACCACCGTCACACAAGCACTTAACTTCTTTATGGATTGTAGGTTATTGTAAATTACACTATCGTTTATTTGAACAGGCAGCTATGCAGGTCCATCAAAATATACTTCTTTTCTTGATTTAGCTTGTTTTGTTTCCACAAATGAAAAAGTTAAGGGGATGTTCTCTTTGTGTTTCAATTTTGTATTTTGAGTTTTGAATTCATTTTGGGTTCTGTGTTTTGAATGTTCATTTTGAGATTGTTGAAAATGTATTACTTTTGGTATTTTGAAAAATTGTTTTGAAAATACCCCAAACGCATTTTAAAAATTTTGATATGATTATAACTGAAAACGACAAATTCGTAGTTTTGGGTCTCCATAACCCAATGGGAAAGTTGGCCAACTAGTCAGATAACAAGAGTTTGGTTATCATATCTACATTGGAAAATCGCATTTACATAGCACTCCGACCGTTATCTGCAACGTAAAACGATACTACAGTCGTTATCTGCTGTAATTTTATTTTTTTTAATGAAATGACCTCTAATAATGGACTCACTAACATGTATAATAAAAAAAGATTGACTAGCCACAAAGAACGATTGAAATGACATAACTTTTATATTATCGATATAGTGAAAGCACAAGTCGTCTTACTCATATGTGTCGATTAAGTTAATGAACATATATCTCAACATTGTACGTATCATTTGCATGTTAAATATAAATAAGTTTCACTTATTATTTTCATGGGACGAATGGGCTGTGATTGCTTATATTCGTATTTAGACATGTAACAGGACAATTGTTGTTTTCATGTCCAGTAACGACACTTGTGTCGTTCCGAAATTTTCACCACATCCAATTTTTTCAACAAAACAACATTTTAATGGACTCCCTAAAGTATGTAACATAGAAAGTTTGACCATGTCATTCTGTTGTGGTTCCATGATAACAACACATGTGACGTTATTATAATATAAGCGTTCATGAGAACGAAACATGTGCTGATACTAAACTTATAAGAGGGAAATGAGAATGATGCAAGTGTCGTTATGTTTTGTTATTGACAATTTCAATCGTTGGGTGGTCCAATGATGGAGGTCGTTGCGGTGGAAAAGAAGCAAAAATATTGGAGAAATCAACAGAACGGCACAAATGTTGTTACTGGTCACGTGTGTCGTTCTGTCGATAAACAGGAGTATGAGCGGCCATAAATTGTCCGAGCTTCGGTATTCAATAAATTGAACCCATTTAAGTTGCAAGATGGATGTGCCGTTTACAAAATTTGAGAGTTACGTTCACTAATTATGTGTTTTCTAACGAATGTAGATAGCGACTTGTGATGTCACCTACTCGTTATCATATAATCTATTGGAGAAATGAACAAAAAGTATTGGCGAAAATACGGGGGTGTGCCCCTTCCTAGGGGTCCGCCCCCGAATTTTTTTTTTAAATAAGAGGATTGAAAACGATTTTAAATAAGAGTACCAAAATAGGGAAGTTACTACCTTGAGAACGTCTACCAGAATGACAGAACTGTCGTTCTGCATCTAAAATCGATTTTGAAGAGCCGCGACCCGTCCAAACCACGATAATGATGAGTTGAACTCATTTAAGTTGCAGGCTGAACACGCCGCTTATAACATTCGAAATTTATGCTCATTACTTAATCAAGAGGAAAAAAGAAAACGGCACAATTGTCGTTACTGTTTTGAAAACGGCACAAGTGTCGTTCTGGCTCTAAAATCGATTTTGAAGAGCCGCGACCCGTCCAAACCACGATAATCGATAAACTGAACCCATTTAAGTTGCAGGCTGGACACGACGCTAACAACATTCGAAATCTATGCTATTACTTAATCAAGAGGAAAAAAGAAAACGACACAACTGTTGTTACTGTTTTGAAAACGGCACAAGTGTCGTTCTGTCTCTAAAATCGATTTTGAAGAGCCGCGACCCGTCCAAACCACGATAATAATGAGTTGAACTTATTTAAGTTGCAGTCTGGACACGCCGCTTACAACATTCGAAATTTATGCTCATTACTTAATCAAGAGGAAAAAAGAAAACGACACAACTGCCATTACTGTTTTGAAAACGGTACAAGTGTCGTTCTGGCTCTAAAATCGATTTTGAAGAGCCGCGACCCGTCCAAACCACAATAATCGATAAACTGAACCCATTTAAGTAGTAGGCTGGACACGTTATTTACAAAAGTCTTGATATACACTCATTACTTGTACTTTGAAACGAATCTAGATTAAAACTTGTGTTTTCATCGATTGATGCCTTATATTCTATATCAATTCCACCGTTAGTTGTCACACAATCAACAGTTTCGTCCTTCTTAGGTTAGGGGGTCCAATCCTTGATATCTTTGTCTTGAAAAGTAGCAAAATATTGGAAAAATCAACAGAATGATACAAGTGTCGTTCCAAGACACAAGTGTCATTGTGCCAATAAATACGGTTTTGAAGAGTTGCGACCCATCCTAGCCATGATAATCGATAAACGGAACCCATTTAAGTTGTAGGCTGAACACGCCCCTTACAAAATACTTGAGATATGTCCATTCCTTGTACTTTCAACCGAATTTAGACTAAGACTTGTGCTTTCACCTTTTCATACCTTATGTTCTTTATCAATTCCACTGCTAGTTGCCACACAATCAATATTTTCGTCCTTCTTAGGTTGGGGGTCCAATCCTTGATGTCCTTGCCTTGAAAAGTAGCAAAATATTGGAAAAATCAACAGAACGACACAAGTGTCGTTCTGCCAATAAATACGATTTTGAAGAGCCGCGACCCGTCTGAACCACGATAATCGATAAATGAGACTCATTTAACTTGCAGGCTGAACATGCTCTTTACAGCATTCGGGATTTATGCTCATTACTTAATCGATAGGAAAAAGAAAACGACACAGCTGTCGTTACTGTTTTGAAAACGACACAAGTGTCGTTCTGCCAATAAAATCGATTTTGAAGAGCCGCGACCCGTCCGAGCCACGATAATGATAAGCTGAATTCATTTAAATTGCAGACTGAACAGATAATGTTTGTATTGTCATTTTACATGGAAGATAACGACTGTACTGTCGTTCTACACTACGTAAAACGACTGGAGTGTCGTTCTGTGCTATAGACCATCCAATAGTTACACCCAGTACAGAAATACACCAACTGTGGAAAATTAATCAGCTAAAATATCATTTCAAACTATATTGAACAATAAAAAGACCAATGTACACGAAATTACCAAAAATACATTTCTTTTTTTTTTCAAATATTTAGAGGTTTTAATGTAGATAATTTAAAAACCAAAATTCTTGTTCAAATACTCAAAATGTAGGAAAATATAGGTGAGTAATACAATAAATAACAAGATTTTGTGGGGGGGGGGGGGAGCAAGCACAGGAGATGCTGAGATGGAGAGCTCGTGTTAATGGGATTGGCGACGAATTGGGAAATTTAATGGATTGAAAGGGTATTTGAGTCTTTTGATGATAGGGATATTTTGGACCTTTTATACCATTTATTTATTCTATTTTTTAATGGAGGCCATTTTACCAACAAATATTGAGAAAATCTTTTTTGTCCAAATACATTGTTTGACTAGGCTCTTTAACAAAGAGTCCCAATCCCAATCCCAATCCCAATCCTAATCCTAACTTTTCCTTTAAAAAAATCTTAAAAGACACGCCTTTAGAAAGGCGCACGCCAATCAGTAGAAGAATTAATCTATTTGTACCAAGTTTGTTGACAAAGATAGTTGACAAAATTAGGTGTACGGTTTGGATGAATTGTAATTGACGGATGAGATTGAATTGTCCATTATCTTATTATTTATTTCTTTATATGTTTTAGTTATTGTCTATTATACCCTTACCTTTATATTTTAATTGTTTTTCCGCATTTTACCCCTATAATTGGTATCAGAGCCTAGTAACGAACCTAAAGAAATTTTTAAAATGAATAGAAAAGATAAAATGATTTTAGAAGAATTACAAAATATTAATATTTTAACTAATACTAATCGAATTAAATTACAAGAATTAGCAACAAATTTAAGTATTAAATATAAATCTCTAAGTGAGGAGATAAAACAAGTAAATAGTCCTCAACAATTAGCAGAAATAAAAAATAAAGGATTACAAATATTAGTAGATGAATTTTCTGAAAATGAAGAAGAAGATATTATTATAAATCAATTTTTGGAACAATATGATAATTTTGCTCAACCTTTAGGAGAAACGGATATTTTAAACCAAGATGTTTTAACTCATTATAAAAATATCGAGTCTAATTTGGAAATTGTTAATGACAATATTAAAATAGGACCAAAAATCCTATATAAACAAATTGAATCTAAATTTAAAGGATCAAAAATTAAGGATTCTTATATATCAATTGAACCACCTTTACGGCATATGTTATAGAAGAATTAGAAACTAAATTCTATGAAGCCAGGGTGAAGAATTAGAAGCTTATAAACGAGAGTTTAGAACAATTAGCCATTCAAACCGAGAATATTTATATGAATGATCCGCCCAAAGAAGAAACCACTTGAAATTAATACTCCACCTTTAAATCAACAAGTTGAACCACAAACATTAGTTGGAGAAACAAGTAGAACTAATGATTGGATTCAAGTCGAGTACGATATCGGAATTTTGAATGGATGAAAGAACATGGAATAACGAGAAGAGCAGAAAATTATAATTTTAGAAAAGGAGTCAAAACTACATCAACCAAGCCTATACACCTTAGGGATAATAATCAGTTAAATTATTTACTTAGACAAATTCCTACAACGGGAATATGGCTAGATGTTGATGATAGCAATAATAAAAGTGAAATTATTGACTCATGGGCAAAGCTGCGATTTATTTGTTGCTTTTCATAAATGGAATACCACTCAAGCATATAACTTTATAATCCACACCTTTAGAGGAATCATGAGATATGGAGAGGACTTACAGAAGAAACTAAAAATCAAATTAAATATGGAGAAAAATCTACAACTACTATTGATAGCAATGAAAGCTTAGATCTTGAAAATTTTAAGGAAATTTTAAAACAGAATGGAAAATTTCTTTAGACACTTACTCTTAGGAGAAGTTATATCGAAACTAAAATAGATATGATCACTCGAAGAAGCCTTACAAAGAGAAATGGAATTATTAAAAATCTGTGATATGTGTGAATTCAAACGAATATACCAAGAAATTCGAAAAGATATATATCAAAGCATCTAAATCCATAAAGAATGGAATCTATCAGAAGAAGATAAAAAACTACTTAATAGATATTTTCTTAAGCTGCACTTGGCCATACGGGTCCAAAAAATTATTTGAAGATTACCAAACTTATTGGAATAAAATAGAATGGGAAGATCCTAATCATAGAAGCCGATACCTTAGGAATGAGAACTTCATTCGCTAAAAGAAAAATATCAGAATGGTGTAGAAAATCTATGTATCAACACCTATTTAGGAAACATGGTAAGAAAGCAAGTTTATGTTGCTATGGAGAAATAGCAGTGTGAATTTGGTTGTCACCAACCACCTAGGAAACCATACTATAAAAGGAAATTTAAGAAATATCTTAAACCCTGGAAGAGAAACAAAGGATTTAAGAGCCATAAGAAGTATTTTAAGAAGAAAAAACCTTGGAAAAAGGAATATAACCAACATAAAAAACCTCAGAAGAAATCTAAGGAAGAATTTTATAAAAAATGTAAATGTTTTACATGTAATGAAATAGGACACATATCTCCCAATTGTCCTAATAGAAATAAAAGAGAAAATGTTAAAGCCATTAGAATAATGGAAGAAATAGAATCTGACTCAGACTATGAAATAATCGAAGATTTAGATGAATTATACGAAGCAGGACTCAATCTATGAGCTAGATATAGAAGAAATTGAGGAACCAGAATTTGAACAAATTTATATGAACCAAGAAATTATTGATACTATAGAAACTACCTTAGATAATGAAGAAGGGACTTCACAAACAGTAGTATTTGATGAAGAAAGATATGGAGCAATAAAAGAAAAACAAATATCTTTAAGAGATAAAGACGTTTTTGTAAGACCAATATTACCTTGGTTTAACAAAACCATATATATTGCAAAATATGATGAAGTACCTATTAATATCGAAAATGTTAAAGGCAATACTACTATACCTCTAGTAACTAAAGAATGGGTTAATCGAGAATTAGCCAAAATAAATAGATCCACTAGAAAGATTAAAAAATATTGTGATAGGAGGAATCCAAATTATGGTGAAAGGATATTTTAGAGAAGGAATGGATATTCCTATACAAATGTATTTGATGGATAACAGAATACTTCATGATCCTATGGATGCCCTATTAGGAGTAGTCTCTGGAAATCTTGTATATAAGAAAATTATATTTACTATAAGACCTGGATTTGCCATGTCCTTACTAGATGAGAATTTAAGTATGGGATTAAATCTATATCATAGAATTGATAGATTAATTATGCCACCAAGAAGTAAAGCTGTAACCTTACATTGTAAAGCTCTATATGCATTTACTACTACACACCAAAAAGAAATCAATAAAGTTTCAGGAGACTTCATACAAATCCATGAAGATTTTAAAGACTTAGCACAATTTACTCCACCAAGAATGTTGAGTAATAATAATATTTCCTTACCACAAGATATATTGCTTGATTTTCATCAGCAATCTAGAAGAATAGATAATAATGTAGGAAATCAAGGATTAGTTACCTTGAATACCTCTGGACAACTTATAGCCAGAATGCCTAGTAGAAGAATAGAAAGAAGTATCAGTACTAGAGAACTCGCAAGCTCACAGTTAGAGCATCTACAAGTAGAAATTACCCAATAATGCCTAGAAATAGCATTGATATTGATCTTAGAAAGTGTGAGAAGATAATTTCCTTATCTTAACAGAATATATCAATAATCAAAATAACTACGAAGAAATTATAGCCCTTGTTAATACAGGAGCCAGTACTAGCCATATAAGAGCAGACTTAGTTGATCATTTATTAGAAGAAAACCTACCACAAGGAATAACTCTTACAGGACTATCATGGAATTAAATATGAAATTAAAACATTTGTTAATCTAGAACTAAGTTTCTGAGATATTGAAGGAGAACAATTTAAATTAAATCTTAAAATTCATAAAGACTATAGAAAAGGAAAGGATCCTAGTCGATATTACTTGGAATGAACTTTCTTGAGAAAGTCTCGCCATTTCATATACAAAAGAATACTCTACAAATAACTATAGAAGGCAAACAAAAAATGATTCCTAGAATTACTAAAACCAAAGAACCAATTTATATGATACAAGGAATTAGATCAATCAAAACTAGTATACTTAGTCCATATATTGAGATAACTCTCAATTTACCGGACTATTGTATGATAAAATTTCATGCCATAATCGATCTTTGGATCAATTGTTGCCTATGTAAAAGAAATGTGTTCCCAGAACATCATTATAACAGAGATTATAAGAAAACAACTTATGGTCAAACAGCCAGTGATATTGTAGAAATCTATAGAGATTTTGTAGAAAATGTTCCTATCATTATAAGAAATAGAGAATGTTTTATTTCCAGAATATATGCAACAGATAAAATTGGATGTGATATCCTTTTAGGAGAAAATTTTACCTACACATATAGCCCATTTACACAATATAAAAATAGTTTTGAATTTACAACACCTTGTAATCACAAAATTAAAACACTAAAAATCTATAAAGCCATTGGAATTTCACATCAACCAATTCACCATAAACCTAGACATCAGAGTTCAACAGGTAATCATGGTGGATGTTATACAGAAATTAATCAAAAACAAAAAAATTCAGTATTAAGAATTGAAAATTTAGAAGAAGAATTAGAAAAAATTAAATTAGAACTAAAAGAATGTGATCATGAATATCCCTTAGCCAAATGGGACAAAGATAAACATATGACTACCATTGAACTTAAAAACCCAGTTCTAAGATATCAGGAAAGCAATTTTCTTATAGTGAAGAAGATAAAAAAGAATTTGAAATACAAATTAAAGAACTCTTACAATTAGGAGTGATAAGAGAATCAAGTAGTCCATATAATAGTCCAGCATTTATGGTTAGAAATCATAGTGAAATTAAAAGAGGAAAAGCTAGAATGGTAATTGATTATAGAGACCTAAATTCTAAAACAATACCAAATAGCTATAAACTACCAATAAAAGATTTGTTAATAAAACAAATACAAGGAAGTAAAATATATTCTAAATTTAATTGTAAATCAGGATATTGGCAAATAAAACTAGATGAAGCCTCAAAGCCTTTAACTAGTTTTACTACCCCTAATCCATTAGGACAATTCGAATGGAATGTTATGCCATTTGGATTAATGAATGCACCTGCAATATTTCAACAAAGAATGGATAAGATTATTAGACCAATAAAGAATTTCTGCATTGTTTATGTAGATGATATTCTTATTCATAGTAAAAATTTAAAAGAACATATTGAACATCTTAAAAAGTTCAACTATATTGCTAATAAGTATGGATTAGCCTTATCAGAAAGAAAAGCAGAAATAACTAAAACTGAAATTGAATTCTTAGGATATATTTTTACCGAAGAAAAAATACTTGACAACCTCATATTGGTAAGAAGATTACGAGAATTTCCGAGAAGAAATTAGAGACAAGAAAGAATTACAAAGCTTTATTGGATTATTAAATTATTCGAAAAATTTATAAAAAATTGTGCTAAATATAAAGTCCACTTTGCAAAAAAAGCGAAGAAAGGAGTTGTATGGGAATGGACACAAGAAGATGTAGAAATGGTAAACAAAATTAAGAAAATATGTGAAAATCTACTGAATTAAATATTCCAAATGAAGAAGATTTCTTTATTTTAAGCGATGCCTCTTTATTACAACGGGAGCAATACTTAAAAAGAAAAGAAAATCATAGAGAGTTTCTTTGTAATCCATTATGCAAATGCCCGGAAGAGCTTGTTGCTTATACTTGAGGCACATTCAAAGAATGCCGAAACCCGGGTATGATATTAATCGTAAAGAATGTTTAGCGAGTTAAGAAAGGAGTAGCAAAATTTGAACCATACTTGCTACTAGAAAATTTCTTATTAGGACGAGATAATACTCGAGGTAAAACCATTATTAACAAATAAACTTGGAACAAGTGCACTGAAAGACCACTTATTAGAATGCAAATGTGGTTTGCACCATTTAAATTTGATATTGTCCATATTAAAGGGAAAGACAATTTTATTCCAGATTTCTTAACCGGAATGGAGCTAATCGGGGAAGGAGCTAGAAATATTGAAGTTCGAAATGAACATGAAGATTCTTTGCAATAGAATCCAAGATAACTCTAATGGAGATGGCTACATCAAGCCGGTATCGGAGAAAGCCAACATGGCTATATCATACGAAGGTCCTAGTGCCCGATAAATACGAAGGCCTCGGTGCCAATATTGAACCGAAGCATTAAAGCTTCATAAACTTTCAGTTAGAGAGAATACTACTTTGTCTCCCTCACGGAGAAAATATTTACAAAGGATAGTATCTCCATACAGAGCTTAATAGCTCAAATATCATCAAAGCACTGTAACACTCATGGTGTTATGGACATCAAAAGTAAAAACGATTTTATTTTGGCATATGTATTGTTTAATCTCTTTGTTCTTTGGTTTACCAGTATTGGAGGTTGGATGAAAACCTTAACATATGGAACCTATAATAAAGTTAACCTCTATCCAGGAGCTCCAGCTTATTGGGTTCGTGCTCTTTATGAAATGGGAAATATAATTTGTATTTACCCATCAGAATCTTTAAAAGAAATTTCTTTGTTACCAAAAGAAGTAGTCCGAGCTATTGAAAGATATTGCCAAGTTCTTAAACATAAGAACATATATTAGGTTTTTCTCTGCCTGTCCCGAATGGGATAATGAAGAAGATAGGCTACTGCCAGTTAGCCATGTCATTAGGATTGCCACTACTTCCAAGCATCTTCAGCCTGAGAAGAGTGAAGTCCATAAAACTACACCAGAAGATGTTATCAAGATGACAACCTTCCGTAGAGCCAAAGGATATAAGGAGCAATTTGAGCATATCCAGAAAGTTATTGAAGAAAATCAAAATATTTGGGTGTATGAATCACAAGACCACTTGATTCTGATAAAGTTGTGGCACCCACTAAACAAGAAGATTGGCACTATCTCGATATACGGGTGTGATCATATTTTTGGAGGAAACGCTAGTGGAACACGAGAAGACAAAAAAATGAAGCTGTGTAGCAGTTTTGGCGTTATCCAAACCATAAGTGCGAGTACTGTAGCAATGAAGAAAATGGTTCACCAATCTCACTTGATTCAGAGGAATTTCCGGATGAGTGGTTTGAATCTCATATGGAAAAGTAATGGACCCCCTTTATCACTACTTTGTCAAAGTTACTTTGATAAAGAAAAACTGTGGGGTTTCACCTACATTATTTTCCATGTTAAGACAAAGAACTTTAGGCAGCATTAAGATTCCCATTATCTTACACGTGTGACAATAATAATGAAGACTAGCTGGAGAGCTTTTTCGAGTCTATAAAAGGAAGACTAATTCTCAGAAGAAGGCATCCCCATCCTTAAGCAAAAAACTATCTTTCTCTCTAGAATTTTCGAGTCTTGTAACCATTTCAGTTTATCTCTTTCATTTGAAGCTTGTAATAAGGTAATCTCTATGGAGTTCTAATCTCTTTAGAGAAAGTACCAAGAGTGTAGCGAAATATGTATGTATACTCTTATGCAAGAGATATTAGTGTGATGAGTTTATGAAATCAAAGTTGTTTGAAAATCATCTTTCTAATCTTGTTGTTTTCTCAAAAACTCTTGTCTTACTTATACTCCAACGGTGAGAACCTTGAGGTTGTGCAAGTATCTTGTTGCCGTTTAGCCGTGTGTTGGCGTTTGAGGCGTTTTTAGAGAAAGCCATTAGAACCACTGTTACCTTTCAAGGTGATGTTTTAATAAGGAGTTGAAAGGAAAAGCTGTGATTCGTGTGATCCGTTGTGAGATTTGCAAAAGTCGAGAGAAAAATAATAAGAGTACGGAAGTCGTGTTGGACCATAACCCACTTTCTTAAACTCAAATAACATCGATCACTTATATCTGAGTATATAAACATACGGGAGCAAGCTCGAGAAATCTCGTTGATATTATTACTGTCTTTACCATCTGCTTCAATCTTGTAAGATCTTTCTTATTTATGTTGAATACTTGCATTAATATTTGCACTTATGATATTTATGAAGTTTTAGTTACTATTATTCAATATTTAGAAATTAACTACGAAAGGAAAAAAGAAGAAATTAAATCATTTTATCTTTGTCTTGATTATTTTTACGAAGAATAGTAGAAATATACCTGTGCCTTTATATTTTACAGAAAATATAGTTAGAATTAATAAAGAAATTAATAAATTAGAAAATAAAATTAGAATATTAAACGATTGTTTTAATAAAAAACATATTGATAAATACGAGCATAATTGGCTTTTTTATTTATTAGGAGAAATACATCAAACTTATCCTATATTGGGAATAGAAAACCTTGATTTAACTGAAGAATAGAGGAAGGACTTTTTAGTCTTTTAATTCCTGCCACCTCACTTTGTAAACCAAGTTTGTCAAGCCACTTTGTACAAGTAGCATGATCGATCAGTAGAAACTGAGGAATGAAATTCTCCCCATGCCCAATCAGGGTGTCTCCATTTCATTCTGATAATTTATGGTCACTTCTAGAAGAGAATTATATTCCCTGATATTTACAGCCATCCGCGAATCCCCACGGAATTGATTCTTCTACTTTTTGAAGGCCCATTATAAATGTATAGAAATCTTCAGCTCTCTCTGCAGAAATTCAAGTTTTCTAATCGTCGATGACCAGTTGCAGACAACTGGAGATTCAATTTGAAGATCAAAACCCACAAAAATGGTGTCATCCGCTGAAAGAAGAAGCGTTTGCAGCCATCAGGGGGAAGGAAAATCCGACTGTCCATAAGGTGTTCGACGAAAGGTCTCTGTTCAGTCCGTTGTTGTTCGGGAAATTCTTTGATCCGTCTGATGCCTTTCCTCTGTGGGAGTTTGAATCTGATGTATTGCTGCCCAATCTCCATACCTCTGGCCAGCGCAGTGTGGATTGGTTACAAACTGATGCCGATTATGTTCTGAAAACTGAACTACCTGGTGAGTGTAAGAGTGTTCTTAAAGTTTTAACTAATCATATCCTGTCGAACTTATCAAATTGGTTTTTGAATAGGCTTTTTTCATGGATTTTATGGTTCAGTAGGATTGATGGATCGAGCATGTTAGCGTAGCTTAGATTCAAGAACCGTCAAGAAAAGAATTTAAGCTCGGCCAAACATATTTTTGTGAGACTCCATAGCATTTTCTTCGTTATTCTCAATAATTTAGGGCCGTCTACAAGAATCATTTTTTCTCTATTTCCTTGATCAGTAGAATGGAGAAATTTCTTCTAAAGATGCTAATTTGTTATAGCAGGAACCGGAGTAGGCAATAATACCCTTCAAGTTTGTGTTGAAGGTGGAAAGGTTTTGGAGATTAGTGGGCAATTGAGGCAACACAAAGATCCCAGGAAGGACTGGAGAAGCAGCCATTGGTGGGAACTTGGATACGTTCGTAGACTCGAACTGCCGGAGAACTCGGATTGGAGAAAATTGGAGGCAAATGTGAAAAACGACGTACTTTTGGAGATCAGGATTCCAAAGACCTATCCAGATGGTGATAAGCCTCGAGCAAATTAGACTAACAAATTAATTTTATAGAAATATAAATGAACTTTTAGATCATGCTATTCAATACAATATTAAGATATTATGTACACTATCGGACAATAGAACATATGATACTATCGCAATCCAAAATAGGTTTTTAATCTTGTTAACAAGCGTTGAACATATTCTATGTCTACAATATTTTTAAGACGTCACATATTTCAAATGGCATGTTATTGTCCAATGTCACTCCTAATTTTAGTGCGTCAAAGAATAGCGGAAATCTTGATTCAGTTGTGCTCATAATTGTATTTGATAGGTTTGTAAAAACAAAAGAAATTTGGATTCTCTCTGCTTCTTCCTCCTTTCAAGTTTTCTTTTACCCTAAAAACATCCGAAAGATACGAATGGAATAGCACAGTAAAAATTGCAAATATCAGAAAAATGAAAAAAATAAAGAAAAGCAAAATAGAACGAACAAAAATTCCAGAAACTCATGAATGAACAAATCAAGATGGGCTGCCAAAAATTCAGTAAACCCTTGTCAGCATGCATTCAACAGCATCCGTGATAGGAAAATGATTTCTTGACAAGAATTTTCCTTGATCAACTCAAGGATTCTCCCATCCCATTTTTCATATTGATATTTCAAACGTTCAATCTTTTGGTAAATCTGTTTAGAATTTTTCCATCTTTGCTTCACCTGATCAAAATTCAAGAATTTATGGTCTTTTTGGGTGTGTTTCACGAGTTTTGTTCAGTTTCTTGGCATTTTGCTTATAACAGTGTGATCTGAATACACTTTTGAGCTTTTTTGATGAATCTTGAGAAGGGTCATCAAGATTCTTGTCGAAAAAGTCTGAGCTTGGAACATTTGAGAACTGAACTTCTAGAAAAGTGAATAAGGTCAGTGAAAAATGCTGTAAATACTTGACCTAGAAGGCACAGTTTAGCATTTGGGCTATTATAAATACAGGCGTTTGGTATTTGTTTCTTTCTTTTTTTAAGTATGTTCTCCTGATGACATAAAAGACATTGGATACAAATGGGATGACCATAATTCTACAAATTGATGGGTGTAAGTGTTGTTTATTTCATGGTTTTTTTTGTTCTGCTTTCCACTTTGGCAATGCTGAGCGTGGAGAGCAAGTGGGAGGCTCAAGAACCTTTATTGACTTATCTAAATTCTAATCAACTCCGGGGAGATAAATCAGGAGATGTTACTGAGCTGTTATTTTTGTTTGAGTTCACTTTGTGTACAGAAACACATTTTATTCATTCTCTCAAATGCTTTTGTTTAAATTTTAAGATAATTGCTCATCTTATTCAATTTCATTGCTCATGAGGGGTTCTTTATCTTAGTCACCACATCTTTTTGGCTGAATCGTTTTCATATATAAATTTAGTTCTAGGAGGTAGTGAAAGCTATGATGTAGTTATAATTGTTGTTTTTGCGGCCAATAAACCTTATGTGCATGTTTTATTCTAGTACTATCGTCATCGATCATGCTGACCATAACTAATTACTTCAGTTTTCTAGTAGTAGACTTAAATATAATTACAAGTCTATTTACTGTATATAAGTGACATACGACCTATTTAGAATTAAAACCAATATATCCAAGAGGTTCTCTGTATTCTATACTTTCCTTATTGGTTGAGGAGTCTTCAAATACTTCACGTGCTAGTAAGAGCCATGTTTTCTATATTAGTACTGAATGCCAATCAAGGTGGTAGTGAGTTGGACAATTACTACTTTCAAGTGTCGACTTCGTGTTGGACCCAACCAATACAAACGTGCTTTTGATACTGTGGAAGGAAATTTCTTTTCCTTTTTGGTATAGACTATAGTTAGTGTGTTCATGATAGATAAATGACAGCATTTCGCTCCAAAATTCCTTTTTTTAGTCCTTTACATCTAATTCATTTGGTGAAGGAATGGGAATGGGAATGGGAATGGGAATGGGAATGAAATAAGTTAGATCATAGGTGATGATGATTCCAGATAAAATCCGTTTCTTTCACATTTAACACAAAAATGCAGGGTTATCATTTAGGAGAAGGTTTCAAGAACATCTTTAATCAATTTTTAATGAACTGACATTCTTCATGTGTTCCATTTGATACAATGCTACTCTATTACTTGCTAGATTATTATTTCATTCTCACTTCAATTTTTCGCTTCATAAACTTGTATGATGCAGTAGAAGGTGGAGGTCGGTTTCGATAAATAGGTTGCACCATCTTTTTGTGTGTTTTTTTTTTTTTTTTGGGTACTTATCAAAGATGTAGCAGTAAGGATTTTAACTATTACAAAGCTCGATGAGACGTACATTATTACATTTTCTTTACTTTTTAAAATTAGATTTCATGGGCCCACGTATTGTTGATGATCTGTCTTAAATTTTCCTACTGTTACATCTGATGTGCTTACAGATTTCTAGCTTGTTATCGTTGTTGACATTGACTATGATGTCTCCCCTTTTGACATGGAATTGATATCTCACTGATCGTATTTCACACACCAATGGAGAAGTGATTTTTGTCTGTGTAACTACCATTTGACAATCTGCCTTTTTGTAAACCTTCTTTTCTGCGACTATATAAAAGTTAATTCTTCTGGTTATTAATTTTAAGTACTTATGTGAAGTACAAAGCCTCACAATTACATAGCAGCTATTGTTTCTAGCCTGTCTTATAGAGTTGGTTTTCATAGAATAAGCTTGACTAGAATTATTAATACTTATTATGTCGTAGCAGTATACACATCTAGATGAGCGTGCATAGTCTGATGGCATTCCATTACCGCAGGCTGAATTGATGCGGATAAACTATAGGCATGAGTTGATGCACGCCGAACAAGCTTTAGAAAATCTTGAAGTGTCTCAGAGGAGTGGCCAACGGACAAGGAATTTTCTTCACGGACCAAAGCAGATATGAGTAAAACTGTCAATGTCTTGCATCCACAGGTTAAGCAAATTATGGTAGACTGTTTACAGGAAAGAATTCTTATGTTTCCCATCTCTGAAGAAGAAAAGGATTTGAAAATTTTGGAGCACCGGGTACTTGGGGGTTTTTATTTGCCCAGCCAAATTCTTCTAGAAGGCGTGAGTTAATTAAATGATTTGGAGGATCACCAGCAACATAAGTTTCTTCACTTAGTCTCCAATTAGTATACTTTTCTCCTAATTGCTGACGTTGTTCATGATGAATGGAATGATGAGTCCAGCTGTGTAAGAGACACTCTCGCGGAATTCCATTTTTCTTTTTTTCAGGTTCAATGAAGAGATGATAGAGACCCTATTTGGCTATACCTCCTGCTGAGAAAAATAAGAATGAGGCCAGGAAAGACTTTTCATCTCAAGATCCTTTAACACAATTTATTCAAATAATTAATTCAAAAAAGTCACAGAATCTTTCGATTCTTCTCAAAGCATTAAATGCGACTACAGAAGAAGTTTGTGACGTACTTCAAGAAGGTGAGTTTATTTCTCTGTTCCTTTTTGAATTTGGGATATCTAGTAGCAGAGTAGAAGATTACTGATGTTGTAGCTGTCGGCTAGAAGGGAAATCTCATGTAAATGCTCTATCTACATCGAGCCTCAGTGAAAACCAAGTCCTTATATATGATTCAACCAGAGGACGTATAATTTATTCAATATGATTTGAGATGCTTAAGGTCTTGGAAGTCTAAAAATGATTATAATATTATGTAGAGTTTAAAATGTAGTAAACAAATGATTATTACAACAATGATGTGGAAACAAAAACTCTCAAAGTGTAAAACCGAATTAATAGACCCAAAACTTCTTCAACACCATTAATGGAGTGTCATATGTTGTTGAGTTCAGATTTGTGCCACACCGGATTATGCACCGTCGTCCGCGGGAATGACAATGGATATACCGAGAAATGAATCCACCGAAAGCCACCAAAAATTTCGCCGGAGATTTGAACTTCTCCCACTTGATTCCCTCTCTATGCTTTCTCTCTTTTGTTATGCCAAGTCCAAATCAAACAAGTGAAGGAGTCTTGTAATTATAGAGCCAAAAAACCATTTGAATTCAAATATTATATTATGAAAGAGACATAATTAGTAGGGTAATTGACCTTAAGATTAAATTCAATGAGGATTTAATCTATGGTCCATAATACACATCAACTAGCACAATCCATTCAAAGTGCTGAAGACAAATACTCATGTGTCAAGTGGATTTAAGTGATCTACCTCACATATTTTAATATATAGTGGGCATAAATGTTGATTCACGTCACATTTCATAAATTGCCTTATGGTTCCTCACCTTTTTATGTTGAGTTTTGCTAGAGAGAAAAGGCCACGTCGGCCTGTCTCTCCATGCGCCCCCTGTTCGTCCAAGGCCCACGTGGCCCTTGATGAATAGCAAAACTCTTTTATGTTTTTTTTTTTTTGCGTGCGTGCATTCTTGTCTTAGCAAGTGTCTATGTGTCTATGATGGTTTAAAACCTTAGATAGAGCAGCTGGTCCTCAATGTTTCCTATTGTCATTTTTTTCCTGTTTTCTAATTTCTTTTAGTGTCTCCTTATAAGTATGAAGAAATATGGACATGATTCAGAATCTCTTTTAAATCAAGTTCATAGACTCTTCCAAGTGAGAAATTTATGATTTGTTTGTCTTGTGACTACTTGGCAGTATTCGATAATAACAACATTTTAAAATGACTCCTTTATAGCTTATTGCTGCAATTTATCTATATATTCACAATTTTCTTTATGCAATGAAATTTCTCGAGTTAAATGATTTCTAACCAGTCTTCTCAGGATCCTTGCTTGGGATATTCTCTGATTGAGAGGATTTGGTGGTTGGTGGTGGAACACTTGTTAGGAAATGAAATCTTTTAGGTGCATGATTTGTCCATCTTAGCTGCTATGTTGCTCGAACTCTTCAAAAATGGAGAAGCACCCGTGTCGACACGACATGACACGGATACTGATACTGGATATGGGTCGGATACTTGGTCTTGTACTTGGACACAACACATCAGAGAAGACAGTGGACGGCATGGAGAAGACAGTGGATGTTGGCAGAAAAGGGCTTTTATTTCTAGTCTTGTGGTAGCAAGCAGAAGGAGGAAGATAATGGAGAAGGAGGAAGCGCAACACGAGCATGGCAGTAGGGAAAAAGGGAAATATGATGGAGAAGAAGCAAGCGCAGGGAACTGCAGCAGGCAGAAAGGAGATGATAGGTTTAGGGGTTTTAAATGGGCTTTTGTCAAGCCCAATGAATAAGTTAGGTTCAATCCTTTTGGTTGGTGTTAAATGGGTTTTTGTCGGACGCAGTGAATAAGTTAATGATAGAGGAAATTATGTGGTTTCAAATGTCAACAATTTATACTGCCAAAATTTGAGAATTGTCTCTGCCAAGTTTTATAATTTATTGTAAGTGGCGTGAATTATTGTTTTATTTAAGATAATATTAATTTAATATTTAATTCTAAATTTGTTTGATTCAATAGTTCAAGTTACACTTATCCATTTCAAGCGGAAAATTTCTTGGTTTTTATATTATGACAATTTGGATGTTTAACTTTATTTTTGAATTGTGTTTTGTTTGAATTTGGATTTTATCATTAAATTAAACTTTTGTATTGAAGTAATTTGTTGTTTCGCTTTAATATTGTAAATGTTTGCTTTAATTGAATCATTTTTTAGAAAATAATAATAATGATGATGATGATGAATTGTAAGACGTGTCCTCCTACCCTTATCCAAAATTCGGATAATTTTTAACCGTATCCCCATATCTTAATTTTTAAAATGAGAAAGATCCGACTCCTGGATATGTACCCATATCCGACACCCGCACACGAGTCCAAGCAACATAGCTTAGCTTATGCCTTTTCATCTTTGATGAGCACTCAGTGCTGCAAGCTTGACTGTGGATAACAGCTATAATTGACGCACCAATATCGTAATTGAAGGGAGTGATACTAAGATAAGAACTTCTTTGATCTTTTTTCTGACATATTTTCAAGTTCTGTTTGTCTCCCAAAGAGAGAATATTACTACCCGATAAGTGGTAACACTTAGATTCAAATTGTCCATTCCCATTAAGCAATAAAACTTTAACAAATTGATAAGAACATACTGAAACACATTTTAGGTTTGAGAGTATATACATTATGGCAAAAATTTTGTGCCTGGAGGTGGAATGCAAACATGATTAGATCGAGAGAAGAGTAACATGGGTCTTTTAAAAGATAAAGGGCCCGTTTTGCATAACTTTTGCTTCTAGAGGAAGCTACTTCTATTTTTATTTGGAAACTAGTTTTTAAAAGCACTTCTTATTCCAGAAGTACTTTAAGAGAAAGTCACGTTATAGACCAACTTCCTCTAAAAGTTTTTTAACTATCGAAAACACTTTCTTAAAACTAGATAAACGGGTTCAAAAGCAGCCTTTGGAACTCAAAATCTCCTTTTATCTTTTCAAAAGCAACACCAAAAGGGCCCAAAATTGAAGTGAATGCTTTAATCAGGAAAACTTGAACAGTTGAAAGAAAGATTGACCAATTTGCTCTATTGTCATGCAAAAGAGCGTTAATATGTCAAAGATTATATTGCTTTATTTTTGCAAACATGTTTTCTCGAAGTTGAGTTTGCCTCTTTGTTTATGATCGATTTATAACCTATGAAAACCTGCTAAGCTATCTAACTGAATTGCATTTGCATATGTTGTGGGCCGCTCGCATAGAACTTTGACAAAGCAGGTTGTTTCTCAAACTCCTTGAGTTTCTTCAAATTGGAAATCGCATGAATGATGGAACATTTAGTGGCCGTGCACAGGCATTCAAGCTTGACACACTTATGAAATTGTCAGATGTGAGAAGAAGGGATGTAAAACGAGACTCTTGAATTTTGTTGTTGAGATAATCAGTTCAGAATGTTAGATATTTTTTCATTATTTTGCATGTTTATATTTTGTTTTGAGAATGTTTTGTCTCCCCGACTAGTGTTTGCCGCTTCACAACGGGGATTGACCTGCCCGATCAGGTCGCGGGGTCGTGAAAGAGAATTTTATTTTCAGAAGTCTTTGAATATGTATGTTTCTTCCAACATATGCGTTCATTCATTTCAAGACACACCTTTTCAAATGGTTGACTCCATTTCTATATATTCTAGGCGAATTCTCATTTGCAAAACACATTAAAAAAAAAATTCGTTTCTTCTCTCTTTTTCTCTTGGCATCATCAGTTTATTTATAGAGTGTTTTCTTGGTTTGATCAAATAGTCACAGTTTGAATCAAACGCCTCCATTGTATCTTAAGAGAGATTTTCTATCATACCTCAGTTGTGACTTTGTTGGATATGGGAGAAACAACTCTTAAAAGATAATGATTTTCGTGCCTTTGAGTTCATTAATTTTTCCAGATTTTCTTACAAATTTTCCAACACAGAAGGTGTACGAGCTTCCAGAGCAGCCAAAGAGAGTAGGAGCATGTCCAGCATCAACAGGGCCGGTCCTGTGAATTTCGGGGCCCGAGGCGAACTCCCAAAATTGGGCCCCCCTCCCCAAAATCAACGTAAATGTAAAATCTAACAATGTATTATGCAACGTATTGCTAACTTAACTAACAATAGAACAACAAACAAATATAAAGAACAAAAGATTTATACTATAAAGTAACAATTGATCCTACAAGAAATCTTTGAACATCCATATAAGCCGATCAAGCCACAATTATATAAGCCGACAAGGCTTCAAACATTTTCAATATATTCAATATCAAGTTAGGGTAAGCCATTGCTTACTTGAGAAGTCGAAAATCGACGACAATTATGGAATCACACCCTATTTCACCGTCGCATCTCACAAGCCTGAAATCAAAAGTTCACATTAACCACGTCATCGCCGTTTGCATTACTTTGCTGCTCAATAAGACATGCTAATTTACTGAGAATCATTAAAAACAATTATATGACGAGCACAAGTAAATATGGTGCCAATTGGATAAATGTTAAGTTTTCCATATTCCTATTTCAACCAACATCTTAAACACAACATAACATGACATGAGCGCAAGTATTACCAACTGAGCCAATATTAACAGAGCACTGCCGTCTGCCAAAATCACATGAACTTTCAATAGGATTTTTTCTACCCTATGAATTTCACTATGAATATGAAATAGACCTCCTTTAGAATGTTTCAACACGTAATATAAATCACCAAACGACAACAGCAACAGATATATTGTTCTTCTATAAGGGTGATAAGATCAACTGTTGTACAGAATCATTCACATTAATATATGTTTACAGTTTATACATATCAAAACTAATTAATCGTCAATATTCCAGGTCTCATAAGTCATAATTCGAGACACTGCCATTACAAGTCATTCATGGAAAGGAAAATTCTCTACGCTAGTACACGAGTCCTAAGATTATAAAGAAACAGACGATAAACTAAAAATGAAGAAAAGACGGAAATGGAATTAGACAAATCACAAACTCAACAAAACTGAAATTAGACAAGCAGCTCAAAAGTAAATTAGACAAATTACAAAAGCCACAAAACTGAAATCAGACAATGAAACAAAAGCCATAAAATAAAACTGATACTCAGGCCTCAGCTACACCCTACACGGCCCATCGCCCACTTACCGGGAGAGAACTCCGGAAGACGGCGCGATCGCAGACCCGGACCAGGACCCAGACTACTACTGGTCCACTACCAGCAGGAAGCAGCCAACCGTCCACGGCTGATGGCCTTGAAGAGCGAATCGCAGTCGAAAAACGGAATGGAACTCGAAACTCGAAACTCGAAAACGAAATGGAAAACTGATTAGGGAAAGTTGGAAAACGAAAGGGAAATGGTTGAAGGAAGGAAGAAGAAGAGTGGGAGACTGCAGGCGTCGGCTTGAAGAATGGTTGATTGGTGGATTCTTGCCTTCTTGGAGTTGGAGAGTTGAATGATTTTTGAAATTGAGAGCGGGAAGGAGATAGTCGTGTGAGTGTGATTCAGTGAGTGTTTAGGAGACTTTAGGTTACAATTGGACCTCCAGAGAGTTGGGCATAGTCTGTTATTAAAAAAAAAAAAAAAATTTGGGCCAAAATTTGAGGCCCCCTCCACGTTTGGGCCTAAGGCGGCGGCCTCACTTGCCTCGCCTCAGGGCCGGGCCTGAGCATCAAGTCTGATGACTTACTTGAGGACTCTTCCCAATATTCAGATGAGTACTTCTGTAGTATCGGCCTGCAAGTTGTCTCAGTTCTAGGTTGCGAGCTTTAAAACGTGAAGAAAGCTGCAGTTAACATTTTTGTGTCTTGGCAATTTAATCGGGTAGTGCAGAGGTTTAGAGAAATGCCAAGGAAGCCTACTCCAATGAAGCTGAGACCTGACCTAGGGGTGGACCCACAATTTAGTCTAAATGGAGTCGAAATTTAACTAAGAATTTTTTTTTCTGCTAAATAAGACAAAAATGTAATATTAAATCTCATATCTATAATTGTTCCTTATTGGTTTTTATACTTTTAATATGTCATATAATATCTTTATTACAAACTTCATTTAGTACATATTTTCAATATATAACGAAACTATCATTTCCCTACTGCTTGATTTCTTTACAACTTTTTAAGTTTGTCGAATTACATGAATGTCTAGGATTCAAACTTTATAGTTGAGCTCAATACGTGCTACCTACATATTGAGGCACCAAATAAATATTTTATTCTTTTTTCATCATGTTCAATTGTTTTTCGTGCATAAAAATACCTAAAGGTAAAGTATGGAGAATATTTTATTGTAATACTCTAGTGAAACTAGTCAAATCAAATAAAATAAAATTTAAATAAAAGATAGAAACTAACCATTTGCCAAGTAGTGACAACTAAAAAAGGGGGAAAAAGAAAAAGAAAAAAAGGAAGTGAAACTCATTTTTAATTAAGATAAGCTCATAACGAGAGAACGTAGAGACAAAAAAGAAACAAACAAAAAAAAAATGACGAGAAAGCCAAAATAAAGCTTGAAAAACAAAGAACAAAGAGGAAGAAGAAGCTGAAAAGGAGAAGAGAGAAAGCATCGTTATAAACTTTGGAAAGCGAAAATAAAGTATTATTGAAATAATTGAATTGTAGTATGGTTAAAATAGCCCAAAAAATGATTTCCACTTGATGTAATATTTAATATACTATAGATTTAGACTCCTCTTAACAAGGTTCATTTTAAGATGGAACTCCAAGTTTTAATAAGGTCATAGCCCATTTAACTTTATAACGAACAGTTTAGTTTGATTAAGACTCTAAAAATGAGCACGCAAATTTCAAGATTTATTTGCTCAAACGAGCCACCATTTTGCAGATGATTGTAAAATGATAAAATCCCACATCGAGTAAAGATGAAAATATAAATCAACTTATAAGGATTTGGACTATTCCTCTTAATAAGGTTGACCTTTTAAGATATAGTTTCAAGTATTAATAAATAATGTCAAGGTATAAGATCCCACAACGATTAACGATGAAAAATAGATCAACTTATAAGAGTTTGTGCTATTCCTCTTAATAATGTTAATATTTTAAGATGGAACCTCAAGTTTTAACATGGTATCAGAACTCATTAAACTCAAAGACTTAAAAAAAAAAATAGCAATATTGAATAAAGATGAAAACATAAACGAACTTTTAAGGATTTAGACTACTCCAATTAACAATGTTGACCTTTGAAGATGGAACTTCAAGTCTTAACAATAGTATGATCGGTTGAGTGCTAAAAAGTTGGTTCCTTTAGATTATCGTGTAGATCTAGCAACAGAATTGCAAAAAAAGATTCACGAAGTCGATTCAAAATTGAAGAAAAATGCTTATTTTGTTGTCGTGTTTGTACTGTTCAGTTTCTATATGTTAGTTATCTCCATTGATCATCGATTGGAAAAATAGACAGGCAACTTAGAAAAAGACAGACTGAGATTTTATTCCAAGGAAATATACATGGTACACGATGGTGTGCATATTTCTACATTGATGAACCACTGGTTGAGACCGGAATATTCAGCATGGGTTTTTTCGTATGTTGCACATGATAGGAAGAACTCCAGCAAGCACGAGCATCTCCTCCATATCCTCAGCGCTGAGGCGGCCGCTGTCCATCATGTTCTTCATCATAGACCTCACAGCATAGCACACGCACTGCTGATCAATGCCACTCAACTCTTCTTTGCAGCAACGATTTTTATAATATTTTTTAGGATAGGGCAACATTATTGTGGCATCAGATGTATCAAATTCAAGCCTCAGGAAAGTCTCGCAGTTTGAGAAGCTGCGCGTCTGAATCTCTTTCTGGCATTGTTGATTCTCCTCATAATCGATTGTGGTGGTGCTCACGGTGGTTGTCACGGTGGTGGCTAAGGCTTCGTTCAAGGCCAAGAGAGCTAAGAAGAGGAGAGCACCAACACTTGTTATTTTCTTTGCCATTGTAAATTCGATCTCTCAAAGCTGATATATTGATGGTGGAAGAACGATAGTGAAGGGTATTACTATTTATAGTGAGTTCGGAGGCTTGCTTGGTATCTACGTGTCGAAGGTGTGTGTGAAAGGTGGCTATACATTAAATCAAGGTGGCTAAATCTTGCTTCCACGTACAATAATCGCATGAAAATTATTGAACGTGTGGCATGCACGTGATGTCATATGGCGTTGAGGTGGCTACCTTTTTTTTTTCGTTTTTCTTTTTCTATTTCATTAAAATTCTATGTCCTATGGTAACTTTTCTCATCCATTTTTTACATTTCCTCAAGAAAATTAGATGTGCTATTTATGAGCCTAGCTAGTTAATGTTTATTTGGATCAGTGTCAGAACCATTTTCACTTCTCCTACAAGTTAAGGATTCTATTTCACACTTGTAGACCCTTAGAAGTGTAGAGACAAACTACAAATGTACCAACATTAATTCTCTCTATTACTTGTGAAAAGTGATTGAGGAAATGCATCCACTAGCTGTCACCCATCATAAATATTTTAGCATAAAAGAATTTATTGCCAAAGTAAGTATAGAGGAGTAGTATTTAAATCAAGTAGAAAAAAGTTATTTTTGAGATTGAGTTCATGCCCCCTTCAGGGAGATGGGTGAAATCCCTTGATTCCATTTTATAAAAAAAGAAGTCATTCTTGAGATCTTGTAAAGACACTATTCATTTAGGGGCCGCAATAATTATTTAAAAAAAAAAACTGAACATCAAAATAGAGGTACCATAGGCACCCTAATTTCTTTCACCACTTAAATTGACTGTCATACTATCTTGTGTTATTTGTTAACGATGAATGAAGTCTTTGTCCTGACAGTGTGTTGAAATTTTATGGTGCCAAAATTAGCTGAACAACACATTGAAAAAATTATATGTTTCAGTAACCTAAAAAAGTCCTCAAATCCCTGACTCCTCAATCTCCTTACTAGTTCATCTTTTTGCCTTTCCCTTTCTCTCTTGATCTCTCATCTCCACTGATCTTCATCTCTGTTCATAAGATAAATCTGGTACTCTTGAAGATTACATCCAGGTGGCTATAGATCTAAAAATAATTAGTCCAGATATCAGTTGTTACCTTTTGAAGGTGTAAGTTTTCCTAATTCACGGTAATTTGCAGTATTTTAGGGAAACAAATGTAATATCTCCCCCTATCTAAGAGGGGTGTATTAATAAAATCTCGGAGGTACCGCCCTCCTTTTAAAAAAAAAAAAGTTTTAATATATTTGAATCCTCTATTAAAAGACAATATGAAAGGTTCTGCTTTTATTATCTATCTTATGTTTCTTTTTTCATGATCTTTACAATTTTGAATTTTGAATTTGATTTGCTGTAATTTTATCTTTTTGTTTATCTATGTCTTATGTTACATTCATTATTATATAAATATCAGCAACAATTGGCGTCATAATTCATTGAGCTGAGGTTTGTTCAATCTCATTTTATTACTATATATATGGTATCAAAACTTAGTAAACTCAATGGAGAAATTCAATTTGGTCTGAAGCTCAAATGAGCATTGGGATTCCAAGATTCTAGAGTTCAAACAAGGCACCATTTTGCGAGTTAATTGTAAATATCACGTCGAATAAATAATAAATATAACACTATATGGTGATTTGAGCTAATCCGCTTAACAATGTTAGCTTTATAATTTTTATTATGGAACCTCAAATCTCAATATTATATCAGAACTTCCATAACATGTAATGAAGGGTAAGTCTTTTATGAATTTTATTGCAGATAATGCTAACAAATAATGATAGTTGTAATATTGAAGTGTATAACTCTTGGCCTCTAAAAAGTTTGTTTCAACTAGAGACGCCGAAATGTATTGCCACATGTGGAGCCAGCCGTTTGAAGCAGGGGGTCCCAAAATTGAACATATAGAGATGAAGGGGTGCTGCCCCCAAAAAAATTTTTTTTTTTTGATACCTTATTAACAAAAAAACCAAAATACATATATAAAAAAAGAACCAATATTTAATTTAGCAAAATCATACTTTATTACAGGTGTTTTTTTTTGAGTTCTCATACTTTGAAGATGGAAACGAAAAATGAAATTGGTAGGGTTTAAGATTTTTATTTAATTTGAGGACAAAATGGTAATGGTAAATATAAGAAGAACCAAAAAATAAAATTTTAAAATAAAAAAAAAATTGTCAAAAATTTGGGGGGGGGGGGGGTCCAGTTCCCCCCAGGACCCCCACCCCCTAGCTCCGCTAGTGGCCACAATGACAATATTTTTCAATCCAAGATACTTGTATGTTTGGCATAATTTTTTATAGATTATAAGCAGTGGGTCATCCTATAGAATGTGTCAATGTGCAATTAACAAGTTCATAAAAGTTGTAGATCTCATGAAATGTTTGATTAAAAATGATATCTATGCAACTTCAATTAAGCTTTAAAAAACATGCACTCATAAGCATCATTATAATTTTAAAGTGTTACTTGTACCTTTACTTGTTATTATTATTTTGGATCATTATAAACATGGCAATGATATTGTCATGACATTACTTTTTATTGTGAAATTTGTGATAATTATTGATGTCTTCAGCATTTCAATTTTATGCATGATATTTTTAATAAATAATTGCTCTAGTAAAATACATAAAAAGCATTTTTTGATTTAATTAGAAACCAAATTTCAATATGTATCACAACATATTTTTATCGACACCTAGAGGTCTAGGTGTCGACCTTGATCATATTACAGAAATTCAAATTTATTCCGTACTTGTTTTTGGTGGATTCACGATCTATACAACTCCATCCTACTGACAATGAGTGAAATACATATTTGTTTAAAGCTTATGGGATCATTACTTGTGTCATTAGTCTCATCTTGTTTTAAATCTTGACTAAAAGCACCTGATAGATACTAATTGTTTATGCACATTTCTATTTCTATCACTTCTTGTATATTATTGTGTCGGGAGTAGCCTTGTGTTCCTAAGGCGGGGCGGGCAACAGACGAAAGTGGTGCTTAATAGTGAAGAAAAACTTGTAAAACTACAAGAAATCATTGAATTATTTACCATTGATGTAGAAGAAGCATTTCCTTTCACAGATATATAGCTATGGAAGTTGTCGTATACATATTTTTTCCTCTTAACTTAATTGCTCACAAGCAGACTGTTTCCATCACCCACGCGGTGAAGATGATCAAATTTGAAATGCTTGATTTTCCATGTAATGATAGAAATGAAAAATAAGTTGTTGGTGCGGTGAAGGGAGGAAAAAGAATTAAGTTTTGAGGTGGTTCACAATAAGTGAAATGTCTTCACTTTTATAGACTAGCAGATGGCAAAACACTCCTTTTGACTTTCGAAGGTTTTCGAATGAGTACTCTCTTGTTTTGAAATAGCTTAATTACCATATTTGTTTCGAAGATGTGTGAGTTACTCTCAATTCTAACACGATTTTGTCAACTACTAAGAGTAGAAGTGAGGAGTAATTTAAACATGGTGGCCATGCGCGGAAGCTGGAATTATTCAAGCTTTGAACATGGTGACAGCACTTGGAGACGAAAAGGAAAGCAAAAGAATGATGATGGAGGGGAATGAACAAGTGGAACAGCGACGGGAAGCACCTCCAGAGGGACAACTGAAGATGAATACACATGCTGCCATTTTGACTCATATGGACCTGAATGGTATTGTGGAGGCAACCTACTGTGTTTAATGTTTGAATGTAAACTTATGCAACTGGAATCCAACTAGAATAATTTATTTTATTTTACCTTTTTACTTTTATTTAATATACTTAGATTAATGTCTTTTTGGTTAGGAGTTTTCTGTTTTTTGGTTGATTATTGAATAAAAGTTATAAGTTTGGAATTTTCCAAATCTTTCGTTCTCAGTGAGTATCGTGCATAAAAATCATTGGTTTGTTTATAAAGAATTAATTCTCTGTATTCGTGCGCGAATCAACGAGTCTTGTTTATTGAGTATCCGGTATTCTTGCAAAGAATCGATGGACATTTGAGAGTTTTGTTTAGTTATTGTTAATTTATCTCTCCAGCTTACGTCAGAGCCTTTTCTGTTGAAGATGCTGAGGCCCTCGCACTAAGAGAAGATCTGATTTTCACTCGAGATAGAGGAGCCCAGTGAACATAGCTGAAAATGTGCCTTAAGAGTGGTAAAAGTGGCGAATTCAGTCAAATTCTTTGATTGTTGCTGATATATAGCACTTATGTTGGAATTGGGTTGTGGCACTGCACTTGTCGCTGTACTCTCGAGAGGGGAATAAGGTGGCTCACAAACTCTCTTCTATAGCTGCAGAGGGTCCATTACTTGAGTTGTTAAAGTTTGGGTTGATTGTATTCCATATCCCATCTTGCCTGGACTTTGAAGCAATAGTTAATAAAATTCTTTGTTTCTGAAAAAGAAAAATGTTTGCTTCGTATTCTTTCGTCATCCTTGGGAATAAGTATTAGAATTAGCTGCTGCATTAATATATTTATAGAAGATATCCTAAATATATGTATCTGTTTTCTCCCTTTATAACCACATTATGTACTGGAAAAGTTTTACAAACTTCGTCTTCCCCATTTTCCTTTAGTTGAAATGGTGTTGAAACATATGTTCTATGGTCATTTTGTTTGTCACAATTTTTTTTCGTAATAGTCATTCTTTTTCGTTACAGAAAATGAAATTTAACATTTTTGTTTTGGACAGCTGCTTTCAGTGGGAAATTTACTGCAATATCATTTACTGATATCCATATATTTGTAGGCCCAATTTTGTTTTTCATGATTTTATTTTCTTAACAAAACATGCCTTATTGAGCATATTCGATACACTACTGTATCATTTTGCATCTCATGGTTTTAATGAACAGGAAGACTGTCGTGAAATCTTGAGGGAAAAGAAGTTTAGTAGTTGGTTGGTCAATAACTATTATGTCGATCACCAATAAAATATTGAACCAAGCAAAATTGCAAGGCAACAGAATGCAAATGATTCTGCTCGATGTAGCGTACATCTAGGCAAACAAACATGCAGGCTCTATATCCTTTCAAACCAGCAACGACTATACCGTATCTTCTTTTCCCTTTTAATTCATGAACAAAGAGCTGCTATGGAGTGTCATCAACTCATTTTTAAGTTCCAATTTCTTTAATTACTTCATGTCATCAAGTAAATCTTGGCTTCCTAATATGTGAGTTTTATACACTTATTTATGGCACAAAATATGGATAATTGTTGGTAAATATATCGAAATATGACTTAATTCTATCAAACTAATATTTTGTATGATAACATTGATGAATACGGTTGAATTTAGGAAAAAGAAGCGAAAAATGACTAAAATAGAAAAAAATCAAAGTTCAGGAACCAAAGTGAACATGTAGATAATTCATCAACTCCCCCATGAAGAAAAGCTGTCTTGTTATCTAGTTGCTCCAACTCCCAATCATACTGGACAACTAATGCTAAGACTAACCTGATAATTTTATACTTAATGATCGGTGAGAACACCTCATTATAGTCTATCCCCTCTGAGAAATGCAAGTTTGACCTTAACAATACCTAGAGGGGGGTGAATAGGTTTAATATCAGGAATTAACATCTTATTAACTAATTATCAACAAGTCACCAATTAATTATCTCTAGATGGTTAATCATACAGTCAATTTAATCCTAAGTTTAAATACTACAGATAATTCATTCGTAACATAAAGCAGTAAATCAAACGCTAGAATGATCACGGAGAAACCCAACTGAGAAAAACTCCGAGCACTTTGCTAGTCGATCCACTATAAATGAATTTAACAACTTACAAATCTACCAGACTAGATGACCCGTACTATCTGATCACCCGATTCACTCCTCACAGCTCTCCGTAGATCCCGTGCTCTCCTGCACCAATCCTCAGTTGCTGTTGTCAAAACTCTCCTCGAAATCTGCTACCCTGTAGTACTCCAAGCCTTGCGAATTCATCTATCTCCAGTGGATCACGAAGAACAACCCATTCTTTATAGACTGGAACTCCAGTCGCCTTCCTCGATCTTGAGTACCTCTGATAGATATGCAAAAATTTGGCTTTTGGTATTTGGATATTAGATCTGATATTTTTCTGACCAAAACACACACACAAGATGAATGTTGAATGATGGAATGATTAGATCTCTCAATGATGAACCTCTCTCAAATAACAACCCTTTGAAGAAAATGTTCTATACGTGTTCTGGTATATATAGATAGGTCAAGAAATCAATGAGTCGAGACAAAAGCCTTTAAAACGCGAAAATAAAATTTTCCATATAAAGCGTTGCTCGAGCAAAGAGCTAGCGATAGTTGAGCCACAGTGCTTCGCTCTAGCGAAGGAGGGACGACAGTCCAGTGAAACAGTTTCTGTTTTTGTAGTTCGAGCTAACCCTTGACGACAGTCTAGCGAAAATCCGCATTGTTTTCCTCCTTGTTTCAAACTCGAAACCCTAGACCTATTTAACTAACTTTTAAACAAATTGCACATTACTCCTTGAACTTTAACACTCTATCAAATTAAGTTCTTTTGTTCACAGAATTAGCCAATTACAAAATCAACTAAAACCTAACAAACTCCCCATTTGGCATTCTGTGACAAAACACTAATATATGTCAAGGCAGTAATAAAATTAAAGTTACAGACTCAAAATAATGACACAACCTAAAATGTAAACTGTCTTGAACGAACTCTGCAGTACCTGTTTTCTAAAAGAGACTACTCAAATACCAGTGTAAAATGCGTGAAAAATAGTATCAAAGATAATCACAGTTCAAACAGTTCACATGTAGATGTCATTTAAGCAATTGTAACTCAAGTAGCATATTTTGCAATGTTAAATCACAAGCTAAACGACGACACAGTATTAATGCAACCAACATACCAAAAACGAAACATTAACACTGTAAAAACATAAAAAACTTAATTTAGCAAACTGAATTCAAATAAATATGCATGTGAGTCAAAAATACCATTGTCATACATATACCAAATGGTTAATTACATCCAGATATTCGATAGATACATCATGTAAGTACAACAAAATTATCTGCTATCAACTCCTATAAACTCTCCCCCTATCAACAAAAATCTAAAACTAATACTACCACATCAAAAACTACTCTCCATTTTTGTCACAAAATGACAAGGTAGTATCATCTGAATCCGTCCTCTCCTCGGAATCAGCATCATCGTCCCAATGGTGACGAATCCATCGAAACTCATACTATAAGTATCCAACGGCACCCCGAAGTGTAGCAAACTCGGTAGCGTGTCGATCCACTTTGGCACGCAACTGGGTACTCTCCGCAATCATGTGAGCCTACTGCTCGATCAGCACAGTCATCTGTCTCCAAAGAGCGACTAACGGGTCAATGGGAGCAGAAGCAGAAGTAGCCTACTCAGGAGGAGGATGAGGTATTGACGCAGATATGGGAGGAGCCGAAGAAGAAGACGGAATATAGAAGGATAGATGAGCATAAGGAAAATAGGACGGATCAAAGAGATCAGGTCATCAATAAGATCAGCCGGCGCAGTCGGGTTAACTGGCTGTGCTGGCTCAAATGAAGCGTGAGACCGACTCTGGGCGATAGTGGTATGGCCTATTGGCCTGGAAACCCGCCTCAAACCCCCCCTTCCTAGGGAAACTAGCTCCTAAGATGAGTGACTAACCTATGTATAAGGCACACATAGAGAAGCCAAACCTTCGTACCTATCGTACGAAAAGCCCTCAATATCTGCTAGCAAATGAAAGTGGGAAAATCAATAGAATCGTCATGCAACTGTGCATAGAGAAAATGAGCCTTCTCCATAGGTAATAAAGAAGTGTGAGAAACCGACCGTAGATTAGTGCACACAATGCGCAGCAAAATCTGTCGGTCACTGGGTAAAGATCCAATGCACATCGCACCTAGACCACCCTCCATCAGTGTGTTAAACACCGTGGATTGGACTAAAGTGTCCAAAGGAAGTGTATCAGGAGTAAGATAGGGAAAGAGTAGATGAACAACTCACGGAATATAAAGGTCTTCGTGGAATCTGCTACCCTGCAGTACTCCAAGCCTTATGAATTCGTCTATCTTCCATGGATCACGAAAAACAAATATACAGGAAGTTTAGCTTTTGATATTTGGATATTGGATCTGATGTTTTTCTAACCAAAACACTCACACAAGGTGAAGGTTGAATGATGGAATGATTAGATCTCTCAATGATGAACCTTTCTCAAATAACAACCCTCTGAAGAAATCGTTCTGTACGTGTTCAAGTATATATAGATAGGTCAAGAAATCAAAGGCCTGAGACAAAAGCCTTTGAAACGCCAAAATAAAATTTCCCATATAAAGCGGTCGCTCGAGCGAAGAGCCGCGATAGTTGAGCGACAGTGCTTCGCTCGAGAGAAGGAGGGCGACAGTCCAGCGAAGCAGTTTTTGTTTTTGTAGCTCCAGCTAACTCTTGGCGATAGTCTAGTGAAAATTCGCATTGTTTTCCTCCTTGTTCTAAACTCGAAACCCTAGACCTATTTAACTAACTTTTAAACAAATTATACATTACTCCTTGAACTTTGACACTCTATCAAATTAAGACCTTTTGTTCACAGAATTAGCCAATTACAAAATCAACTAAAACCAACACCCTATCTTTGAGTAAATCCCTTCACAACCAACCTAGGTTTATATGTTAAAGGGTCTTTAGGTCCTACTCCTTCTTTCAACTTGTAGATCCATTTACAATAGACTACCTTTTGATTCTTTGGTTTTTCAACCAACTTTAAAGTCTTATTTTTGTTTAAAATCTGGATCTTCTTTTTAATAGCCCTTTTCCAATTTTTAGAATTTTTACAGGTAACTGATTCCAAGGTTTCACCTATAACTAGGACTAATTCCATCAAATTTGAAGAGATGTAATTCATATTGGGCTTTACTTGTTTTCTCTCCGTGTCCTTCACTAATTGGTAATCATTCAAATTAGTACTTGTAGATGTTTCTTGATTAGGGACAATAGCTTCAGGAATTTCAAGTTACGGTTGCTTTATCAATGGTTCTTGATCATATTCTTCTTGAGGTTGGATTTTACTGTCCTCTGGATGATCATCTAATCTCTTTACCTCAAACTTCATATTCTTTCCAATAGAAGATTTCCCTTCCTCGGTCTATTTGTTCTGACTGTCTATGTTTTTAAGGTAAGGCATATCAAGTTCATTGAACTTCACATCTCTATTGTTTATAATCTTAATGCCCTTCACACCTAAAACCCACTGTCTATATCCTTTCACTCTTTCTGGATAAACTAACATGACACACTTAGTAGCCCTAGGGTCCAATTTTCCATCAACCTGATGAGCACAAGCCACACAACCAAATACTTTAATGTGTGACAAATCTGAGGTTTTTCCAAACCACGACTATTGGAAAGTCTTGAAGTTAACTATACTAGAAGGTGACCTATTTATCAAACAGGCAGTAGTACACACGATTTCACCCCAGAAACTTTTAGACAATCCTGAACTAATCATCATACATCTAACTTTAGACAATCCTCTCCACCACCCCATTTTGTTAAAGGGTATGTCCCATAGTCATATGCCTCACTATATACTTTCCCTCGTAGAAACTATCAAATTTAAAGTTGTAAAACTCTAAATCATTGTCTATCCTGATAGTTTTCACACCTTTCCCATTTGATTTTCAACTAAGGCAAGCCAAGACTTAAACTTACTAAAAATTTTAGATTTGGATTTAAGGAGACACATCCAAACATTCCTCGAGTGGTCATCAACATTGGACATAAAAAATTTGTTCTTTCATGCATGGGACTTTTTTTTGAACCCACAAATCAGCATGAATGTAGTCCAACGGCCTTTTAGTACTGTGTTCACCTATCCAAAGTTAACCGAGTGTGAGTTTCCTAGAACATGTGTCTCACAAAAACTTAAAGGTGTAACACTATCCTTACCAAGTAAATTCTGGTAACTAAGATATTTCAGCCACTTGTTCCTAATGTATCACATCCTCTTGCGCTAAAGATTATATCTATCTTCACAGACACAAGACAATGCCGACTCTTTATTGCTTAGGACTTCACCTTGAAGGACATATAGCCAATTCTTCATTGGATCTTTCATAACCACTAGAGACCCTTTACAAATCTTTAAAGTACCAACATGAGATTTGAACTCATAACCTTCTTCTTCTAGAGTGCCTACGGAAATAAGATTCCTTGTTAGGCCCAGGACATACCTAACACCTCTAAAGGGTCTAATAATTCCATCATGCATCTTAATAGCAATATTACATACTCCCTCCAATTGTGTGTACGATCATCCCCCAAGTATACTTTCCTAGGATTCACATCTTTGTAGTTATAGAACCAAGACTTAACAGGACACATATGAACAGTGACACAAGAGTCTAAAATTCACTCAATGTCTTAGAAACATTCATGACATGTATGTTATCACGGGCATGATCTACATCAGTGTCAAAGTCTCCTGACACGGTCATAACATGTAGACAATCAAGAAAATCAACTATAACAACTAAGTTCTGATCATCACTCTGATGCGGTCTCTATTTTTTCTTAAGGTCATTACAGTCTCTCTTGAAATGACTTAACTTACCACAATAAAAGCATTTCTTACCACTCTTATCTCTAGACTTGGATCTACCTTTCAATTTTTCTCTGCCCTTCTTATTTTGAAAGTAGTACTCCTTCGTCTCATTCATCCCTTTAACAAACAAACTCTCATCTCTCAAGCTACCCTTCGACTCTTTCTTGGGATCTTCTCCGTAGCTCTCAAAGCATTAATCACAATATATTGGGTCAAATTATCCTTAGCATACGTGATAGCATTCCTAATATCTCTATAGGATTCGGGTGTAGCATTCAAAAGTATAACCGCTAGATACTCATAATCAAATTTCTTGACATTGTGGGCCAAACACTTGATGAGTCTGTTAAAGTTACCCAAATTTGATTCAAGATCCTTTCTCGGGTCCAGCTTAAAATTGAAAAGTTTTTGAAGCAAATATATTTTATTTGGAAGAGATTTTTTCAAAAATAGTTTGTCAAGTTCTTCACACAACTCTTTGATAGTTTTATGTTGTTCAACTTGTCCTAACACATCATCAGATAAATGCAATATAATCAAACTATGTGCAATTTCATTCATCTCACTAATTTTACCTGGTTTAACTTTTAATGTTGCATGATATTTTTTCGGGTCGTCAAGAGCTTTAAAAACTTTTTGTTGGATTAAAATAGCTTGCATTTTTGCTTCCAAATGGAATAATCTCCCTTAACATTGAATTGCGCTAATTCAACTCGAGAGGTCATGGTAACAAAATAATGCTTTTCGAAAATTTTTTACTTAATCAATTTACTCACACACAAATGCAAGTTCAAACCAATTTATGTATAAATTACTTTTCAAGATGATATCATAACAAGTAACACATAAACAATATCACAAGAGTCAAATAATAATATGATAGCAAATAACACAATATCTCAGTTGTAAATTCAAGAGGGTGTTAGAATGTGCAAACCGAGCGAACCAATATGTTAGTTCGTATTTTAAGGAGAGATGAAAGTCTTTATCCATTTGGAGCCTCCACTAACTACCCTAAGTTATCCAACAACTGTACAACCCCAAGAAACACTGTCGAGTCGGCAACAAAAAGCTTTCTCCACTTCACCTTTCTGCCCAAGACTATATTTGCTTCCACAATACACGAAACTAAAATCCAACACCACCGAAGGTCATAAATATCTCAAAGAACAAATTTTCTATTTTCACCCCCGGCCAGATCCTCTTCACTCGCCTCCAAGCGCGACCTTTGTCCTCTGCACGTGTCCTCACACGCTACCTCCATTGTTAGCACGTGTGTATCACGCGTGTCTATGACTCCTTCTACTTGTCATCTGGAGTCTAGTGGTGGTCATCGTTCATCTACCAGGTGTGTACTTTCGCCCAAAAATGGGTTTAAAGATTCGGGTTTACTAGTTTTCGACCAAACCCAAACCCCTTCGACTTTCGATCCTACTTTCAGGTTGTTTTAAAACTTATACCACTAGCCTAAGCTCTGATACCATTTGAAGAGCTTAAAATGTAGTAAACAAATGATTATTACAACTGCAATGCTTTCTCTATGCTTTTGTTATGCTAAGTCGAAGTAAAACAAGTTAAGGAGTCTTGTAATTATAGAGCCAAAGAACTATTTGAATTCAAATTCAAATTCAAAGATTGTACTATGAAAGAGGCATGACTAATACGGTAATTGACCATAAGATTGAATCCAATCATTGGATTTAATCTGTGGTCCATAATACACATCAACTAGCACAATCCTTTCAAAGTGCTCAAGACAAATACTCATGTGCCAAGTAGATTTAAGTGATCCACCTCACATATTCTAATATATAGTGGTCATAAATGTTGATTCACTTCCCATTTCATAAATTACTTTGTGGTTCCTCACCCTCTTATGTTGAGTTTTGCCCATGTCTCTCCACATGCGCCCCCTGTTCGTCCAGGGCCACAGCAAAACTCTTTTATGTTATTGTTTGTGTGCGTTAGGGCATTCTTGTCTTAGCAAGTGTGTATGTGTCAATGATGGTTTTAAACCTGAGATAGAGCCGCTGGTCCTCAATGTTTCCTATTGTCATTTTTTTTTCCTGTTTTGTAATTTCTTTTAGTGTCTCCTTATAAGTAATTCAGAATCTCTTTTAAATCAAGTTCATAGATTCTTCCAAGTGAGAAATTTATGATTTGTTTGTCTTGTGACTACTTGGTTGTATTCGATAATAACAGCATTTTAAAATGACTCATTTATAGCTTATTGCTGCAATTTATCCATATATTCACAATTTTCTTTATGCGATGAAATTTCTCGAGTTAAATGATTTCTAACCTGTGTTCTCAGGATCCTGGCTTGGGATATTCTCTGATTGAGAGGATTTGGCGGTTGGTGGTGGAACACTTGTTAGGAAATGAAATCTTTTAGGTGCATGATTTGTCCATCTTATCTTATATGCCTTTTCATCTTTGATGAGCACACAGTGCTGCAAGCTTGACAGTGGATAACAGCTATAATTGACTCACTAATATCGTAATTGAAGGGAATGATACTAAGATAAAAACTTCATCGATCTTTTTTCTAACATATTTTCAAGTTCTGTTAGTCTCCCAAGGAGAGAATATTACTACCCGATAAAGGGTAACACTTAGATCCAAATTGCCATTCCCATTAAGCAATAAAACTTTAACAAATTGATAAGAACATACTGAAACACATATTATATAATGTCTAACACAGTTTAGGTTTGAGAGTGTATACATTATGGCCAAAATTTTGTGCCTGGAGGTGGAATGCAAACATGATTAGATCTCGAGAAGAGTAATACATATCTTCTAAAAGATGAAGGGCCTGTTTTGAATAGCTTTTGCTTCTAGAGGAAGCTACTTTTATTTTTATTTGGAAACAAGGAATAAAAAGTGTTTTTAGAGAAAGTCACGTTATAGACCTACGTTCTCTAAAAGTTTTTCTAACTATCGAAAGAACTTTCATAAAACTAGACAAACGGGTTCAAAAGCAACTTTTGGGACTCAAAATCTCCTCTTGTCTTTTCAAAAGCACGCCAAAAGGGCCCAAAATTGAAGTGAATGTTTACTCAGGAAAACTTGAACAATTGAAAACAAGATTGATCAATTTGCTCGATTGTAATGCAAAAGAGCATTAATATGTCGATGATTATATTGCTGTTTTTTTTCAAAGATGTTTTCTTGAAGTTGAGTTTGCCTCTTTGTTTATGATCGATTTATAACCTATGAAAACCTGCTAAGCTATGTAACTGAATCAGGTAATAAGCTTCCTTTGGAGTTTATTAAAACTTTGATAGAGATGGCACTTAACAGCTCAAGAAGAATTGAAACTGAGACGATATAGTAGCAAACTTTCTCAACTTGGTACAGCTGATCGCTTCCTGGAAGACTTGTTTGACATTCCATTTGACTTTAAGAGGCTAGAATCTTTTCTTTTTATGTGCACTCTTCAAGAGGATACATCTAGAGGTGTCAATTCAGGTGGTCCAAGCCGGGTCGGCCCGTCAACATGTGAGCCTGGTAACGGCCCGCGTGGAAAAAAGCCCGCCCGCTGCGGGTTCCGGGCCGGTTACGGGTCGACCCACAATTTTGGATTACAACCCGGCCCGCCCGTTGACCCATCCGGGTCGAGCCCATGCGGGTCACGGGTCACGCGGGTCGCTGGTCGTTCCGATTTGGCCCGTATGATTATATAAATAAAATTATAAAAATATAGAATTTTTCATATTTATAGCAAAAAATATATTTTTTTTTTGTTAAATGTAAACTAAGAATTTAACAAAATGATGAATTCATAATTATATCAAGAAATTTTTACATAGAATTCAATTTTTTACGTTACATGAATTATTTATAACTTTGCAAACTTAAATTTAATTTAAACAAATAACAACTACTAATTTATCCACTTCATCTTCTTCTCAATTCAAGATTCTTACAATTTTTTGCAAATTTTTGTTGTCTAAAATCTGAACAAGAAATATAATTAATAGATTCTCTAATTATACTTATTTGTGGTGTTATTAATTTCAAACCATCTTGCACAACTAAATTCTCCCCCCCTTTTTTTGAATTTTTTTTATTTTTATTTTTTTAATTTTTTTTGTTTGGCTCTCTCTCCCCTCCCTCCCTTTTTAAAAATTTTTGTTTTATTTTTTTTTTTCAATTTTTTTTACGGGCCGCGTGTTAACCCCGGCCCGTGGGGGTGCAACCCGCGAAGCCCGCGGGTCACACCTCCTTGGCCCATGAACCGCTCGCACGGGTCACGGGTCGGCCCGCGGTCCCGGTTTTCACGGGTCATGGTCGGCCCGTCCGTCTTGACACCTCTAGATACATCAATGGTAAAAGAGTCTTTTAGTCTTAGACGTGAGATATTTGAAAACGATTTAGGCACTCACCTTGCTAATCGCTATCTTACCGAGGCATTAAATTGCATTTGCATATGTTATGGGCCGCTCGCATAGAACTTTGAGAAAGCAGGTTGTTTCTCAAACTCCTTGAGGCTTTTCTTAAAATTGGAAATTGCATGAATGATGGAACATTTAGCGGCTGTGCACGGGCATTCAAGCTTGACACACTTATGAAATTGTCAGATGTAAGAAGAAGGGATGGAAAACGACACTCTTGAATTTTGTTGTTGAGATAATCCGTTCAGAAGGTGTATGAGCTTCCAAAGCAGCCAAAGAGAGCAGGAGCATGTCCAGCATCAAGTCTGATGACTTACTTGAGGACTCTTCCCAATATTCAGATGACTACTTCCGTAGTATCGGCCTGCAAGTTGTCTCAGTTCTAGGTTGTGAGCTCGAAAATGTGAAGAAAGCTGCAGTTAAGGGGCGGACCCACGATTTAGTCTCAGTGGGGTCAAAATTTAACTAAGAATTTTTATTTTTTTGACTAAATAAGACAAAAATGTAATATTAAATCTCATACCTATAATTGCTCCTTATGGAATTGTTCTCGTGTTCACGGTGGGCAGAATAAGACTACCCACCTACTGATGTGGCAGAAGAACCCAACGTTGAGTTCTCTCAGGGTTGACATAATAAGACTTCCCATCGTGGGCAAGTAAAATAAGATTTAAATAAGAGATAGAAACTAACCATTTGCCAAGTAGTGACAACTAAAAAAGGGGAAAAAGAAAAAGAAAAAAGAAAAAAGGAAGTGAAACTAAGTGAACAAGTCTTTTTTAATTACCATAAGCTTATAACGAGAGATCGTAGAGACAGAAAAGACACAAAGAAAAAAAAAAAAAAACACAATGAAGAGAGAGCCAAAATAAAGCTTGAAGAAAAAGAACAAAGAGGAAGAAGAAACTGAAAAGGAAAAGGAAAAGGAAAAGAGAGAAGGCATCGTTATAAACCTTGGCCTGCCTTCATTTTAATTGTAAGTTATAACAATATCAATATCAATTTTAATTTTAAGTTATAACGAGAGAAAGGGGAAAAAAATTGTAGGGTCAGTTGAGACCCCATGTGGGTCCGCCCATGATGACCTGATTGAAACTAACTGTCCGATGTTAAAGAACATTTTCAGTGCCTTGTGTACAGAGGCTTGATATGTGACTCCACTTCAAATTTTCCCAAGTGGAGTTTCAGTTGGGCATCAATATTTCCAAAGTGTTGCTAAGTATTTCTGTTTTGATTTCCTTTCTCAATTTTGTTTTCTTCTTCTTGATTATTTGGAATGAAACTGGTAGTCACTGCTTCCATTGTCAAGGTTCAAAATTGATGGAAAATATAATCTATTGCACTAAGAGAATCAAATAGTTGTTAAGGATAAATACCACATTGAATAAAGATAAAAACATAGACCAACTTTTAAGGACTAGTCAGAGTTGAACGTATATTGCACGTTATTTTAAAATACATTGTAAAAGTAATATTTGATACTAATTTGTTGACAGGATTTGATGAGTCTCAAGCGAACTAAAGAAAATAGAAATTTAAGAGATAAAAATTGTATTCTCAAAACTCAATTTCTATGATTAAAATTGTACTATCGAAATTCAACTTCCATGATTCAAATTTTTTGTGATGATGAAATACTACAAATGAGCAACTTTTTTTTTATACTACATTTGGTACATAAAAATTAATTGCTAATACATGAATTTAAACACCCCATTAATATTTCTAGATACATGACTATAAATAAATTCATCTATAATAATTCCAAATTTATGTAGATCAAGATTCAATGAGTCTAGATTAATGTGAATATTAATTAATTGAGAATTAATAACACGAAATTCATACATTACAAGATTTGATGAGTCTCAAACGAATTAAAGAAAATAAAATTTAGAATAGAAATTTAAGAGAAACTCAACTTTTATAATTCAAATTTTTGTGACGATGAAATACGACAAATGAACAATCTTTTATGTACTACATTTAGTACATAAGAATTAATTGCTAATACATGAATTTAATCACTAATTAAAATTTCTAGATATTTGAATGGAAATAAATTTATCTATAATAACTATAGTTTCATATAGATCAAAATTCATCATCTCAAAATTCATTGAACCTAGATTAATGTGAATATTAATTAATTGATAATCAATAACATGAAATTCATACACGATAAAGATTTTGTAGTATTTATTACATATTGAAAAGCAAAAGTAACGTATTATTGAAATAATTGAATTGTAGTATGGTTAAAATCGTCCAAAAATGATTTTCACTTAATGTGATATTTAATATAGTATAGATTTAGACTATTCCTCTTAACAAAGTTCATTTTAAGATAGAACTCCAAGTTTTAATATGGTCAGAACCTACTAAATTCCAACGAGCAATTTAGTCTGATTAAAACTCTAAAAATGAGCACGCGAATTTCAATATTTGTTTGCTCAAATGAGCCACCATTTTTGCAGAGGTGTGTAAAGGGATAGAATCCCATATCGATGAAAATACATACCAACTTATAAGGATTTGAACTACTCCTCTTAATAAGGTTGACCTTTTAAGATGAAGCTTCAAGTCTTAATGTATAATGTCAAGGGATAAGATCCCACAACGATTAAAGATGCAAAATAAATCACTTATAAGAGTTTGAGCTATTCCTTTTAAAAGGTTAATTTTTTAAGATGAAACCCCAAATTTTAACATAATATCAGGGCCCATTAAACTCAGCGACTTAAACAAATGAGCAACATTGAATAAAGATGAAAACATAAACGAACTTATAAGTATTTAGACTACTCCTATTAACAATGTCGACCTTTTAAGAAGGAACTTCAAATCTTAACAATAGTATGATCGGTTGATTGCTAAAAAGTTGGTTCCTTTAGATTCTCGTGTAGATCTAGCAACAGAATTGCAAAAAAGGATTCACGTAGTCTATTCCAAATTGAAGAAAAATGCTTATTTTGTTGTCGTGTTTGTACTGTTCAGTGGCTATCTGTTAGTTAACTCCATTGATCATTGATTGGAAAAATAGATGGGCAACTTAGAAAAAGACAGGCTGAGATTTTATTCCAAGGAAATATACACGGTACACGATGGTGTGCATATTTCTACATTGATGAACCACTGAATAATGGAACTGTTGAGATCAGAATATTCAGCACGGGTTTTTTCGTATGTTGCACATGATAGGAAGATCTCCAGCAAGCACGAGCATCTCCTCCATCTCCTCAGCACTGAGGCTGCCGCTGTCCATCATGTTCTTCATCATAGACCTCACAGCGTAGCACACGCACTTCTGATCAATGCCACTCAAGTCTTCTTTGCAGCAACGATTTTTATAATGTTTTTTAGGATAGGGCAACATTATTTTGGCATCAGACATATCAAATTCAAGCCTCAGGAACGTCTCACAGTTTGAGAAGCTGCGCGTCTGAATCTCTTTCTGGCATTGTTGATTCTCCTCATAATCGATTGTGGTGGTGGTCACGGTGGTTGTCACAGTGGTGGCTAAGGCTCCGTTCAAGGCCAAGATAGCTAAGAGGAGGAGAGCACCAACACTTGTAATTTTCTTTGCCATTGTGAATTCGAGCTCTCAAAGCTGATATATTGATGGCGGAGGAACGAGAGTGAAGGGTATTCCTATTTATAGTGAGTTCGGAGGCTTGCATGGTATTTACGTGTTGAAGGCGTGTGTATGAAAGGTGGCTCTACATTAAATCACGGTGGCTAAATCTTGCTTCCACGTGCAATAATCGCATGGAAATTATTGCACACGCGGCATGCTCGTGATGTCATATGGCATTGAGGTGGCTATTTTTTTTTTTTTTTGTTTTCTTTTACTATTTCATTAAAATTCTATGTCATATGGTAACTTTTCTCATCCATTTTTTACATTTCCTCAAGAAAATTAGATGTGCTATTTATGAGCCTAGCTAGTTAATGTTTATTTGGATCAGTGTCAAACCATTTTCACTTCTCCTACAAGTTAAGGATTCTATTTCACACTTGTAGACCCTTCAAAGTGTAGAGACAAACTACAAATGTACCAACTTTGATTCTCTCTATTACTTGTGCAAAGTGATCAAGGAAATGCATCCACTAGCTGTCACCCATCATAAATATTTTCGCATAAAAGATTTTATTGCCAAAGTAAATATAGAGGAGTAGTATTTAAATCAAGTAGAAAAAAGTTATTTTTAAGATCGAGTTCGCTCCTTCAGGGAGATGGGTGAAATCCTTTGATTCCATTTAAAAAAGAAAAAATGAAAAAAGTCATTTTTGAGATCTAGTAATGACACTATTCATTTAGGTGCCGTAATATTTATTTATTTTTTGAAAAAAAAAACTAAACATCAAAATAGAGGTACCATACACACCCTAATTTCTTTCACCACTTAAATTGACTGTCATACTATCTTGTGTTATTTGTTAACGATGAACGAAGTCTTTGTCCTGACAGCGTGTTGAAATTTTATGGTGCCAAAATAAGCTGAAACTGAACTTTTTTGTATCAATGTTGAACAACACATCAGTAACCTAAAAAAGTCCTCAAATCTCCTTACTAGTTCATCTTTTTGCCTTTCCCTTTCTCTCTTGATCTCTCATCTCCACTGATCTTCATCTCTGTTCATAAGACAAATGATGGCTAGATATTTGAAAAAATAAAAATAAAAAAAATTAGTCTAGATATTATTTGTTTCCTTTCGAAGGCATAAGTTTTTCCTAGTTCACGGTAATTTGCAGTATTTTAGGGAAACAAATGTAATATCTCTCCCTATTTAAGAGGGATATGCTTTGATATATTAAAAGACAATATAAAAGATTCTGTTTTTTTTTTTCTATCTTATGTTTCTTTTTTCATGATCGCTACAATTTTGAATTTGATTTGTTGTAATTTTATCTTTTTGTTTATTTATGTTTTATGTTACATTCATTATTATATAAATATCAGCAACAATAGGCATCATAATTCAATGAGCTGAGGTTTGTTCAATCTCTTTTTATTACTATAAATATGGTATCAAAGCTTAGTAAACTCAATGAAGAAATTCAATTTGGTCTGAAGCTCAAATAAGCATTGGGATTCCAAGATTCTAGTGTTCAAACAAGGCATCATTTTGTGAGTTAAGTGTAAATATCACGTCGAATAAAGAATAAATTTAACACTATATGGTGATTTGAGCTAGTCCGCTTAACAATGTTAGCTTTATAATTTTTATGACGGAACCTCAAATCTCAATATTATATCAGAACTTCCATAACATGTAATGAAGGGTAAGTTTTTATGAATTTTATTGCAGATAATGCTGACAAATAATGATAGTTGCAATATTGAAGTGTATAACTCATGGCCTCTAAAAAGTTTGTTTCAGCTGGAGGCGCCGAAATGTATTGCCACAATTAGGGGCAGAGCCAGCCATTTAAAGTGGGGAGTCCCGGAATTGAAGATATAGAGATGAAGGGGTGCTGCCTCCGGATTTTTTTTTTTGGATACCTTATTAACAAAAAAACCAAAAAAACATATAAAAAAATACCAATATTTTTTTAGCAAAATCATATCTTATTACAAGTGTTTCTTTCGAGTTTTCATACTTTGAAGACGGAAGCGAAAAATGAAATTGGTAGGATTTAAGATTTTTATTCAATTTGATGACAAAATGGTAATGGTAAATACAAGAAGAACCAAAAAATAAAATTTGGAAAAAATAATAATATTGTAATGACATTACTTTTTCTTGTGAAATTTGTGATAATTATTAATGTCTTCAGCATTTCAATTTTATGCAGGATAGTTTCAATAAATAATTGCTCTAGTAAAATACATAAAAAGCATTTTTTGATTTAATTAAAAACCAAATTTCAATATGTACCACAACATATTTTTATCGACACCTAGAGGTCTAGGTGTCGACCTCGATCATATTTCAGAAATTCAAATTTATTCCGTTCTTGTTTTGGTGGATTCACGATCTCTACAACTCTATCCTACTGACAATAAGTGAAATACATATTTGTTTAAAGCTTATGGGATCATTACTAGTGTCATTAGTCTCATCTTGTTTTAAATCTTGACTAAAAGCACCTGATGGATACTAATTGTTTATGCACATTTCTATGTCTATCACTTCTTGTATATTATTGTGTCAGGAGTAGCCTTGTGATCCTGAGGCGGGGCAGGCAACAGACGACAGTGGTGCTTAATAGTGAAGAAAAACCTTTAAAACTACAGGAAATCATTGAATTATTTATCATTGATGTAGAAGAAGCATTTCCTTTCACAGATTTATAGCTATAGAAGTTGTCATATACATAGTTTTTCCTCTTCACTTAATCGCTCACTAGCAGACTGTTTCCAACACCCACGCAGTGAAGATGATAAAATTTGAAATGCTTGATTTTCCATATAATGATAGAAATGAAAAAGAAGTTGGTGGTGCTGTGAAGGGAGGAAAAAGAATTAAGTTTTGAGGTGGTTCACAATAAGTGAAATGTCTTCACTTTTATAGACTAGCATATGGCAAAACACTCCTTTTGACTTTCAAAGGTTTTCAAATGAGTACTCTCTTGTTTTAAAATAGCTTAATTACCATATTTGTTTCTAAGATGTGTGAGTTACTCTCAAATCTAACGCGATTTTTTCAACTACTAAGAGTAGAAGTGAGGAGTAATTTAAACATGGTGGCCATGCGCGGAAGCTGGAATTATTCAAGCTTTGAACATGGTGGCAGCACTAGGACACGAAAAAGAAAGCAAAAGAATGATGATGTAGGGGAATGAACAAGTGGAACGGTGACGGGAAGCACCTCCGGATGGACAACTGAAGATGAATACGCATGCTGCCATTTGGACTCATATGGACCTGAATGGTATTGTGGAGGCAACCTGCTGTGTTTAATGTTTGAATGTAAACTTATGCAACTGGAATCCAATTAGAATAATTTATTTTATTTTACTTTTTTACTTTTATATAATACACTTGGATTAATTTCTTTGGTTAGGAGTTGTCTGTTTTTGGTTGATTATTGAATAAAAGCTATAAGTTTGGAATTTTCCAAATCTTTCGATCTAAGTGAGTATCGTGCATAAAAATCGTTGGATTTTTTATTAAGGATTAATTCTCTGTACGCGAATCAACGAGTCTTGTTTATCGAGTATCCGGCATTCTTGCGAAGAATCGATGGATATTTGAGTGTTTTGTTTAGTTATTCGTTAATTTGTCTCTCCAACTTACGCCAGAGCCTTCTGTTGAAGATGCTGAGGCCCTCGCACTAAGAGAAGGTCTAATTTTCACTCGAGATGGAGGATCCCAGTGAACATAGCGGAAAATGATGCCTTAAAGAGTGGTAAAAGGGGTGAATTCAGTCAAATTCTTTGATTGTTGCTGATATTATAGCACTTATATCGGAATTGGGTTGTGGCACTTGTCGCTTTACTCTCGAAAGGGGAATAAGTTAGCTCACAAACTCGCTTCAATAGCTACAGAGGGTCCATTACTTTAGTTGATAAAATTTGGGTCGATCGTATTCCATATCCCATCTCGCCTGGACTTTGCAGCAATAGTTAATAAAATTCTTTGTTTCTGAAAATGAAAAATGTTTGCTTCTTATTCTTTCATCATCCTTGGGAATCAGTATTAAAATTGGCTGCTGCATTACTATATATATAGAAGATATCCTAAACATATGTATCTGTTTTCTCCCTTTGATTTTTTCTTCCTTTATAACCACATTATGTACTGGAAAAGTTTTACAAACATCGTCTTCCCCATTTTCCTTCAGTTGAAATGGAGTTGAAACATATGTTCCACGGTCACTTTGTTTTTCGCATTTTTTTTTTTTTTTGGGAATAGTCTTTCTTTGTCGTTACAGAAAATGAAATTTAACATTTTTGTTTTGAACAACTGCTTTCAGTGGGAAATTTACTGCCATATCATTTACTGGTATCTATATATTTGTAGTAATAAGATGTACGCCTAATTTTGTTTTTCATGATTTTATTATCTTAACAAAACATGCCTTATTGAGTATATTTGAAACAGGATCCTACTGTATCATTTGCATCTTATGGTTTTAATGAACAGGAAGACTGTCACGTGAAATCTCAATGGAAAAAAAATTTAGTAATTGGTTGGTGAATAATTATTATGTCGTTCACCAGTAAAATATTAAGCCAAGCCAAATTGCAAGGCAACATAATGCAAAAGATTATGCTCTGTGTAGCGTGCATCTAGGCAAACAAACTTGCAGGCATCGTATTCTTTCAAACCAGCAACGAATATACTGTTTCTTCTTTTCCCTTTTAATTTGTGAACAAAGAGCTGCTATGGAGTTTTATCAACTCATTTTTAATTTCTACTTTCTTTAATTACTTCATGCCATCAAGCAAATCTTGGCTTCCCATGTCTAGAATTATCTGTGCATCATTAATTAGAAAAGTTTTTGAAACTGGAACCTGAATTATAACTATTTAATCAATCATGGTATATATATAGGTATGCATAAATTGATTGTGTGAAACTTTATTCGCAAAATGAATTACCTAATGGGAACCTGATTTCCAACACAAACAGCAAATGCAAGTGATAAGACAGTGCCTCTAGCCAATGGAATGCGGTCATGGTAACATTTTCTCATCATCCAAAAATGTTAGAAAGATAAATGGATAAGCAATGAGTCAAAAATTGGTTGTGTTTAGTTTCACTCCCGCTATTCAGTGGTGGATCCAGGAATCCAGGTGAGCACGGGAGGCCGTTAGACAGAGCTTTAGCGGCCATCAAGTGCCCAATATAAGAAAAAAATTCCGGTGGAGCCAGCACAGCCGGCCGAAGGGGCTCGCCTGGCGTTGGCTCCGCCCCTGTCACTATTCATGAATTATTCCATCCATGTTTTTTGGCTTTGTGTGTCAATAATTTAGAGTTGACTTCTCCCATGACTCTGTAAGTAAGAGAGCGCGAAGCTAAATCAACAGAGACAAAATAATAGACAGGATCATCATGTCTACCAATGTAACATTTTGATTATGAAAAAATTAACGAAAATCTAAATGAATCGTGTAAGATTTTTAATTTTACTCATATCAGTAGATCTCATTTCCCAACTATTTTAATTTAATTAAAACAACAGTTCTAAAATTAAGGAACCTGAAAGATATATCTAGCTTTCTGAATTGGAAGAGCTTAATCCTCAGTTTTTTTGTTCAATACATTACATGTTCACCTCGTTTTTTGTAGGTGCGACGTGACCAACAGATCCTGGATACTCTCATTCACTTAAGCCTTTATCCTACGCACTTGGACAAACCATGAGTCGCATGTGGCCAAACTCCAAAGTGGGGGAGGTGGCCGCGCACATTTCAAAGGTCAAGTCAGTTGATGTATGAATGAAGGGGCTGTGAGATGTGCTTTAGACGTGAGCCACTAGGTATTCAAGGGGTCGGATTTGGGAAGGTGTATCAAGTGAATATATATAGGGAGAGCAAGTTTATAGTTTGAATGAATAAAGTTGCACTACCTGTGAAGGGCACTACGCGAGTCTTTATAGAGAGAGAGATGCAGTAAAGGCCGTTTGATAAGAAGACATGTGGCCACATCGTGATGGTTGACCTGTCATCTTTCTATCACAGGTTAGGCACATTTATGGGCATTTAATATTTCTGAAAAGCCGTCATCCTAAAGCCTAGGCCTGGCCTCTGATTCATAGATTGACAGTTTGACCTTAAAGTGACTGTTGCAATGAGTCCTCACGTCAAGTAGCCGTTCGGCATATCTTTACGGAAGATCTCTCTAGGGAGATGTGAATTGGGAGATGCTCCCTGTGAATGAGAGGTTTGAGCCTCGTATACATTCCATGCAGCGTGGTTTCACCTGGTCTCAGTCATGGGAGGGAGGGTAGGCCTCAACACGCACCTCGACCGAGGCGGTCTGCCAATTTGGCCCGGTTTAGATGTTCCATCACCTCAGTTTAGGAATTATGACATGGAGTGTGGGCTCTGGGAACTTTGTTTAGTGGATTGCCACGTGGCTGACGATTAGGTGCCTCTTTAGAAGAAGCATAACAATACATTTCAATGAAATTTTTAATTGGGTATCAGCAGTCTTGTGTATGATGCAGGTTTTCAAATAGATGGATCATGTATATTAATAGAAAAATTATATGCATATGCTGGGAGTATCTTGTCATAGCTAGGCAAGGGCAATAATGTGAAATAAAACTGACACTGACATATGCAGCTGTATGCCAAACAGTGAACATAAATGGATACAGCATAAATCATTGATAACTAGATTTGCAAACCCAAAGATTATCTTAACATTGAAAATGCAATTTTTTTTTTTTAAAAGGAATTTAAAATATATTCTGCAAAGTTCACTTTGAGCTAGCTATTGTTCATAGCGGCTGTCACCTTCAATCAGTTATACTCCACCCTAGCGCACTTTGGACGAAAACAGGGTGGAGGAGGAGGAAATTCTTCATCCTCGGATTGAATTATGATAAACCATTCTTCTCTTGCATCTGAACCAACATTAGTCCTACCACTTCTGGAAAACCTTAATTTATCACACCATGTCAAGTCTTGGATGCTGCCATCTGACTCAACAAGTCGCACTGGAATATTCAGTATGGCTTCCCCAATTGTTATCGTATACTTGCTCCAAGAAATCTCACATCTTCAATTCTCTCACGTTACACAACATTTAGGATCTTGATCCATTCCAAATTGCATATGCACACGATGTCAGCATATTGCTCAATGCAATCAACTTCCAGAATAACATGTTCGCTTGGTCTCAGGCATCGCACAAGCTCCTCAAGTTCATCGTCTGAACCAGATTGAATTAATTTCCAGTAATATTTTTCCTTTCAAACCATGTGGGGGAAGAAGTTGTTTGATGCCCTCGTGTAAGGGTACCAAATTAAATCTTCTTGAACGCCATCTAGTTCGAATAACACTTTAATTTCTTCACTTCCACTTCCTTTACGCCATGTCATTGAGCCAATCTTTGCCCACTGAATCCTGTCGAATTGGGCTTGGGGCATACTGTTGGAATCTCTCCCAAACCCAAGCCTGCACCAGTTGGAAAGGGGCCCTAACCTTAACTTCAACAGCTTTCTTTTGTCCGTGTCTAGTTCTACATTTTTCTGAAGTATCAAGGGTGCCTTTTACTGTACTTAAATTTCTATAAATGTCGGCAAGAACAGCCGGTGCAAGTGCAAGTTTTGTACCTTATGTTAAACTGACTGCAATGGGCAGAGCAGCTTTGCTTATAGTGTCGCGTCCATATGTAGAACTAAAGTGTTATTGGCACTAGATTGGCTCCCTGGCATATCATAAAGTTAGGGGAACAAAGAAACTAAAGTGTTATTGGCACTAGATGGTGCTAAAGAAGATTTTATTTGGCGCCCTTACGTGAGGGTTGCAAATGACTTCTTACCTAAAATGGTTTACAAGGAAAATTATTACTGGGAATTACTTAAATCTAGTTCAAGTGATGAATTTGAGGGGCTCGTGAGATGTTTGAAACGTAGAGAGCTTGTTAGTCTAGAAGTTGACTGTATTGAGCAATATTTCCCACATCGTGTGGCCATGCAATTTGGCATGGATCAAGATCTTCCAGGTCCTGTAATGCGAGAGAATGAAAGTTCTGAGATTGCTTGGGGTAATTATACCAATGCAATTGAGGATGCCATATTGTCCATACCGGCATGACTTTCTGAATAAATGCCCCCACCCAATACTTGGCATGGTGGGATAACTTTTTTCCAGAAACGGTAGGCCTAAGGTCGGTTCCAATGCAAGAGAATAAGGCCTTGTCAAAATTCAATCTGAAGACGTATAACTTCCTCCTCCTCTGCCTGATTTTCCTCCCAGGCGCTGGGGTGCAAGAGAATAAGGTCTATTAATCGTAGCTAGCCAAGACTATCAATGGCATGAATTCAAGAAATACAATGGGAACGTTTCTTCTGTTAGACTCCTGCGAAACGAAGAAATATCTCCATCCCTGCCTCAAAGCATATTTCCATGTGCACGAATTTTAGTTCTTCAACGATATTTTTCCTTCGAGTCATGCCAATGAAACAATCTCGATTGTACGGTTAATGGACCTCGGCTTGGATAGCAAGGTTGAAATCTCTCTAAAGAGCATACCTAAAAAAGTTGTAAAGAGTGAAAAGGTTAAGTCACAAATTTTTTATTAAAGTAATGTTATTCAGAACTAGTGTTAAAACACATGTCTACATGACGTTAAGTATCATTAAATCATAGGCCTAATTAAATGACCATGTTTGCTGCATTTAATTGGACCTCTCACTTAGTGTTAGATAAACTGCTAGTACTAGATGACATTATTTTTTTTATTATCCTTAGCATCAAAAGTCATCGTGACTTAACTCAAACCAATGTAACTAAAATTAATCGAATATTAATTAATACGTAATTGATCGAACACTACTTGCAAATGGTTCTTCTGCTCTGAAACAAAATGTTCCTGGAAATTCTTGCTCATATCTAGGGGTGGGTATGTAAGTGTTATGCCCTAGGTCCAATCAACTTTGGACATAAACACTTTGAATATATATAATCAATGCATATGTATGGCAATATCTATTATTTAATTGAATTAATATTCTAATAAGTTAAATAATAGAATCCGTAGATTCAAGTCTTGGTGATTTGTTAATCACAAGGAGTTGTGATTGTGAGATACAAATTACATATGACTGAATCTTAAATCGTCCGTGGTCGAGGTAATAACGAGATACGGATAAACTATCGCGTGTGACATTCTTACATGTAAAGTAAGTAGCTGATCTCACAAGCTCAAATGTAGTGACACTTGAATGAACACGTGGATATTTTGTTATAGAACAAAACATTGGAGACCCGCGAGAGATTCCACATGGATAACTATCTGAGTGTTAGTGGTTAATATCTAACGTCGGTGAGTGGGATTGGTCATTTGACTTGAGGTCATCATAGTACCTTATATTAGGGCAAGCCATACTTTGGTGATGTTGGATGTTGCTCTCACAAGGGTCGCTAATACAAAGATCGTCGGGTATGTCAAGAATCATATGAAGGTTGTGAATGATCAATAGAGGATTCTACTCTTAGATAGTAAGAGATTATGATCTACATTTTATCCAGCTTAAGTTGATAATGAAATCCTTGGCCAAGGTGAACTCATAAGCTCGGAAAAGAGTTTTCGACGACATTGACTTAACAAAAGAGGGATAAAAGATATGATCGATAATTGAGATCGACACATATCCATATCTCATAATTGATCGGATCATATTGACGAAAGGATTATAGTTTCACTATAAACGAACAAGTTTGGTTTTGTCATGCTACGTGATATTTCCCCCGTCACATGTATTGCCCCGATACATTGCTAGATGTCAACCGGACAACGAAAATGAATTAGTGATAAATTAAAAGGGGCGTTTTAATTTATTGATTTTGATTAGATCAAAATAATAATTCACGTCGTTCGGCATCGTGATCGGGAACCTAACGGGTCACACACAAAAGAGAATCGAAGAATGAGATTTACCAATTAATTAATTGACAAGTGTTGGATAATTAATTAATTGGGTTGTTTATTAATAGGCCCGAATTAATTAATCGATTAATTAATTCATGGACCAGATTTAATTAATTTGATTAATTAAATCTTGACCGGGTTAAGTTTAATAGATGGGCCGAGCCCATCCGGACTTATATTAATAAGTCATAGGGTTTGAAAAACTCAGTAGAGAATTTCATTATTCTTGCTAGCACGAGAAAAGAAAACCCTAGCCGTCATTCTTATTCTCCGTGCGTGGATCACCATTGGATATCGGACAATTGGACAAGCCTTGGATTGCGTATCGTGGATCATTGGAGTTCAAGAAAAGCAAAAGAGTTTGTGGAATTCATCAAAGGTATTAATCCTAATCACGCTTCTATCTAAACACATTGCAGATCCTCGCTTTGGGAATTGAAAATTGTTTAATTTACAGGCATGATAAGTAAATTCCCAACAAAGGGTATCGAGCCTACTTTGTGTTTGTTAGAAATTGTTTTTCATTATTTAAAAATTAAAATTTAATTTTTTATTTTTGTTTCTAAAATCTAGAAATTTATAAAAATTATTTTTAATCTAAAAAAATCTTTTTTTAAAATTAAAATAATTTTTTCGTCCAAAAAAAAAAAAAAAAAAAAAAAATTTTTTTTTGGAAAAAGCCGCCGCCGGCCATGGCGGCAAACCTGCTGCCACACACGGCAAAGCAGGCGCTACCGCACGGGGAAGGCTGCAGTCAATAGCCGATCGTCGTCTGCTGCGGCCGCAGCAGCCGACTGTCGTGTTGCCGTCATACGGCGTGGGCTGTTGCCGCGTCGCAAGTTGCAGCGGCGAGCGTCACGTTTGAAATCGCAATGCGACTTGCCGCCGCGACGTCAAACACAAAGCAGTTAGCTCTCCAACGAGTCCGCCGCTGGCCATGTTATCGCTGCAGAACCCGCCGCAAAGAAAGTGACGGATCGGGAGTCGCCGTGAAGAAGCGCCGGCGAAGGGGCGATTTCTTAGGGTTTTCAGAGATTGGTGGAGGCGGGGGCCTCTCCCGCAATTTTCGAAATTGCAGGCCCTCGCCTGCAATTATGGAAAATGGGTCAAGTTGCAATTTTCGAAAAATTGGTTTTTGAATTTATATATTAAAATGGTTTTAAATTGGATTTTAAAATGGTTTGACTTAAAAAATTTCGAATTTGACCCATTTGAAATTTTATTTAAAATTGACGAACATTTATATTTTCGTTAAAATTGGATTTTAACTTAAATATTAAACTTTGACCCTAAATTGAATTTTATTTTATTTAGGAGTTTTATCCTAAATTAAAATGTTAATTCATTTTAAATTAGAGTTGGACTTTAATTTAATATTTAATTAAAATTTGATTTTAATTAAATTATCCACCCTAATATATTGTTAAAATTAGAGTTGGACTCTAATTTTGACATTTAATTAAAATTTGATTTTAATTAAATTGTCTCGCCCTAAATTGTTTTTGAAATTAGAGTTTGACTCTTATTTGGTATTTAATTAAGATTTGATTTTAATTAAATAAGTTCGCCCTAATATTTTAGAATTAGAGTTTGACTCTTATTTTGTATTTAATTAAAATTTGATTTTAATTAAATTCAACCATACTAATTTGATTATAATTAGAGTTGAACTTTAATTTGACATTTAATTAAAATTTGATTTTAATTAAATTGTCTTACCCTAAAATTTTATTGGAATTAGAGTTTGACTCTAATTTGGTATTTAATTAAAATTTGATTTTAATTGAATAGTCCCGCCTTATATCTGTAGAATTAGAGTTGGACTCTAATTTGATATTTAATTGAAATTTGATTTTAATTAAATAAGTCCGTTTAATTAAATTAATTAATTAATTTGATTAATTAATTATTTAATTGTTCCGATCCATTTGTCTAAATTAGTTTAGACGACTTTAATTGCTAGAAACTTGAAACATGTTTACATATAATATTAGATATTATAGGAATGCATTTATATGATGAATGTTTTATTAGTGGATGATTATGGACTCGACCATGTGGATGTGTTGAATGGTTAGTTTTATTCTTGTTGTTTTATGGGCTCATGAGCTCTTATTTATTTTGGACATGCGAGTCCGTTGTTATTATTTTGGGCCTGCGTGTCCAATATTATTTAGGCCTGCGTGCCAACTAGTATAGGATACAAGTTGCAGCTGGACTAATTGGAGATACAAGAAGAGGAGGAGACCATAGAGATGGAGCATTGTATGAATCAATGCTATACCCCCTAGGAACTGACCGACTAGTCTTCCTTATGGCTCGGGAAGACTAGATAGTATAAATCCATAATCATCCACACTATTATATGTATGTTTATTTGCATGTTAGATGTATAATAAAATATATATAATTATTACGATGAGACCTTTTGCATGCAAAACCCCTCGTTAAAATATTAAGTCAATTTGATATTTGCCTTCCATCATTATAGTGAAAAACGAGAGTCCTCAATCGATCTAAGCTTGTTGAGTACACTCAAGGCTGGTCGATTAGGGATATGTTTGACACTATGAAATATTAGATATTTCTGAATGATGGGTTTGACTTAACTAATATTTATCTTTTGTTGAGTACACTCAAGAAGATAAATTTTAGAGGCATGTTAAAATATTAAGTCATATTTATATTTGCCTTCCATCATTATAGTGAAAAACGAGAGTCCTAAATCGATCTTAGCTTGTTGAGTACACTCAAGGCTAGTCCATTAGGGATATGTTTGACACTATGAAATATTAGATATTTCTGAATGATAGGTTTGACTTAACTAATATTTATCTCTTGTTGAGTACACTCAAGGAGATAAATCTTAGAGGCATGTTAAGCTAACACATAAGTTGTGTGAAGACAAGGAGTTGTCGGCTTAATGATCTGGGAGTTGTATGGAGATACAATTGATAATAGTATCTACCCAAATGTTTTATTAGGGCTTGTTGAGTACACTCAAGGTTTTAATATAACAAATGGGATCCCAACCCACTGGGAATCAAGTACGGATTCCATAAATTTATGTGAGAGGGTCATAAATTTGAGTTAAACAGTGGGAGCGAAATTAATTTAATAAAAGGTCATGTTAAATTAATTCATGCATTATATATATATTATTTCTTTACTTTTCGTCGTTTATATTTATTGAATCATGAGTAACCACATATATTTGAGAAGCATATTGTATGCCAACAACCAAAGCAAATTTTCTTGATTGACGCCGCAATCTGAGAATTGTTCTCAGGCATGAAAAATTGGTTGTGTCCTTGAGTAGTCCTTTCTAGAGACATCTCGTTGATGACTCGATAAAAGAAGAGGTGGTCGCTATAATAAACACAATGATGACGATAGTACTACAACATATGTGATGTTTGTAACTATGTCACCGAGTTACAAAGCAACATAAGAGTATAGATGCTAACATATGATTTTTCATCTCAATATGTTGAATGATGAACAATCATACGAGGAAATATATGATATTTCCCACAACTATACCGGTGCATAATAACGGCGTAAGAATCTTCAAATGGTATCGTATGTCAAGATGCAGACTACTTTGAGAAGTTGTCTTAATTGCGTTCAGTCATGAACAATGAACTAAGTATAGACTTGGTTCTCTAATCTCTCGTCGTAGAGTTATTCATAACTAATTATGAATTTAATATGAATAAACTCGAAGCACGCCATCGAGTTGCCGAACATGCTTAAAACCTTAAGTCCAACATCTCGTGTTTATAGTGGACAAATCTTAGTCATAGATTCCCTCTAAGGAAGTCTAAAGGATGCTTTAGGAAAGCAACCAAGATGACTAAGACAGCTTAAAGCGAATAAGGACAATACCAAATCTCGATGATCCTTATTATCATTTTGGAATGATGGGGTCATTAGAAATGAAATTGTAAGGCTTTAAATCTACTTCATTAGTTTCATGGGTATTAGATACAAGATATAGATCTCATATTTGTATAAATATGCGTAAAACTAAATAAGAGTAGATCGTCGCAGTAAGGAGAAGTTGACCTACACGTTGAAAAATGAGCAAAAGTTGCCGCATTGCCCGTAGAAGCATATTTCTTGCCATTGCCTCTAGGCTCAATATTAGAATTAGAGAAATGTTAATTTTGTTCCCACCATTACCAAGAGCATTAAATAAATTTCATGTTTTGACATGAATTATTCTAATGTTAAGGACAATTGTTGTTCCTTTTTATCTTGATAAGATCTTAATGGTTATGGTAAATTACAAAATGACATTTATATTCTAAATGTTGAGTGTTCTATAATGAGTATAGAAATTGAAAGGCATAAAAATGATAATCTAAATAACACCTATATCCGACATTGCGTGCATTTGGTCACATAAATGAGAATGCAATTCCAAACTTACATGGAGATGTATATATTTGGGTCAAATAATTTTGAATCATTTGACAAATGCGAATCATGTCCGTAAGACACATGACCAAATCTCCTTTTACTTGAAAAGGAAAATGATTCGCACAATTATTAGGTCTAATACATAGTGATGTATGTAGATCCATATCAATTAATGTCGTGTGAAGTTTATCTTATCTCATCACATTTACTAGTGATCATTTTAAATGATCATATATATTTGATGAAATTCAAGCATGAATCTCTTGAAATGTTCAGTGATTCAAGCTAGGAATAGATAAACAAATAGGTAAACATATTCTTATACTAAGACTTGTTCGAGGTAAAGAATATCTAAAATAGAGAATTTTAGATTATCTAAAAGAGAATTAGATTCTCATGCAAAGTGGATTCCTCCACATACATTGCAACATAATGATGCATCCAAATGAGGAATCGTGCACTATTAGACATAGTGCAATAGAGAACCACCATGCAAACATTCAAAAGTCGTTTTGAAGTCATGCACCGATTGATACGTGTTGCGATCGAATCGTGTCTCATCTAAATCGGTTGACAAAACTTCATACGAGTTATGGAAATGCCCAACTTATCTCATATGAAAGTTCGGGTCGTGATGCTTATGTGAAGCATATTGGATCAGATAAGTTTGAAACTAGATCCGTTAAATACATATTTGTGGATATCCAATAGACAATTGGATATCAATTCTATAATCCCGTTGAGAAGAAGATGTTCATCTCAATACATGTCGTACTCTTAGAGAAAGTGTTTACTCTAAGAGAGACAGTGGGAGTAGAATAAATCTTGAAAGAGTTCAAGAGTCCACGGATATAATTGACCGAATAGATGAACCTGAGTCTTATCCCACACCAGCTGAGGGACATACTCTTGATCAAGAAGTGGAGACTTCTGAGAACACGTTAGCTCGGTAAAATCTTGTAGGATCATTTGACCTCCTAGAAGGTACGAATCCATGATTACTAATCAAGGATAATGAACCTACTAATTACATAAAAATAAAGTCAAGTGTTGACTTAAAGAGATGGACTTGTTGTATGTAACCGAGTTTTGACCTTGGTCGACTTGCCTAATGGATTAGAACCCATATGTTGTAAATGAGTTTACAAGAAAATGTCAATATGGATTGAAACAAGCCTCTTGGAGCTAGAATCTTCGATTTGATACAAAAGTCAAAATGTTTGATTTTATCAAAAATGAAGATGAAATGTGCGTTTACAAGAAGATAGTGGGAGCATTATCGCATTCCTGATATTATATGTATGAGACATATTATAGGAAACGACGTCTCTATATTTCAATTGTTGAAATTATGGTTGTCAGATAATTTCTCCGTGATGGATGTGAGAGAAGCAAGTTGATCTATAGAGATAGATCTAGAAGATTACTTAACTCATCCCAATCTATACAGATAAAATCTCGAGAAGATTTTATATGGAGAAAATGAACTGAGAGTTCATGGAAAGAATGATGCTAACTTCTAGTCAGACTAGAATAATAGCACATCTCAAAAAGGATATTGGTTTACTCTTAAGCGGTGTGTTGGAAATGTTCCAAATAACCGTTGATTCAATAATGGAAGCCTTATACATCATTGCTTTACAAAGCAACAAAAGTTGTGGTTTGGATGGGGATTTCATTACTGAACTTAGAGTAGTTCCTAACATTGTTGATCACACGCTTATGCATTGTGATACAATGGAGCCATCGTGCAAGCGAAGGAACTAAGGTCTCATCAATGATCTAAACACATGTTAAGGCAGTGTTATCTCATTGAAAAGATAATACAAAGAAATGACGTAAATGAAGAACGAATTCCCATAAGTTATTAAATTGCATCCACCGACAAAGAGTTGTCGCAAAGATAAACATGATCGTCATGTAGACTCTTATGGTATAAGATACATAAGTGATTGGATCTAGTGCAAGTGGGAGTTTGTAAGTGTTATGCCCTAGGTCCAATCAACTTTGGACATAAACACTTTGAATATATATAATCAATGCATATGTATGGCAATATCTATTATTTAATTGAATTAATATTCTAATAAGTTAAATAATAGAATCCGTAGATTCAAGTCTTGGTGATTTGTTAATCACAAGGAGTTGTGATTGTGAGATACAAATTACATATGACTGAATCTTAAATCGTCCGTGGTCGAGGTAATAACGAGATACGGATATCGTTATTACGGATAGACTATCGCGTGTGGCATTCTTACTTGTAAAGTAAGTAGCTGATCTCACAAGCTAAAATGTGGTGACACTTGAATGAACACGTGGATGTTTTGTTATAGAACAAAACATTGGAGACCCGCTGAGAGATTCCACATGGATAACTATCTAAGTGTTAGTGGTTAATCTCTAACGTTCAGTGGGATTGGTCCTTTGACTTGAGGTCATCATAGCACCTTATATGAGGGCAACATACTTTGGTGATGTTGGATGTTGCTTCGTCAAGGGTCGCTAATACAAAGATCGTTCGGGTATGTCAAGAAGAATCATATGAAGGTTGTGAATGATCAATAGAGGATTCGCTACTCTTAGATAGTAAGAGATTATGATCTACATTTTATCCAGCTTAAGTTGATAATGAAATCCTTGGCCAAGGTGAACTCATAAGTCGGAAAAGAGTTTTCGACGTACATCGACTTAACAAGAGGATAAAAGATATGATCGATAATTGAAATTGACACATATCCATATCTCATAATTGATCGGATCATATTGACGAAAGGATTATAGTTTCACGTAAACGAACAAGTTTGGTTTTTGTCATGCTACGGATATTTCCCGTCACATGTATTGCCCCGATACATTGCTAGATGTCAACTGGGACAACGAAAATGAATTAGTGATAAATTAAAAGGGGCGTTTAATTTATTGATTTTGATTAGATCAAAATAATAATTCACGCGTTCGCATCGTGATCGGAACCTAATGGGTCACACACAAAAGAGAATCGTAAGAATGAGATTTACCAATTAATTAATTGACAAGTGTTGGATAATTAATTAATTGGGTTGTTTATTAATAGGCCCGAATTAATTAATTGGATTAATTAATTATGGACCAAATTTAATTAATTGAATTAATTAAATCTCGACCGGTTAAGTTTAATAGATGGGCCGAGCCCATCCGACTTATATTAATAAGTCGTTAGGGTTTGAAAAACTCGTAGAGAATTTCATTATTCTTGCTAGCACGAGAAAAGAAAAACCCTAGCCGTCATTCTTATTCTCTCGTGTGGATCACCATTGGAGGTCTGGACAATTGACAAATTGGATTGCAGATCGTGATCATTGGAGTTCAAGAAAAGCAAAAGAGTTTGTGGAATTCATCAAAGGTATTAATCCTAATCACAGTTTCTATCTAAACACATTGCAGATCCTCGTTTGGGAATTGAAAATTGTTTAATTTCCGCTGTGCATGATAAGTAAATTCCCAACAGGGTATGAGTTGGATTGTGTCGGTTTTTGCCTCAACCCAAACCCAACATGACGGTTTGATCATAATTTAACCAAATCCAACCCGTGTAAAGGTTGAAACCCAACCCAACACAATCAAGTATCAGTCGGGTTGGTCAGGTTGGAACAACTTGTCAACTAAGACTAAAGTTGGCGGGTCGAGTTGGACGAATTTATAATTGACTCGTGACTTATATAATATTTGATCTCCATAGTTGCAATGAACAAAAAAATATGAATTATTTTGGCACTTCATGCTCATAAATGTTACATGAATAGATTGATATTAAATTATATGAAGTCGATAAATGTTTTTTGCAATTAAAATGTTTTTGTGTTGAATGTGTATTTACTTATGCTATTTTTCGTAAAATGCATTCTATCCAAATTTTATAATATTATTTTAAAAATTTCCAAACAATATCATAACACTTGTAAAGTTCATAGATATAGGGTCTGTCTGATGGAAATTTTTGCTTCATTTTTAGACAATTTCCCACCGTTATACAGTAAAGGATCAGAAGGAGCCGCAATTTTTGAAAATAAAATTCAATTAAATTACCAAGTTGCCCTTTCAAATAATTTTCTTTCTTAAGGAAGTTAGGGCAATTATGTAAACAAATTGCTGCCATTTCAGAAGCTGTAGCACCTTGGGCCCCACTGACACAGGTAACGGTCAAAAAAAGCATTCTCATTTTTGCAAAAAATGGTTATCAAACAGGTTCATAGTCGGGTTGGGTTGTGCGGATTTATTCAATTTTTATGAGTTAACCCATAACCTGACTCGACCGCATATACAATCAACCCACCCAACCCTTGTATAAACAACGAAAAAATCAACCCAAACCGTTCGAGTTGGTTCGGTTTGGGTGGTTTTGACAGTTCGGTCGGGTTTTGCCCACCCCTACTCATATCTACTAATTAACTATCGTATCAACACTAAACAAAATGACATCGCAGAACAAACTTTAAATTGTTTGCAAGGATGGATCTTTTATACTAATTGATGGATAAGAGGATTTTAATGGAAATACTATGGACCAAACAAAGGTAATGGACTTCCCTAGCCTTAGATGTCCTTTCATCTCGAACCTCGCAATGGCGTTATCAAGATTCACTCTTCTTGAGATCGATAGTGCAATTAAGTCTTGGTTTGAATATGAAAATTTCACGGGGTATGTTTAAAACATGATCGTTGCATAATATAGTGTGGGCGTCTATATATACACGAACAAGTTTATTAATTAGTATCACAAAATAGTAACAATACATGTTTATAGAAACCTTGTACCAATTCATTACCACAAAATCTTGAAAATGCTTGTGAAGATGGGTGTCTAAAAATTAATCATGGTAAGTGTTATTGCGCCATACATATGTAAATCAGTAAATGTGTTCAATAAATCACATTCTATAAGGCTCCGTTTGATTGGCGGAGTTTTCCAGGGAAGTAGGAAAATATTTTCCTACTTTCACTTTTTTGACTGTTTGATACGCGAAATTTTCCACGGAAAATATTCTCCTCCCTTTTTCTAGGTACAACCCTTTGATGCACAAATGGTGGAAAATGTTTTTTCACCTAATACGTGGGAAAACATTTTCCACCTTTTTTTTTTGTTTGTTTTTTTTTTTTTTTTTTACAATGAGAATAAATTCTAGACACAATGGTAAAAAAAAAAATTCACTTTTATCTACAACTTTCATGCAAAATAAAGTCAAACGAATGATAATCGGTATGATATTTTTTTTTTTTTCAAAATTTTTTTTTGATAATGTGAACAAATTTAGACTCAATAGTAAAAAAAATTATCATTTTAATGGACAAATTCCATAAAAAACGAAGTCAAATGGACACCAAATTTTCAACATTTTCCATGGAAAATTATACAAATCAAACACAATTAATTACAATTCCTAGTAAAATATTTTCTAAGAAAATCAATTCCCTGTAAAACATTTTCTTTCCACCCATTTTTCACCCTTGCAATCAAACGGACCCTATTTAAAATGTGCAATAGCCAAACAACTGTAACATATTTAATAGAAAGTCGGAAACGATGAATAATTTTTTTTTTTTTAATTTCATATATTAAATAGAAAGTCGAAAATATGATCTTTCACAGTATGTCCCCTTTCGGCCTTTCCACCAAAACTTTACATAATTACACTAATTAAGTAGACATTTACTCCATTAGTCACTTTATCAAGATTAAAACATATACGGTGTAAAACACACTTACAGCTTGTTTGTTTGGGATTCTCAAATTCTATAATAAATCAATTCTCATTTTCAACCACACATTTTTCAATAAAATAATATTTTACATCACATCAATAATTTTTTCTTCTTTTTCAACCACACATTTATCATCGTATCACTATTCAAAAATCAATTCTTTCCCTAAAAATCCCAAACAAACACCCCCTTAATAATATCTCAAACTTAAATTCTTATTCGTCTCAAGCAAAATCGTATTTGAAACTGCTCAAATAATTCACAAAAAGGCGACGACAACTCGATCATTAAAAATCCAACAGCCCTCTTTTGCTTGAAAATAATTTTAGTGTGCATGCGTGTGTCGGTGTGTGTAAACAGAGAGTGAAGAGGAAAGTTGGGAATGCTTTCTAAAGTTCTTTTATAGTTAAACAAGGATTGGAGCATATGGAAAGTCATCCGACTTTTGGAGAGAAAAGGTCAGGTTTCAATTGCGGGGATTCATGGGTCGCTTTAAAGATCATTAGGAAGCGTAATTGAAAGGTTTTGGCGTTTCTTCCTTCATAAATGGAAGTTTTCTGTACGAATTTACCAGTATTCTAAAAAGCGCAAAACGTACCTAGAAGTGGAGGTCAAACTTCCAGCTTTACAAACCTAGGTGTAAAAAAAAAATTATTTTTAGTATTAATTTAAAATTATAAAATACTATATCTACTTAACAATTTCTACAATTAATTAATTTTATAATTTTCACAAGAAAAACTTGAAACTAATGTCAATTAAAAGACTTTTACAAAAATGAAAAAATAATTAATAAATTAATAAAGAGTTCTTAGGTGCATATGAAGCAATCAATTTGGTAGTTGATCGCTTAATTTCACGCTTACTGCTAAAGCTTGACGTTTTGCCCGCGTCTCAATCCTTTATGCACTTTTTAGGATGCTGAAGTTTATATATTTGTGCATTAATTTCAACCTTGGTCCCTGAAAAATTAAACAAATAAAGAAATTGCAACATAAATCCCTAAATAGGAGCTTATAATCCATTTTACTTTTCATTCATAAAAACTTGCGATTCAGTCACTTATGAAATAAACTGTGCAAATTAGTTTCTTAAATAATTTATTAATGGTAAAAATAAATTTTCCTTCCATTGGAAAACTTTCAGTTCAGTTCTATCTTCTTAAAATATTTTACAAAATGACATGCACGATGACTTGTCATCAAATTAATTTTGTTACATTTGATTATGCTGAAAAAAATTACTATCTTCCTTAGATTTTGAAGAATTAAATTTTCGTGTTGATAACGTGTTATGAAATAAAAATAATAGAACAACAAGAGCTTGTTTGAGAGGGATTAAAATCATATTAAAATTGAAAATATAATCGCTGGAGTTAACTTTTATTAGACGAGTGAGACCTAATAACGACTATATTTTCAATTTTAATTGAATTTTAATCCTTCCCAAACAAGCTCTAAGAGAAGAAAATATAAGAGTTAAAACTCAAGTGTATATTTTATTGGGAATCAAGATCAGTATTTATAGATTTATAACTGCAATGAAATGACTTTCTGAACTAGATAAGATTTATCCATATATTATGATAATATTAAATAATCACAAATAATTATCTTATTATTTTACAACAACAGACGATGAGTTTTAATTGTACTAGTATGATAACTCAAAAAATTGGGGTGATGCTACAAATACATCACCCTCTACATAAGGATGTACATAATGGACATTCGGCGCCTCCCCATTGGAGGAAGTGCCGACGCGGCACTTCCTCCAATGGGGAGGCGCCGAATGTCCATTATGTACATCCTTATGTAGAGGCGGCACTTCCTCCAATGGGGAGGCGCCGAATGTCCATTATGTACACCCTTATGTAGGAGGTGATATACACTTAACATTTTCCAAAAAATTGTATAGCAAATACAAAAAGAAGGTGTCTTGAAAAATATTTTAAAAGAAAATTCAAGAGTTGCAAAGGCCATCTCGAAAATTCCTAAACGAAAGTGTCCTCTCAATATTACCGTACGCGTGCCACTCTTGTGAACCAATTTATACCTGGCACATTGATTCTCGGAATTCTCTACCCCCGGCCTGCTGTGCTTTTCACTTTTTTTCACACACTCAAACCAAATTTTGTAGCAAACGCAAACCATCAGCATCTGCAGTTTCTGACCGCAATCGCCATCTTTTTGGGTATGTATGTATATAAAAATCGAATTCTTATGGGTATCATCATGTAAAAATCTCAACATTTTTGCTATTTTTGGATTATTTTTGGGTGTTTCTACAGTTTTCTTGGATAAGAATGACTTGCTCTGTTATTTTAGGAGTAGAATCGCGGAATTTTTATTGTTCTTCTTCTTGTGCGTTTTTCTTGGGAAGGAAGGGTTTAAGGGGTTGTGATCATGTGCTGGCTGTTGTAATCTCCTGTGATCATACATCTTCGTGATGTGTTTTCCATAACTGATCGTGGCTTTTCCATTTATTTAACAATCTTTTCATGGTGAATAAATTTCTTTTTAGGGTTTATGAGATTTTACACGTGGCTCCTAAATTGTGTGTTAAATATTGGGTTTTTTTCCCGTTTTCTTTCTTATTTTTATTCTATGTACGGTTGCCCAAGGGGGTACATAGTTGAAGTTTCAATGAGTTCAATTGTTATCAAAAACCTTGAGGCCTCAACGGAAGATGCATTTCTATTTGATGATCAATAACATTTAAAAGATTCCTATATATCATAGTTGGGGTATTTTAAACATTTGATCCAAGGCTTGTTAGCAATTAGAATCATTAATATGATTCTGAAGATACTCATCTAATTTGTTTTTGGTTCAAACTAGTTCATTGTAAAGTGACAATAAAATTCAAAGTATCCATCAGCAATTTTCTTTCTATATCTTTAAAAGCAATTAGTGTTGGTGCATATTCTTTTTATAGATAACAAATTGTCCATCAACTAAAATGCCATCCTGGTGCAACACTTAATTACTTAAAGTATATGCGAGGCGAAAGAGGAATTAAATTAATTAGGATTTCTTTAAATCTAGTTTGTTTAGATTATAATTTTTTCCTTAGTTTTATAATAGCATATGTTCAATAAAGATTTCTATTTAGCTATCTAAATATGGGAATTAAGACAATCCACAACAGTACCGTTCAATGGTTTAAGCAACTGCTAGCTCTCAATGTGTGGAAAGACTACGAATCTTGAATAGTTCTGTTTATAGGCAACCCACTATTTGCTGTAGGTTTCCTGGTGGTTAAATCATGCTTGTTTCAGATGTCTTTCCTTTCACTCAATTTCTACTTGTAATTAGCTTTAATTTTTAATTTAGCTACATATATTATTGTAACTATATTAAAGTACCTCTTACCTACATTTTTGTTATAATGAGCAGGGGAAAGGGCCAAATGATGGGTAGCTTCAAACACCAAAAGGTTTCTGAGAGTCAGAATATTGATAATGGGGATGATGAAATGAGCCATTTACCTGATTGTATTCTTCATCATATTCTTTCATTCCTTCCAACCAAAGAGGCTGTAGCAACCTGCATATTATCTAAGAGGTGGAAGTTCTTATGGACATCTGTTCCCAGCATCGACTTTGATGACTCATTGTTGTATTCGAGTCGGGGTAACATTTGGCAATCACATGTCATTCATTTCATGAATTTTGTCGAGAGGGTTCTTCTGTTAAGAGATGCATCAAGCATAAAAAAATTCCGCCTTTCTTGTCGTGTTTGCTTCAGTGCATCTCATGTCCACGAATGGGTTTCAGCTGCTATCAGGCACAATGTTCAAGAGCTTGACCTTTGTCTTTTTGTGGATGAGCCTTTCATGCTGCCTTCTTGTGTTTTTGATAATGCATCACTTAAGATTGTAAAATTTGAAATGAATTGTATCCTTCAACTACCTACTTATATTTCATTTCCACGCCTTCAAAAATTGCAGCTTTGTCTTGTCACATTTCCGAAGGGTAACTCAATGCAGAAGTTATTTTCTAGTTGTCCTTCTCTTGAAGAGTTGGCTGTATTAGATTGTGAATGGATGAATCTGAGCAGGATAACAATATCTATTCCTTCTTTGAAGAGTTTGACCATAGATGATTTACCATATTGTTCTGTAGATGATCTATGTGGTTGTGAAATCAAGATTGATGCTGGAAATCTTTCATTTTTTAAGTACAGTGGTTATCTTTCAAACGAAATCCATCTATGTGATCTTTCTTCGTCGGCCTTTGCATCGATTCACATCCCCATTATTAGTGAAAGGCGGTGGGAAGTTGCTTGTCGTACTGTTAAGCTGTTAGGAGGGCTGAAAAATGTGAGTAGCTTGAGAATATCCAGTGGCACCATCAAGGTAATTAGTATTTTCTGCAACAAATCTTTTAAGGCATGTTTGGTAAGGAGTATTAGATCGTATTAAAGAGTATACAATGGACAAAATTCCAGTTCTTTTTTTTTAGGTAATACTATCTAGTACTATCTATTCCAGCTTATCAAACATGCTGATATAATACTAGAAGTTTTGTCAATTAAAACGTTCATCTTTGGGCTTATCCTGACATATTGTTATTCCTTTGTTAAGTGTCTCTTCCTTGCAGATGATGTGCTAGATCATATTCCTATGTTTCAGAACTTGACACATTTGGAGTTGAGCAGAGGATTTGAAAATGATTTCATTGGACTGTTGTTGGAGTTTCTCCAATTCTTGCCTAAGTTAGAATCACTTTTCTTTTTGGAGGTAGATATCTGTAACCTTCGTGCATGTTATGGTACGCAGTATTGGACCGGACCAGACAATGTAATATACAAGATGTTAGCCTTCGTTTACTTCCTTAATACTGTGCGGTGCTATTAATCCTCCATACCAAACATGCCATGGATATATTGGCATGTAGAGAGAAAGATTCTCAACTTAAAAATGACTGTTATTCCATTCAGGGAGTTGGGACTGGTGAAGGTGATTGCACGCCCAAATTGGTACCTGATTGTGTCCTGTCTACCCTAAAGACAGTGAACTTCCAGAAGTTCCATGGGTGTATTGCTGAAATGGGTTTACTCAAGTTTTTGCTAAAAGATGCACTTGTCTTGGAGAAGATAAACTTGTTCTGTTCCAAAAGTCTTTCAGGAGATCTCGAGAACCAAAAGAAGATCGGCAATCAGTTGCGTGGAGTTTCCATAGGCTCCAAGCATTGCACTCTTGCGTTCATGTAAAACTTTACACAACCTGTACGTGTTTTTTCTTGCTTGCTAGTTATTCTTATTCATTACATGAAAGTAGTGTTTAGTTTATTTCTTTCTTTCTTTTTTGATGCTGTGTTCCGAGGGTAAGTTGTGGTTGTGTGTCTGTTGGTTGGCGGTGGTTTGGGGGTGGGGGAGCATGTACATTATTCTATTTTTGAAGGGTTGAAAATGAAATGCTACTAATCTTTATGGTCCTAGTTTCGACTGTTGTGGAGGGGGTCGTCCGAGTTAAAAAGATTGAAAGAAATCTTGTAGAACTAGGAAAGCAATTAAATGATATTTACTAGGATAGAATAGAGAGAGGAGAGATTGAAACTTGCCTGTATGGCTATATCTGTTCTATTTACTTTTATACTCGGCCATACCAACATGGTAATGTAAATTACCTTTCTTTGAAGTGCATTTATAAGATCAGCTCCCCCGAGTCACTAGAAAGAGGAAGAAATAATTGGAGAGGCTAGAAATTCAAGAACAATAGCTCAGCTTATTATTCTTTGTATCCAAGGGTAAATTAGCTTCTGCCCTTTTGCTTGTGCAAATTAACAGCCTTAAAGCAAATGTTCAGAACTGGTTGTGCACTGCAATTTCTGATTATCCTGCATGAATAAATATTCTACTGCTTGCTTGAGCTCTCTTTCATAGATAATTTGTGGTCAGCGAATTTCTGTTGACATCAAAAATCTTAAACATGATGCTTCTTAGAAGGAAAGAGTTATCTTATTCTGTTTATATACTAACATGTATTTTCACCGTCTGTACTTCAGCGCAAATTATTGCAACTGAAGACCTCTCGTTTAAGGGGATTTTGCTATGGACAGCTTTCTTTTGACATCGACCAAAGAATTTTGCTTCTCAGATGCTTTTGTATAGTTAGTAATGTAGCTAGAAGAAGGTGATACTTGTTGAAATTTTTTGATGTTTCCAGTTACTAATACTATCAGGCGATGGAAATATACAGTAATCTCTAGCCCAAAACTATTAGATACTGCTGGATTCAGGCTACTGATCTGGTCAATGTTTTTTCAGATCTGATTTGCACTTTTATGTACTGGCAGGATGTGAGTATACAGAAAACAATATGACGAGCTTGGTTCCAAAAAGGATTTCTCTTTTGTATATAAGAATATAGTACAAATTACAATGCGCGAGCGCGCTCTTGTACTAAAAAAATAGGTAAACTTAGGGATTGGTTCTTCAACCTTTTACGTGGTGTGGTGTTGGGTCTTCAATTTTTGAAAGTGAGGTTTTGATTCCTTAACCTATCTAACTATTGGAATTTGTGTCGAAAACTTTGAATGACTTGTGGCATGAATGTTGCATGCAGTTACTCTTGAATTAGGCTTGAAGTTATTTGGTTTGATAGTTTTGTACTCTAGTATAGATCACATGAAGTCGCGTGCGATTCTAACGCTTCTTATTTTTTACTACACAAGGACCCAAATTGACAGATTGAAAAAATTGAAAATTGAGGACTTGTAGCTTACGTTTTTGAAGGTTGGGTTTTAAAACTACACTAATTGAAAGGTTTGGAGGGCCAGCAATAATTTTTCCTATAGTATATGATGTAATAATATGCTTTTTGTAATTAATTAATTATTTGTTCAACTTTATCTTATGTGCTCGAGATCATTTTTGTACTTGACAATGCAAATGTCAATAATGCTATGTTTTATAGTTCATTGTTTCCAAAATTTTCCATGGAAATGGTTCTTTGGTAGGTCTTTTTTTTCCATGGAAAATTAATTCCATGATTGCTCCCACAAATGCACCAATTCCTCAAAATGAAGTTTAGGTGGGAAAATGGTTTTCAGGTTATTTTTTATTTATTTTTGCAATGGAAATAAATTTTATCATCAATTTTTAAAAAAAAATCTCTTTAATGGACAATTTTCATAAAAAAACAAAGTCTAACGAACATAAAAAGATTCAAAATTTAAATATTTTTCAAGTGAAAAATTATACCAATCAAATACAATTAATTAACAATTCTCAGGAAAACAATTTAGAGCAATTTAATTCTCTGAGATTTTTTTCTTTCATTCAAATTTCATTATTGCAATCAAACGGATCGTAGAAATAGTGTACAGACGGCATAATTCAAACAAAATCTACAAAATCTTTCTGGGCCACTGGGTTCGAACCTTCTTTCGGATATGACGAAATTAAAAAGGAAAATCTTATTTTTTTGAGAATAATCTACAGATAATTATTTCTCCTGCAAACTTATTGATTATATTATTTTCTTTACACAACAATTTCGGTTCTATAGCCACAGTTTTCTTTTTCTTATTTTCTTATTTTTTTTTCTTCTTTAATTTAAATTTTGGGTAAATTTCACCATCTAAACGAAATGTTTATTTGGATGTGTAAATGATCAAGCGTCACTCACGTGGTGATGAATTAAAAAAAGAAAACTTTTTCACAAGATTTCCCTTAACAATCATGTTACATGTACATTTTCATTGACATTAATTTTTACACTCTTTTATGTGGTAAGATTCAAGAACTATGCTACTTGTATAATGAATTTGACAATAAGTTTGACAATTTGTGAGTTGGCAAACATTATGTGTATTGATTTGAAAGATTGTTTTTGAATTCAATGGTCATGATTTATACACTTCACACATTGTCAAAATCATTGTGCAAATTCATTGTACAAGTAGTTTAATTCAAGATTCAAACTCTTGGTTTTGAATACATCCATTACATCACTACACATATTTGTTTTATATTAGGGAAATGTCAACCACCACGTCAACCATGGTGTACATATAGCTTAATTCTTCCTTTAATCCCAAAAAGTCAAACATTAAATTCCACACTATTCACGAAACACGTTTACTTGTTGGGGAAATTTTTCAATTATAGTGTGATATTACGTAAATGTTATGTAACCATTAATCGGAAACATTGGGCACTGTTTTAAAAAGAAAAGATTACGAGTGCAAGAAAAATAAGGCGAGGACATAAACGACATACTTAGTGAAATTGAAGTCCCTCAGTGAAATTTATTTGGGGTATTTAGGGGTGGCAAACTGATTGAGTCTCTCATGGATTGACATTCATGATTCGACTCAACTCGATCAATTTGGTGGCTTGAACTCATTTAGAGATGAATCATAAGTCAAACTAAACATTATTTTTACAAGTCGTGTTTTAAGCTATTTTTTGGCTTGTTTTATTAGTATCTTAGGAAAATGAGTCGGCTCGTAAGCTCGTGGATGACTCAATTCGATCCAAGAAGGGCCAGAATCAAAAGATCGAACCAAATCGAATTTGTGAATACGAGCCAAACTTTTCTCGAGCATAGAACTAGCTCAAACTAATACATTGGTATCCCTAAATTCACCTTTATATACCCATCTGACAATTATTATTTAAGGGAAATATAATTTTAAATAGTGATTTTTAGGAGAACGTGCGATTAAAAAGTTTATAAAAGTTTTAAATTTACGTGTATAATATTTTATTACGTGAATATATGATTAAAAATGAGTATTTGGAAAAAATGAGAAGAAAAAAAAAAAGTTAGGAAATAACGCCGTCAATCAGGGGCTAAATTTGACCTCCCACAAAAATAAAATAGGTTTTTATATTTGGAGGTTTCAATGTACGGCGGGCGACACAACTGAGTATTTTGGTATTTGGTGCCACCTTCTGCACTCCAGAATGGTCGTCTTTATTCTAAAATAACTCTCTTTCGTGAAAATCACACTCAGATTCAGTACTCTTGTGCAACTGAGATTTCAAAGTCCTTAAACTCTAAATTCTGTGTTTTTTCTGGGTATATTTTATTAATAATTTTGTATTAATTCGTACACAAACTCTCATACACATGGTTGTTCAGGTTATTTTTACATAGAGAAGAATAGCCGCGAACATCCAGCGATCTTTTAAGGTCTATCCCCTCATTGTGATTTTTGGTTTAAATTTCCAATCTTTAAATAATGCTCTCTCTCAAGCAATCAACTTTGTCAATCCCCGGCTCAGATTTCCTCCGGCGAAGGTCTCCGGCTCTGTACTTTGAGCCGCCTGTTTTCCCGGTGGTCAAGACTAGCCGGATTTCCATTTTTTCACTCTCAAAGCCTCTCCACATCTCTTCGGTAGAATCTTTCTCCCCTTGTTTAAAGAAATGTTTGAAAAATGGTAAAGGAAAGGAGCAGTCTTTGGTCCGGTGCAAGGCATATGAAGCCGACCGATCGGAGCCGATTAAGGATTCTACACTGGCCCGATCTGAGGCGGCGAGGAGAGTGAAGATCGGAACTTATTTTGCCACGTGGTGGGCTCTGAATGTGATCTTCAATATATATAACAAAAAAGTGTTGAATGCTTTTCCCTTTCCGTGGTTAACTTCAACGCTTTCACTAGCTGCTGGGTCATTGATCATGCTTATTTCTTGGGCTCTGAGAATTGCTGAAACTCCAAAAACTGATCTTGAGTTTTGGAAGACCCTTTTTCCTGTAAGCATATATAGGGCTCTACACCGTCTGGGTTTGCTTTTAATTCACTTTTATGATCTGGGTACTCTTTATTTTTGTTCTATAGTGATTTTCTGATCTGGGTATGCTTTAGTTTATTCTCTTTATGATATGGATTCTTGGTAGTTTGTATTTTTTCTTCAATTTTAACAATTTCATATGAATCTTTGTATGAAAAGATCTAAGCTTTGATTGTTGTTGATGTTGGGTTGGTGTGTATAGGTTGCTATTGCACATACAATTGGGCATGTAGCAGCTACTGTGAGTATGTCGAAGGTGGCTGTTTCATTTACTCACATAATCAAGAGTGGTGAACCGGCTTTCAGTGTTTTGGTCTCGAGATTTCTCCTTGGGGAGACATTTCCACCCGCGGTTTACTTGTCTCTTGTTCCGATCATTGGTGGTTGTGCACTTTCTGCTCTCACTGAGCTCAATTTTAACATGACTGGTAAAATATTGATCTTTGTGTAAAATCTGCAGTTATCTGGTCCATTAACTTTGATTGGTTTTTTTTTACTTTTTATACACAATTTGCAAAAGAAAAGAGGATTGTGATTCAATCATAGATTTAAATTTGATTAAGTTTTTCTTTAGTTCACGAAATGGCGGTGATCTTTTCCGTGAACACATTAATTCTTGTTAAAGTAGGTGACTGGTTTGGAAGTTTATGCAAATTGAATTAGGTTATTGGGTGTCTTGAATGTCAATGGCCAGAATTTGGGTTGTTTTCTAATTTATATGGTTGTTGGCTATCAACATCAGGTTTTATGGGGGCCATGATATCAAATCTGGCGTTTGTTTTCCGAAATATATTTTCTAAGAGGGGCATGAAGGGAAAGTCTGTGAGTGGAATGAACTATTATGCCTGCTTATCAATGCTCTCTCTCTTGATTCTGACCCCATTTGCAATTGCCGTCGAAGGACCACAAATGTGGGCACTTGGTTTTAAAGAAGCCCTGTCTCAAATTGGACCACAGATCATTTGGTAAACTCACCTACTCTTATATCCTTTTAATTTGTTTGGACAGGGATGCCTCGTTTGGTTAAGTGGGACTTGATAGCATTACACAATTTCAGTAACTAAAATTTTGTTCGTTTAGTAGTATTGCTAACCATACTCGCGGTACATATTTGATGCCATGAACATACCGTAAGATGCAACCAATTAGACTCATGTGACAGAATTGCTTCCATTAAGAATGCGTTTGCAATGCATTATGGTATTTTCTGTCTTAAGGATTTGCTCAAATAAGTATTTTCCTAACAGTTCATCATTTTTTTTAAAAATTGCCTGAGGTTTATTGTTGTTGGATTTTAGGGAACAAAAAATAATTTGTTTTTGTTTTCTTGCTTTTTGGATTTTTCTGTATTTATTGTTCCTCGGTTGCACATTTTTTACATGTTACATGACAGGTGGATGGCAGCCCAGAGTGTGTTCTATCACCTCTACAATCAGGTGTCATATATGTCACTAGACGAAATTTCTCCTTTGACGTTTAGTGTCGGAAATACCATGAAACGTATCTCTGTTATCGTCTCCTCCATAATCATTTTCCACACACCTGTTCAACCTGTCAACGCTCTTGGAGCAGCCATCGCAATTCTTGGAACTTTCTTGTATTCACAGGTAGATTACTAACTATTTTCCTGTAGATTCTTGTGTGGGAAACTGTTTCAATGCTCAAAAGCCTTCGTTTTCCAAAGTTATCGTCAATTCTGTTGAAGCAATTAGTTTGTTGCACTGCTAGTCATGTGGCAACAAATTAATGTTAGTTCGCGTACCCCTGGATCACCTTTTCCTTTTGCCATACTATAAATACATACTTGTGTGACTAAAGATGTCTGACCTTATATTTTATTTGGGATCTGTTAACAGATTAGTGTTACCAGGTAATGTTTATATACCTCGAAATTAAGACAAGGTTGTCTGTTCTCTGAATATATGATTGTGTCGATTCTTGTTTCAAACAATTCCAAGGTTTTATAACGGATCAACTCACATACTATTTCATGTATTTTTGCTCATCTTGATAACAATCCGTCATGGAAGTCAATAGCATATAAACACATTATTCTCACTATGGCTTTATCGTATATGACAGGCAAAGCAGTAAGAAATCTGGAAGCTGAATTTAATTTGCCGAATAGCATGTAGGAGTGGACAGAGCGGACAAGATTGCTGCTGCATGAAGGTCGTCTTTGATCCACGATCAACCACAAGCAGCGGTAGATAGTAGTAGCAAGTCGCAAGAACTTTCAATGCTATACAATGCTAGTCTGTTTAACCAGTTCTATATCTTGTATTCTACAGTAGTTTTCAAATATTGTTAGTATCAGTTTCCCTTGAATAAAAATGCTTGTAGTTTAAACTTTAAAGGATAATGAGTAATGGCATTTCGTTTTCTTGGAAATTGATTGCTTGAATGCAATAAATCCTGGATTCTTTTCATGAAAGATGGTTGAGATTGTGCATGTTTGACAGATGTTTGGGTGATACATAAGTGGATAGTGCTTGTGAGTCATGTGAGATTCGTGGATAAAAATAAGTGTTTTGACCGATTATAAGTAGTTTATAAATTAAAGCAAAACAAGGGTGTCGTAACTTTTCATCCAACTTTAACCTAGTCGAGTAGTAAGCTATGTAAAGTGTGTGTGTATTGTTGTAACTCGTAAGGGTGTAACGATACTCATTAGATCGTTTTTCTTATATTAACACCATAAATTTTATTAATTGCATCACATTTTAACTGCAATGGAGATTTCCAACATTTGTTCGTTTTTTCATTTAAGTTAACTTTTTTCAACTCATTATCATTCTCAATCTTCTACTAGTTAGTACATCTTGTCTTTGGTGATATTTTCGATCCAAAGAAATACATTACGAGAGTGTACAAGACTTATTTATCTTATATATTTTTAGATAGGCAAACAAAACAACAAATAAAAAGAGAAAAAAAATACTTATTTCTCATTTCAAACACATGCAAACTAAGAGGCTGTTTGGGAGCAATGAAATTTTGATTTTAATCAGAATTCAAGCTGTTAGGCCGTCATAATTGACTGAAATTTCAAAATTTCCTTGGCTTGGTCAACAAAAGGTGGCTGGTTAACGGTAATAATTTCACTATTAATTGTTCACAGACAAGGCTTAAGTACTTCAAAAATCTTTATCAGAAAGATACCGTGTTAATTAATTGAAGGTTAATAATAAGAATGTGATAAAAAAAAAGTTAATGTATGGACAAAAAAAAGGGTTTGGAGAAGATGGTGATCTTTTTCTTTTATTTATTGTTTTTAAAAGAAAATTACTGTATGGACAAAAATGCCCCTCCTTAAAATAGTCAAAATATCTCATTTTTTAATTTTCTAGATTGATTGATGGTGATTTGAACGATTTCTATCCAGATGGACCTCTGGTGCGAATTTCTCAAAGGTTTGGGACCTGTGGTAGCACAAATTGAAGATTGAGGTAAAGTCTGCAAAAAACGAAAAGGTTTAAGACTGCGAGTGTAATTTTCCCTAAATTCTACCACATTCCCAATTTGTTATAATTGTGACACACATCCCCATACTACCATTTGTTACACTTAAAATTGTGGCATCCACATCCCTAACATATAGGCCTCGTTCAGGAGGGATTAAAAGCCAATTAAAATTGAAAATATGGCCGTTATTGGGTCCCACCCGTCTAATAAAAGTCAACAATAACGGTTATATTTTCAATTTTAATCCGATTTTAATCCCTCCTATACAAGGCCATAATATTATTTGAATGTTAGATGACCACGTGACGTTCACGCGATGTCCGGCGAAAAGGGGAAAATTTTCCATAAAGACTTCTTTTATTCTATGACAATCTTAATTCTAACGGCGACTTCAACTTTTATTTAAAAATTTGAATATGGTAAAAATTTTATGTGTATGAATCAAAAGTATCCACTTCCTTCGCATAAATGCTTTCTATTAGTTTATAACACGTGTGCCACAATTTTACCTTTGTTCGACAAACTTCATAAATTAATTTTTTAATAATCTAACTCCATTTCAATCCTACATTTATGCACTATTCACAATCAATTTTGCTACATTTACATTTTTGTTGACACTGTGTGATGTGACGGTCAATCTGATCATTTATTCAAATCAATGATCAAATTTTTTACCCATCACACAATATTAACAAAACATTTTGAGTGTACAAATAGTTTAATTGTTCACAATTTGGCCTTACTCTTATCGAACAATGTTATTTAGCTCTATTGAAATTATAATGTCGATAGTGCCACCAAAATTGAGATTGTAACGTAGTGAGACTACATAACATTATCGGCCCAGATATCTCTTCCTGGTCGCAGCACATAGAGAAGCCCACCGCCAGAGCTAGTAGTTAATTTGGCCCAAACTGCCAATAGAGAAGCCCACCGCCAGAACTCACGGCAACAAACTTCACACTCCTGCCCCTCTTCTCTGCTGTCGGAGATAAACCCTAATCCTCAACATTTAGGTAAGTCCTCGCTATTAACTAGAATGGTTTAAAGTTTTAAATTCGGTTATACCTTCTTAATTTGATTTCAGGATTTTACCAATTTTTATTATGATTTTTCTACTATTTACGCATTTTTTTTCCTCCTTTGGAAAAGTAGAGAACTCAAAATTCATAAACAACGATCGAAATGATGTGCGATTGTTCCTTTTTTTTTTTGCTTTTATGTGTATTATAAGATACAGCGTCACGCATTTTAGTACTATTTTGTTCCCTTCATTTCCAATTATTTTTAGAAAGTTTCTTTATTGATACGCAATTCACAATAATCAGATTTTCGGCGAGGCATAATCAAAGGCATCTTGTTGTTGCATGAAACATATGAATGTTGACTAATCTTTTTGCAGATATTTTATCTGAGGACATAAATATCGCTTTGATTATTGGATTAATTTGCAAATATATAATTTTATAAAGCTTTTGACATTTGAGGTTCAACAATAAGTATAAAAAAGTTGTCTTTCTGTGTTTTTGTGTTCTGGGATTAAGTCCCCTCAGAGTTAGAAGTCATTTATAAATTAATTAACTTCAAATGATATTATGTTTTACTCCCATCCTGGCATTCCACACATTGTGTTTCGGAGTTTATGGACACCTAGCTAGCTAATAGCTGGACAAATAGTTAATCTAAAACCGTAGTCATTCTTTTTACCTTTTATTAGAATATGAATAATAGTTGCTAATAGCTTATTTTAAACCCTGTTGCATAAACTTTCTTGATGCTTTTACTTGTTTCTTTTCCAGGTGTTTCTGACATCGTTGTTTTCAGTTTATTTAGATAAGAACAGGCATGGGGCGTAGGGGCTCTGCATCCCCAGTTAGGGACCGAAGGTCTCCTCGTAAGAGGAGCCCCGCTCGAACTGAAAGGTCTCCTGCTCCGCACAAGAATGCGGAGCAGCCTTCAACTCGCAAGAGATCACCAAAACGTGCAAGGTCAAGGTCCCCTATACCTTATTCAAAGGTTAGAGAGAAACCCTCTAGTCACACTAGATCTCCACAGCGCAGGAAATCAGTATCTCCTGTAGCAATCAAACAAAAGCCCTCAAGCCGGACCAGGTCCCCGAAACGTGCAAAGTCGAAGTCTCCACCACCTTCTTCTCCCACTAAAGAGAAACCTTCAAATCGAACCAGGTCCCCTAAACGTGCCAAGTTGAGATCTCCAATGTCTCCTTCACTGGAGTTGGGAAAACCATCTTATAGAGCCAGGTCACCCAAACGTGCCCAGTCAATGTCTCCTGAATCTCGTTCACCCTCGCCACGGACAAAAAGGTTAAGGAGAGCTCGAGCTGGACAAGATGATGAAAAGGGGAGTGTGAAGGACCATGAGAAAAACCGTGTTAGGAAGGGTGATGGGGCTACACATAGAGAGAGAGATTCAGACAGGAATCTGCCAATTGAGAGAAGAGATAGGTCAGGAAGAGATGCAGTTGACAAAGAGTCTTCCAGATTAAGACGCTCTGCTTCGCCATCTGAACGCCACTACAGGAGTCGGCAGAGATCTAAATCTCCTCGAGCTTCTGATAACAGAGAACGTGATGAGGTATTTGGTGATATTCACTCCCTCAACCTGATTCTTGTCTTTTAGGAATTAGATATTCATATTGACATCATTATTTTTGGTTGATAAGCGAAACACGAAGATGTAAAATATTCTGGTAACTACCAGGTGCTCTGACTCGAATTCTTTTGTCAAAAATATACCTCTAAAGGACAATACTCTGTTCTCTAGTTCCTTTTTGATCTCTGAACAATGTTGTATATTAAATTAATGAACAAGTTCATGGGTTCCCTTCTGGTTACAGGAAACCTAGATGTGATGTGGAAATGGTGAAAGGGACTTTCTTTTTCCACTATATTATTCATTATTTGAATAACCCTTTTTCTTTAATTAATTATCTTATGACGAGGAAGCAAACAAGCACTTACATCTATTTTTATTGTTTGACAACATGAAAAACCACTGTTTACCTCTTTGACAACATAAAAAAACTTCCATCTAGAGATTAACAACGATATTGATTGTCGCGTTTTGCATGCCCTCAAAATTTAAAGCAGGTATAAATCCTCCCAATTTACGTGCTATCATGTTTTTTCATAATACATCATGGCATGTATCCAAGTAAATACTTACAAATAGTCTGATGTGTTTTTTTTAAATTTTTTTTTTTTTTTTTTAGAGAATGTGAGTACAGATTTTCTCTATCTGGATTGTATTAATTTTTTCCTTTCTTGGTTATATCGACCCAACAATTAGAACAGGGTTAAGGAAATTGAATAACATGCACTGAAAAAGACTTACTTCAATGTTTGCCTTGATATTGAGCACTGCAAGCTTTCATACGAGTAAGATAAGTGCTGTAGACAAGGATGCACATTTAGTGTGTTCATTCCTTTAACATGCATCATTTTGTAGTATTCGTCCTTGTGATATATTTCTTTTACCAGCTGATGATGGTATCATGGGCTCAAATTCAATCTCAATAGCCTCTTATTTACAATTGTAACTGTTTCTGTTCTGTACTTACAAAATCCTTACAGACAAAAATATTTTAAAATTGATACTTTTTCCTGTTGAATGCCTTAAGTTTCAACTTGCAATGTTTTTAAGTAGCCTCACATGGAATGCCACTTGTTATAAAGTGTTTTTGTAGTCTAAGAAAAATCAGAGTCTGATCAATTGCAAAATCTGCAGGTAACAAACTCAAGGGTTGCTGAACAGCGGTGAGCTACTGCTTGAATGTTACACTTTCAAATTTAACCGCTCTAGAGACATTTTTATTTGTTATTGTTTGCCTAGTTGACCATTGTCATCTAATTCAGGTGCCATTGACTATTCATGTCAATATTTGCACCTGCTTGGGGGTTAATCTTGTCCCCAGCTTATCAGACTGCATATTTATTCCCCGAAAAAGTGTAGCATATTATTTTTATTGGATCAATATTAAAATTCTGGCATTGTTGAATACCTATTAAGGACGATAAAAATTCCAGATTCTGATAATCAGGTAGCTAGCATGAGAACACATATACTTTCTTGTGGGTTATCCCCAGATCCTTTGGGATATTTTGTCACCTGACTTAGTAGATCTCAAACTGTAGTCCTCTGTCCTGCTGCTTTTTTTTTTTTGTCTGTCAGAGGATTAGTGTATTTAGGCTGTGTCTGGTGGGGATTGTTTTAGGAAAACAATCAATTTTTTTACCGTTGTTTTCAACTTTTGGGGCCCAGTTGTGAGTGAATGAGTCAAAATGTGCGGCTCCTTTTTGAAATTAACGGATAGAATTTCAATTTTCAGCACAAACAGACAGGCCCTTAATGGTAAGAAATAAAATGTCTGTTGATCCTTCGTTTTGGGGGTGGGGTTCCAAGTACACCATTGTCCAAGTATATAGTTTGCTGCTGTATTCCAGTGTTTTCTAATCTTAAGTTGTTAGATATGAACACATGTGTACCATTTAAATATTGTTTTCGGCATTTATATATCCTTTTACTGGTTTTCATCTTTTGCTTAAGCAGGAATGGCGACAATGATGCAATTGCTAAAATGAAAGCAACTGAAGACACTCTGGAAGCCAAAGAAAAGGTGGCTGTTTACTCTCCCCTTTTGCTTCCCCTATTGATTATGTTGCTTCTCTGCATATTTTGCCCCTATGGTTGTCCTTTTCGCTTTTTCCTGCAGGAACATTGAGAAAATATGAGTCTTTTTGAGCATTATTGTAACGAGTATTCATTAATTTTGTTTCCCTTTGGTACTTTTGCATTAGTTATCAGACTTATAATTGCATTGTGATTTACAGCAAAAGCCTTCATTCGAGCTGTCTGGGAAGCTTGCTGATGAAACTAATCGAGTCAGAGGTGATTACTACACTTTGACATAACAAGCTAAATGTTTGTTTCAAAAGTTGTTTGGTGGGATAGGGGATATATTTTGGTTTCTTTGAAACTTCGTCACATAGTGTGCTACATGTATATATGGAAATAGATTAGCTGAACAGGAAAATTCTGGAAGTTTGCTCCTAAATATGTGACATTTTAAAAGTAGCTGTATCTTAATGGTGTGGTGAACTCACATAAACGGTGTATTTTTTTGGATTGATTTTATATTATTTTTGAGAACATTGATTATTTGGTTTAATGAATGTGATCTCATGACAAAGAAAACATTATTTAAGCTTCTGCCATCTTGCTTTCATGCTTTGGGAGAACCTTTTATGCAAGGCTTGAATAGGAAAATGATCAGTATATGTTTTGACATGTCACTATGTGCTTATCATGGGAACCAGATGAGCTACATAGAATGCAATGCATTCTTTTACAGCACAGGTTTTTCTTACGTAGTGGTAAAAGAAGTAGGAAACGAACATCTATTTTCAGTATCTTTTTATATGTGCCTCTGTAGATGTTGTAAACTATAACATAGTGGAAAAGAATTGGAAATACAGTTGCTAAAACATCACCTGCATAGCTGATAGGTTCTGTATCTGGCATCAGCCTATAGTTTAAACTCCTCAGCCTTTTGGATTGGAATAAACTTCAGCTACCTACACTTGATAAAGAAATCTTCTGGTGTAACTCTTGGATTTGTCCATGTTTAATTTCTCTTTTTTATAATTTTTCTGATACAATTTGATTTTTAATTAGGTATAACACTGCTCTTCACTGAGCCCCCAGATGCCCGAAAACCAGATATAAGGTGGCGGTTGTATGTTTTCAAGGGCGGTGAAGTGCTAAATGGTAAATCATTATTTGTCATATCTCATGTCTTTAATTCTATCTGTATCATCATTCCTTCATCACTTTTATATGGTTATATTCCAATTGCTAATTGTTTAAAATGGTCATCAAAGATTGACTCTTATCATGACCTTATTGTCCGCTGAGGGTTCCATCCTTGGCACTGGTAATTGTTTTTGGTCCTTATGTATTTGCTAGATTTCTTTGTATATTGGCTTTGAATATCATTCCCAATTTTCTTGCCCCATCTTCTAATACAAATCTCATAACAGTTAGCTATGAATATCATATCAGTCAAAATGCCAAATACAAAGTTGCACCTATCCTCAATGTGATCCCTGTCATAGTAGTTCACTGCCGTGTATTGCAGCTTGTAGACAATTGTTTGTGATGCAATGGACTGATTTTTTTGACCCTTTTTTAAATGTACTTTGTTCTCTCTCTCTCTCTCAATATTTGGCACATAGTGTTTTTATTTTCTGCAGATATCCATTTTGCCCCTTTTATTTTCTGTTTACAACTAGTTTCCATTACTTTTAACCTGGCTGATGTTCATCTACTTTTCCTTTTAGCTTCAGGAAAGAATTTAGAGTTCATGCAAACCATCTTTGTTTAGTTGTGTGAATCACTGATCTTTGGACTTCTGAAAGTGTAGAACCTCTCTACGTGCATCGTTTGAGCTGCTATCTTTTTGGTAGAGAGAGGAGGGTTGCTGACATCCCTACAGACCACCCATCTTGCAGCAAACAACATGCTGTTCTTCAGTATCGGTGGGGATCATATTTGAAGATACTGTTTCCTCTTTATTTTTCCATTTATACATATTTATGTAATTATTCGTTTGGTGTATATTTTTGTAGGCAAGTGGAAAAGGAGAACCCTGATGGTACCATGTCTAAGCAAGCAAGGTAATACCGAGGCTGTCTGCTTAGATTGTTTGATGCTCATTAGATGATTATGCCAATGTATTATTTAAATGAACTCACATATCTTGTGCATTGTACTAGACCGTATTTGATGGATCTTGGGAGCACAAATGGGACCTTCATCAATGCAAGCAATTTTTGGAGAATATTGTATATGCAATTCAAAGTGGTGCTAGTCATGGTTTTTTGTTTTTTTTTTAATGATTTTGTTTGATGTTTTCTTTCCCATGTTGCAGGATGATCGATTAGAACCACAGAGATACTATGAGCTTTTTGAAAAAGATACTATTAAGTTTGGGAATAGTAGGTAAGTACCAACTATATCTCTTCACGTGTTTGCCATATCTTCAAAGCTAATCGTGGCATGTCCATATCTGTAGATGTGAAATGGTACTTTGCTTATCAGTATCTTAGTGCTTGGCTGCAATGATTTGATCATCCTCTTGCTATAGACTTCTCATGTAAAATTTTCATTCACTTTCCCCGTCATGTTCTTCAAGTTGAATGTGAATTACCCAATAAGAATGAGGATGTAGGGACTGGACCGGCTTAGGGAGTTGAAGTGATATAAGACCTATTATAAAAATCTAGGTTGCTATCTGGAAATCCATCTACAACCTCAGAGTATAGTGTAATGCACTAATTCTGTTATACTTAATTTTTTCCTCGCCTTTATTGGTTAGAAATTGAAATGAGCCACCATATCTTAACTTCCAAAACTTGTTCGATAGTAGCCTTAATTTATATGTTCGACATGTGTTTCTATTTGGTAAATGGTTAAACCTGTAATTTGAGGCGAAGCCCCTTATTTCTATGGTATCTTTGAATACCTAGAAACTTGCATGGGAAAATGTTTCCGGGAAAAGCAGAGCAAAGAGGAAAAAAATTCATGCTCATTTGGTGAACAAAAGAAAATTTGAGTTGTTCATATACCTTTTAGCTTTCGATATATATCTGAGTTGTTCCGACATTGTCATTCTGTATACCTGTTCTAGACTTCCATATTGACATTTTTTTTTATTTTGATGACTGCTTTCAAGTAGTTTAGATAATCTGATTATTTTGTTTATGGTGAAATTGGTCAAGCTATTGATGTAGACGCTCATAATGAATTTCCTCCTGTGCCCACATTAGAAAAGTGACATGCATATTTTCAGTTTTGGTTATCTTTTCCTGAGTGTCCTCCTTGTGGTTTTGCAGCCGGGAGTATGTGCTGCTACATGAAAATTCATCTGGATGATTCTCGACAAGATGACCTCCATTGGTCTCTGTTACTTGGCTAGAAGGATATGGAACAATTTGTGCCTGGAGAAGTCTCGTTTACAATACCAAAGTTGAACATTTTGAAGCCAGAGCAGAGTGATGTAAATTTTATTTTTTTTCCCCTTCAAAACCAATGTTTACTTGAGTAACTATTGTACCCATTTTGTAAACTGCGACTATTTGATGGATCAGGATTTCTAGGTTTACATGAGAGTGAAATTCAAATCATGTGGCAATGTTCTAACACCAAGTGATGGTCAGATATTAGAGGCCGGTTTCGAACTGTACAGAGGAGATTATAACTTTATATTATTAATGCTGTTACATGGTTTCTGAAGTTAAATTTAACATTTAGGGCCATTTTACAAGGCTATTGAAAAGTCAAAAGTCGCTTTTGAAATTAAGAAATTGCTTTTAAATCTGTTTGGATAATTTTCTAGAATATTTTGTCTGCTAGAAGAGTCGAGTTTTTAGAGGAAGTAGTGAGAGTTTTTTAATGAGAAGCAGGAGTAAAAGTGGAAGCTTTGCAGAATGGGACCCTAATGAGTAAAAGAGTTTTTCCATGAGCAATACTCAAATTTTCTCTTATTTTTATGTTGCTTATATAATGTTGGGTCTCAATGTGGATCAGATTTGGCTGTCAACTGACATATACCTAGAGCTTGTTTGGGAGGAATTTTTGGAGGAAGAATTGATTTTGAATAGTGATATGATGGGAAATGTATGGTTGAAAAAGAAGAAAAAATTATTGATGTGATGAAGAATATTATTTTATTGAAGAATGTGTGGTTGAAAATGAGAATTGATTTACTGTAAAAAAATCTAAATCCCTCCCAAACAGGACCCTAGTTTAATTTATATTAAGCAAGCATATAGAACTCCAAATCATGATTAAGATTTAGTTTGGCTGAGTCTTAAAAAGTTTCTTCTATGTTACTTTGCAAATTTTACTTATTTTATATTTTACATTTAAAAGAAGTCACCCTTTTTTTTTTTCTATGAATATTTACATTTAATGAATTGTTCTTAGGCCATGTTTGATAGGCCGTGTTTTCCAGGGAAGTCGGAAAATATTTTCCACTTTCCACTTTTTTGACTGTTTGATAGACGAAATTTTCTACGGAAAATATTTTCCTACTTTTCCTCACACGTGTGCATTTTCCCATGTAAAATAAAGCCAAACGAATAGAAAATTTAAAAATTTTCCACGTGGAAAATTATACTAATCAAACATACTTGAATTGATTTTCCCTGCAAAATATTTTTTAGGCAAATCTTTTCCCTGTAAAATATTTTCTTTCCACCCATTTTCCACCCTTGCAATCAAACGCACCCTTATAAGTTATAGCCTATAGGTAGTTTTCTAAGTTATATAACATACACTTCCTACATTTTCCAGTTTAAATAAATGACAGATTTCTATTAATTCAATGACAAATAAATTTTTTTTTCTAATTAAAGAAATTGCTTAAGAAACTAAAGGAACCTGCAGTTTTGACAAATTTGATTTAGATAATCCTTTAATATAATAAATATCAACGTTATACAGAATTTAATGTGTAGTATTTTAAACTACAGAATTCATAATTTTGAATTTACTACTTTGGCAAGAAAATGTTATTACATAGTATTTGAACGAGAGAGGCTACTTGTACCGGTCAGGGTGACAAACACCCTGACCGGCCCCTCACAATGTGGGGGGCCCATTTTTTATTTTCAATTTTTTATTCACGTGGGACCGGCAATCATGTGAGGGTTTGTCAACCTTTTTGTCAAATTCTTTTTGTACAAATAACTTTTTTCTATTTGAACTTACTATCTAATTGAAAAATTTTTATTTTCAAATTATGATTATTCAATAAGTTCTTTCGGAATCTTTATAAAAAAATAAAAAATAAAAATAAAATTAAGGTTTAATAACACTGGTTAGAGCTAATTACACCATTTCATTCTAATTTTTAATATTTTCAGAAGTTTATTTGTCAATTTCCAAAAAAAAAAAAGTCAAGTTGAGAGTAAATTGTGTTTACCGACAAAATAAATTGTTGAGGCTCGAACTCTGATCACTGATGTGCTCCCAAAAAATTTAGCTTAAAAAGTCATGTTTTGCTGATACATTTTTGTTAGTGGAAACGTTTTCTTCGAGATGATGATACGTGTTCGAATTCTGGTCTTATTGTTGTGAGATATATATACGTGCACAGTGCTGAATATTTTCACTCCTCTGCCTTTCGAGATTCTTCCAACCTTATGGATTCTTCTGAGAGTCGCTTTATTCTTGTAGATTAGGGTTTGACGTGTTCTTCATCTCTCTTGATAAACTTGTAAACTGAAATCAATATATTTATCAGCCTCTGTAATTTGTATTTTTGAGTGATTGCTGTGAGAATAAGGATTTTCTTGTAGTGGCGATTTCAGTAAGCGATTGTGGAGTTTCTTGAGTGATTCCTTATAGATATGCAGATCGGTGTTAAAGAGATAAGTGTTCTGTAATTTTCTTTTGTATTGGAAGAATATTTTGTAACTTGTTGCCATTTTTGGGCTAAATAGTGCATCCGATCAGATATCCAATTTTTTGATGCTCAACGGGAGATATAGGCATTAGATGTGGTCGCCGAACCTCCGAGGCTTAGGCCGAAATAATTTTTTGTGTTCAATATTTAATTTTCTACAAGTTTATTTTCGAATCGATTGATGTTTGGTGAAATCTTTTTTTTAATATCGTGTGTCGTGGACCTTTTCAATGGTATCAAAGCCTGAACTGAGAACAAGATACTTGGATCTTTGCAGAAAGAGTTCGATCTGCTGCAGATCAAAAAATTTTGGAACTGCTGCTAAACAAGTTTTAAAGATATCGAGTTTTTATAAACTCGATGGGTGTGATCTTTTATTTTTGTAAAGTTTTCTTTTCAAAAAATTATGTTTTCTCGATTTTTTCCTTGATCTATCATACACTAAAAACCTCGTGGAGACTAATCTTTGTTCAAAGACTCATACGAGGTCTAGGAAATCCGAGATAAATCCAGTTCGGGTGTGTATTTGGAGGATCTTACAGGAGAAGTCCACGAAACATAGACTTTTGATCTCTGTTGGTGTGTTCTTTGTTTGTGTTTGCACTGTATGTTCCTTGATTGTGATTGAAACCTGAAAATCTTGTACTACTAAGTGTACTATTGTGATTTTAAAACTGCACTAATTGTGATTCCTTGTCTGTTCCCCTGCTATTATCTTGAACTCCTATTTTTGTATCATTTTTTAATATGACTATGGCTCTGCTAAGTTTGAAGTTCCACAATTTGATGGAAGATGTGATTTTAATATGTGGAGTCAAAAAATGAAGGCAATTTTAATGCAAATGAGAGTTGTTAGGGCTCTAGATGATAGTTGGCTTATGGACTTGCTTCCTGCTAAGAAAACTGAACTTGAGGAGGTTACCTTGAGTACTATTTTCTTGTACTTGTCTGATAATGTTGTGAGGGCTATTGGTGAAACCAAAACTGCTTCTGAACTGTAGGCTAAACTGCACGCTAAACATGTGATTAAAACTATTCCAAATAAATGCTATTTGCTGAAACAATTCTTTTCTTTTAAAATGGACCATTCTGTTGATTTGGATGAAAATTTGAATAGGTTTACCAAGTTGACCCAAGACTTAGCCAACTGTGATGAAAAGCTTTCAAAAGATCAGTTGGCTGTAGTCCTGTTAAACTCTATTAGTGACAAATATAGAGACATTAAAATTGTTCTAAAATATCGTAGAACTCAAATTACCACCGATGAAATCATTAGTGCTTTAACAAAAAAAGCTCTTGAAATTAAATCTAAAACAAAAGAAAGTCATAATGGAGATAACCTACTGGCAAAGGGGAAAGGGTTTAGTAAACCTAAATTTCACTCAAAATCCTTAAATGAAAATAGGAACAAGTGGAATGATAAAAATAAATCCAAAAATAAGGCAAAAGGTAATAAATGCTATTATTGTGGAAAAATGAGTCACTTCATTAAATATTGTTATAAGAAGAAGAATGAAGCAAAAAATAAGAAATTTGATGATGGGAATACTGCCTTAGTTTGTAATAAAGAAAAACTTGAAGATGGGTTAGTCCTTATTAATATCGAAAAGAAGCTAAATGATTAGTGGATACTTGATTCTGGCTATTCTTTTCATATGTGTCCAAACAAAAATTATTTTCTTGATTTTGAAACAACTACTGGGGGACAAGTAATAATGGGAAACAACATGACTTGTAAAGTTAGTGGAATAGGAATTGTTAAACTACTACTTGAAAATGGCAATGTACTATTCCTGAAAGGAACTAGATATGTTTTATAATTAGAGAGGAATCTGATGTCTTTAGGAATGTTGGATTTGACATAAAATTGGGTTAAGGACACATTAAAATTCTTAGGGACTCTGATTTGATTATTAGCACCCTTAAGAGACATGATCTTTATTTTTTGAAAGCTAAATCTTTACTTGGTTTGACTGTTACTGCTTTACCTGAAACCTTTACTTTAGCAAAATTATGTCATGAAAGACTTGGCCATATTTGCAAGAAAAGTTTAAAGTCTTTACAAATAAATGAGTTTTTGGAAAATAAAACCTTTGTGATTTTGGTTGTTGTGAACAATGTGTTATTGACAAGCAAGTAAAATTACATTTCTTACCAGAAATTCATAAATCCAAACATGCTGACCTATGAGGTCCTGCTTCCGTGTTTGCCTTGATTGGTTTTAGATATTATCTTTTGATCATTGATGATTTTTTTTTTAAAATCTGAATTTTCTTATTAAAATCGAAAGATGAAACTTTTTCTATTTTTCATAGATTGAAAAGTACAAATTGAGAACCAAACTGATCATAAGATAAAAATTCCAAGAACGGAAAGTTGTTTGGAATTTTGCAATTATGAATTCAATAATTTCTGTAAAGAATATGGCATTTTAAGACATAGAATGTTGTTTATACACCTCAACAAAATGGTATAATTGAAAGAATGAATAGAACTTTATTAAATAAGGTAAGATGCATGCTTTTGAATTCTGGTTTACCTAAACTTTTCTGGGGTGAAACTGTAAAAACTGTTGTTTATCTTGTAAATAAAACCCCTTCTAGTGTCTTTAATTTGGAAGTGCATGAAACTGTTTGGTCTAAAAATTCTGTTAACTATTCTCACTTGAAAATAATTGGTTGTGCAGCATATGCTCATCAAAATATTGGTAAATTGGAACCCAGATCACTTAAATGTATTTTCTTGGGTTATGGTGAAAATTTTAATGGCTATAGACTAGGGGTTAAAAATGAATAAAAAAAAAAAGGCTATAAGGTGATTGTGAGAAGATATGTTATTTTCAATGAGTCTCTTACGCCATATTTGGAAGGGAAAGAAAATAACTTGATTGAAAAAGATGTTCAAATTGAGGTGGAATCTTCTTTAAATGAAAAAGAAACACGTGTACTTGCTTCTGATGAATCCGATCTTGATGTAAATGATACTTCGATTGAAAATGACAGTAATCTTGAGATTGAGGACCAACCTGATCCTGCTTCTCTACCTCTTAATGAATACCAACTCACAAGAGATAGAGAAATGAGGCAGATCAGGCCTCTTGCAAGGTTTGTTAGTGATGATTTTGTTTTATTATTTACTTATCAAGATCAGTTTGAAAATGAACATAACTCATATGACGATGCCATTAACTGTAAAGATTCTAAACTTTACAAAGCTACTATGGATGATGAAATGAGTTCTCTTCTTAAAAAGAAGACTTGGAAATTAGTTAAAAGATCGAAAGACCAAAAGCTAATGGATTGTAAGTGGATTTATAACATAAAAGAAGGTGAATGGGAGAATAAAAATGTTAGATATGAAACTAAACTGAAAGCTTAAGGGTTCACACAAAAAGAAGGTGTTGACTATACTAAAATTTTTCCCCCGTAGTTAAATGTATCACTATTAGGTGCATTCTTGCCCTTATTGTTCAATTTAAATGGGAACTTGAACAATTAGAGGTTAAGATTGCTTTTCTCTATGGTGATTTAGATGAAAAAATTTATATGAAACAACCTGTTCGTTTTATTGAAGGTGACTCTGAAAATGTTGTGTGTTTGTTAAAGAAATCACTTTACGGTTTGAAACAAACCCCAAGGCAATGGTACAAAATGTTTGATACTTTTGTTTTGAAACATGGTTTCCAAAGAAGCAATTATGATGTTTGCCTCTACTATAAAGGTAAATGAGGTAAAAGTTCTTTATACTTAGTACTTTATGTTGATGATATATTATTTGCAAGCTGTAATAAATTTGAAATTGATGATATCAAACAGAAGTTGAAATCTGAATTTAAAATGAAGGATTTTGGTTCAGCCAAGAAGATCCTTAGTATGCAGATTTTAAGAAATAAAGATAAAGACATGTTATTTTTACATCAACATAATTATACGGTTAAACTTCTAAAAAAGTTTAATATGTTTGATTGTAAACCTGTTACTTTGCCTCTTTCAAATCATTTTATACTTTCATATGAGTTTTGTCCTAAAATAGATAAAGAATTTGCTAGAATGTCCATCATTCCATATGCAAATGTAATTGGATTTGTCATGTATCTAAAGGTTTGTACAAGACCTGAGCTAGTTCATAGTACTAATATACTTAGTAGGTTTATGAGTAATCCAAGAGAAAAACACTTGAATGCATTAAAATGGGTTTTAAGGTACTTGAAATTTACTTTAAATTTAGGTCTTGTGTTTAAAATGAATAAAATGGGAATTACCTAAAAGGGGTTTACTAATTCTGATTTTGCTGGAGATAGAGATAATAGAAAGTCTACCTCAGCCTATTATTTTACTTTCTGTGATACTGCTATAAGCTCGAAATCTCAATTGGAAAAGGTAGTAGCTCTATCCTCAACTGAAGTAGAATATATTGCTGCTTCTGATGCTATTAAAGATGGCGCATCTTTAAGTAAATTGCCGAATGAGCTTGGCTTTGTTGATGAAAATGTAACTTTATATTTTGATAAGCAAAGTGTCATATATTTAAGTAAAAATCCCATGTTTCATGATAGGAGTAAGCATATAGACATTAAATATCATTTTATTAGAGATATTACATCTAAAGAAATTCTGAAGATTGATAAAATTCCTACCCAGTTTAACCCCTCAGATATGGGAACTAAGATAATATCTTTAAACAAATTTCTTAACTGTTTGAAGTTTTTATCTATTGATACTTTGTGATGCTGAACATGTCCTTGGAGTAAAAAATAATTGGTAATGTTTGCTCTTGGCTGCACTTATTGACCCGCATTTTTGGTAGCAAGGTGAAGATTGTTGAGGCTCGAACCCTGATCAATGATGTGCTCCCAGAAAATTTAGCTTAAAGTCGTGTTTTGGTGATACGTTTTTATTAGTGGAAACTTTTTTACAAGATGATGACACGTGTTCAAATTTTGGCCCTTGGATTCTTTCCTTATTCTTGTGAGATATGTATACGTGCATGGTGTTGGATATTTTCACTCCTCTGCCTTTCGAGAATTTTCCAATCTTCTAGGTTATTTTGAGAGACGCCTTATTCTTGTAGATTAGGGTTTGATCTTTGTGTTTTTTATCTTTCTTAATGAACTTGTGAACTGAGATTAATATATTTGTCAGCTTCTATAATCTGTATTTCTGAGTGATTGCTGTGAGAATACACGTTTCCTTGTAGTCGCGATTTCAGTAGGCGATTGTGGAGTTTCTTGAGTGATTCCTTATAGATCTGCAGTTTGGTGTTAAAGAGATAAGTGTTCTGTACTTTTCTCTTGTGTTGGAAGAACATTTTGTAACTTGTTGCCATTTTGGGCAAAATAATGCATCCGAGCATCCATTATTTGAATGTTCAATGGGGAATGTAGGCGTTAGATGTGGTCGCCGAATCTTCGGGGCTTAGGCCAAAATAATTCTTTGTGTTCAATCTTTAATTTTCTGCAAGTTCATTTTTTGATCGATTGATGTTTGGTGGAATCTTGTTTTAATATTGTTTTGTGGGCCTTTTCATGTGTGTGTGTGTGTGTGTGTATATATATATATATATATATATATATATATATATTTTTTTTTTTTTTTTTTTTTTTTTCCCTACTTGCAAATGGCGGGTGGATATTTTGGGTTACAAGAATGCTCATATTGACGTACTGATACAGCTATACAGCTAATCTTATGCAGAGTGAGTGACATCACAATTGGAGATTAACCTATAGAATTAGTCGTGGGAATTTACTTTAGTAGTACTTTAAGTGGAATGTTGGTACTACTAAAGAGCTCGCAATAATTGCCCATCATGAGCTCAACATGTGCTGCCATGGGATTATTGAACATAAATCTGTGCATGCCGCAGGGAAACTCCCAGTTGTGCATTAAGAAGCCAACTTTTTCGATTCCTTGTTAGCTTTATGTATAAAAAATTTCTTGGATACCTCTATTTATGCTTCAGCTGATCAATTGGTTTTTGATGCAGTGGATGGGGATGCACCAGATTCTCATACAAGGGCGGAGCCAGCATGGAAGGCCGCAGGTCAGCAACCAGCTAGCCCCTTCAGCCGCCCCTGCTGGCTCTACTGATTTTTTTCCCTTATATTGGACAGCCCCTGCAAAGTGAATGACATCACAGTTGGGGATTAATCAAACGAATTAGTCGTGAGAATTTACTTTAGTGGTACTTCAAGTGGAATTCTGGTACTGCTAAAGAGCCCACAGTAACTATTTGTCATGAGCTCAACATGTGCTGCCGTGGGATTATTGAACTTAAATCTATGCATGCCGCAAGGAAACTCAATTTTTTCGATTTCTTATGAGCTATATGTATAATTTTTTTCTTTTATACCTCTATTTATGCTTCATTTGATGGATTGCTTTTGATGCAGTAGATGGGGATGAACTTCGGCTGCTTCAATGAATGCACCACATAGTTTGGGCTCCTCGAATATGGCACCTATTAGGCTTTCTATTTGATTGTGTCCAAGGCCCAATAAATTGCGATTTCCCTATTGGTCTAGTTCATTTTTGGGCAAGCGGATGATTTATACCTTGAAAGTGGGTAGCCATTAAGAAAAGCCTCTGTTACATATTTGGTTTGAACTAGATACATGAAAATGCGGACTAGAGTTAGCTGGGTAACAAGCTGGAATCCCATCCATGCCTTGCTGCGTAAATCCTTGCTGCCTTTGGCGACTTTTGCTGTTAGACTTTGTAAAGTCCTTCACAAAATAATACTATGATTATAACAAATAGGTTGAATGCTATTTTATCAGATATCGTGTTTCTTATGCAGAGTTCGTTTCTCCCTGGTTGTTTGATCATTGACAATCTTATTTCGGCTTTTGAATTAATGTACTCAATGAAGTGGGGGATGAATGGTGGAGAAGGGTACATTGCCGAGAAACTGGACATGAGCAAAGCCTATACTTGTGTGAATGCGATTTTATTGTGACGATTATTGGACGAATGGGCTTCTTGATGAAGTGGGACTATTAGAAAAACAATGTATATTGACCAGCAATTTTTATTTTTATTTTTCTTTTTCTGATTAATGGTGAGCCAAAGGAGCTGGTCGTCCTATTGTGAGGGCTATGACAAGGTTGTCCACTTTATACCCGAAATGGCCCAAACCACACAATATTAAAACAAGATACAGAAGAATCGATCCCAACAGAAAGTAAAAGTTGCAAAAAATAAAATAAACAAAAGATATGTTTTGACCTAAGTCCTGGAGGTTTGGCGACCGGATCTAACGCCTACATCCCCCGTTGAGCATCCAAATAATGGATATTACTCGGTTGCACTAACAAGCCAAAAATATGGCAACAACAGTTACAAGATCTGTTCAAGAATACAAGATAAAAGGCTACAGACACTTATCTTTACACAAGCCTTTAGATCGATCTTCCCTTAAGCATAAAATAGGCCAGATCACAAAGTTCTGCTTAACATCTCATTCACTGCTCGAATCACAAAAGATTCAGCACTCCAAACACTCAAAGAATCCTCTCTTCACACCAAAAAGAAGTAGATCTAAGAGAATATACAGTTTACACGATCAAATCACTCAAAAACGTAAAACCTAGAATAATGAGATTATTCTCTCTCACAGACGCGAGAGCAAAACCAAGAGCCAGAGAAGAAGGAGAGCCAACAATGATCCAAAGAGGCGTATCATCGAAGATAAAGAGTCGAGGACTCTAGAATCTCATCCAATGGTAAGTGGAGTGCCAAGTGTCAACAATCTAGCCATTGTCACTAAATAATAAAAGTGTCATTCCAGAAACACGACTTTAGTAATAGAATTGTTGGAAGCACATTTCATCAGGCAGGTCACAGGTTCGAGACTCAACAATCTCCACCTTGCTTTCAACAATTTGGTTAGTGCAGCTAAGAGCAACGCCACAGATCATTTTTCATTTGCTCCAAGTACCTGTGGAATTACATAGCATCAATAGATAATAAATTCAAACAGTTAAGAAACTTATTTAAATATATTATCTTCGTTCCCATATATGAAGGATTAACTTGTGTAAGAATTTTACCAATTTTCATAATTCCTTTTGATATGACATCTCTAATAAAATGATATTTAATATCTATATGCTTAGTTCTATCATGGAACATGGGATTTTTACTCAAGTGTATTGCACTTTGATTATCAGAATACAAAATAGCATTTTCATCAACAAATCCAAGTTCATTTAACAGTCTACTAAGCCATATTCCTTCTTTAACAAAGATCTCAAGAAGCTTATGTACTCGCTTGAGAAGATAGGGCAACAACCTTTTGCAGTTGGGATTTCCAGCTTATGGCAGTATCACACAAAGTAAAGAAATAAGCAGAAGTGGACTTCCTATTGTCACTATCCCCAGCAAAGTCAGAATCAGTAAAGCCCTTTAACTTAATTCCTCTTTGATCAAACTTAAACACAAGTCCTAAATTTAAAGTTCCTTTGAGGTATCTTAAAAGCCATTTCAAAGCATTCTAGTGTTCTTCACTAGGGTTACCCATAAACCTACTAAGTATGCTAATACCATGTTCTAGGTCAGGTCAGGTACAAACCATAAGATACATCACATTACCAATAACATTTGCATATGGAACTTTTGACATTCTATTAAATTCTTCATTAGTTTTAGGACAGAAATCAGATGACAGTTTAAAATGATTAGAAAGAGGCAGTATCACAAGTTTACATTCAAATATGTTAAATCTTTTTAAAAGTTTAACCATATAATCATGTTGATGCAAAAATAACATGACCTTATCTCTATTTCTCTGGATTTGCATGCCAAGGATCTTCTTGGTTTTTCCAAGATCCTTCATATTAAATTTAGATTTTAACATACATTTGATATCATCAATTTCAGTCTTATTGCAGCTAGCAAGCAATATGTCATCAACATATAGTACTAAGTATAGAGAATTCTTACCTCTATTACCTTTATAGTACAGACATACATCATAATTGCTTTTTTGAAAACCATGTTTGAAAACAAAAGCGTCAAACTTTTTATACCAATGTCGGGGGGCTTGTTTGAGCCCAAAGAGAGATTTCTTTAACAGGCAAACAACATTTTCAGGATTACCATTAACAAAACCAACAGACTGTCTTGTATATATCTTTTCATCTAAATCATCATAGTGAAAAGTAGTTTTAACATCTAATTGATCAAGTTCCCATTTAAATTGAACAACAAGAGCAAGTTTGCATCTAATGGTGGTATATTTAACAACATGAGAAAATATTTCAGTGTAGTCAACACCTTCTTTCTGTGAAAAACTTTTTGCTACTAGTCTAGCTTTATACCTTACACTGTTATTACCTCCTTCACCTTCTTTTATTTTGAAAATCCACTTGCAGTCAATAAACTTTTGGCCTTTAGGTCTTTTAACCAATTCTGAGGTTTTATTTTAAGAAGAGAATTCATCTCATCATCCATAGCAGCCTTCCAACACATAGAGTCTTTACAGTTTATAGTATCATCATAGGAGTTAGGTTCATTTTCAGATTTATCTTTATAAGTAAATCGTGAAACAAACTCATCATTATCAAATCTAACAGGTGGTCTAATTTGTCTCATTTCTCTATCTCTTGTAAGTTGATAGTCATCAAGAGGTGGGTCAGGTAAATCAAATTGTTCTTCAGATTCAGAAATATTATCAATTTCAACAGGCAGATTATTATCATCAAGAACAGATTCATCAACAGCAAGTGCAGGTGGTGCATCATTAATAACAGGAGGCTCCACCTTAATTTGAACATCATGTTCATTCAAATTATTTTCCTTACCTTCTAGACATGGCATAATAGATTCATTGAAGATAACATCTCTTCTAACAATCACCCTATAGCCTTTTTCATTTTTAACTCGAAGTCTATAACCCTTAAAATTTTCTCCATAACCCAAGAAAACACATTTAAGTGATCTAGGTTCTAATTTTCCAATATTTTGATGAGCATATACAGCACAACCAAATATTTTTAAATGAGAATAGTTAACAGGATTTTTAGACCACACAGTATCAGGTACTTCAAAATTTAAAGTACTAGTAGGTGTTCTATTCATAAGATATGCAGCAGTTTTTACAGCTTCACCCCAAAACAGTTCAGGTAAACCAGAACTCAGGAACATGCATCTTACCTTATTTAATAAAGTCCTATTCATTCTTTCAGCTATGCCATTCTGCTGTGGAGTGTAAACTACTGTTTTGTGTCTCAAAATACCATATTCTTTACAGAAATGGTCAAACTCATAGTTGCAAAATTCCAAACCATTATCTCTTCTTAGGGTTTTTAACTTATGATTAGTTTGGTTTTCTATCTATGTTTTTCAATCCTTGAAAACAGAAAAGGTTTCATCTTTTGATTTTAATAAGAAAACCCAAAATTTTCTAGAAAAATCATCAATGATCAAAAGATAATATCTAAAACCAGATAAGGTATATATAGATGCAGGACCCCACAAATCAGCATGCCGATATTCAAGTATTTGTTTGGATTTATGAGTTCCAGATAAGAAAGGTAATTTAACTTGATTTCCAATAACACACTGTTCACAAGCACCAAAATCAATAAGATTTTGTTTTCCAAAAACTCCTTTATTTTGTAAAGATTTCAAATTTTTCTTGCCAATATGGATTGAATAAAATTGTCAGATAGGACAGCAGCAGTCAAACCAAGTAAAGACTTTACATTCAAGAAATAAAGACCATGTCTCTTAGAGGTGGCTTCAAAATCAAGAAAACAGTTTTTATTGGGACACATATGAAAGGAACATCCAGAGTCTAGTATCCACTCCTCACTCAGCTTCTTCCAATTATGATCAAGGACTAAACCATCTTCAGAATCAATCTTATTATAAGCTAAAGTAGCATTCCCATCAGCGAACCTTTTATCTTTTGCTTCATTCTTTTTTTTTTTTGTAACAATCTTTAATAAAATGACCCAATTTACCACAATTAAAACATTTCTTACCTTTTGCCTTATTCCATTTGGCCCTGTTTTCATTTAAAGATTTGGTGTGAAAATTAGGTCTACTAAACCCCTTACCCTTAGCAAGCAAGTTTTCTCCATTGTGACTCCCATTTTCAGACTTAATCTCTAGCGCCTTATTCCTTAAAGCACTAATAATATCATCAGTAGTGATCTCAACCCTACCATATTCAAGAGCAACCTTGATGTCTCTATATTTGTCACTAATAGAGTTCAACAAAACTACAGCCAACTGATCTTTTGAAAGTTTTTTCATCACAGTTGGCTAAGTCAATTGTCAATTTAGTAAACATGTTCAAGTTTTTATCCAAGTCAACAGAGGGATCCATTTTAAAAGAAAAGAGTCGTTTCAACAGAAAACATTTATTTGGAATAGTCTCAGTCACATATTTAGATTGAAGTTTAGCCCACAGTTTAGAAGCAGTTTTGGTTTCACCAATTTCTCTTACAACATTATCAGATAAGTAAAAGAAAATAGTACTCCACGCAACCTCTTCAAGTTCAGTTTTCTTAACAGGTAATAAGTCTGCAGACCAACTATTATCAAGAGCTTTAGTTACTCTCATTTGCATTAAGATAGCTTTCATCTTTTGGCATCATATATTAAAATCACATTTACTATCAAATTGTAGAACTTCAAACTTAGCAGAAGCCATGTTTCAAGAAAAGATATGATGCTTAAGTAGGAATTCAAAGATAATAGAAAAATAATCAGAGACTTATAACAACTTCAGCAACCTAGGAATCACAGTATAACACATAGTAATACAAGATATCAGGTAAAAATCAAAGAGATCACTAAACTATACAAAACAAGCTTAATTAAAGAACACACAGACATCACATTCTATGTTTCACATATCAATCCAGCAAGATTCTCCAGAAAACACACCCAAACTTCATTTATCTCAGATTTCAGGGTCTCACAGGAGCCATTGGACAAAGATTAGTCTGAAGGGGGTTTCAACGGTGTTTTGGTAAATCAAGGGTATGATTAAGAAACCCTAAAAGTATTTAAAAATTTTATGGAAAATGAAAAGAAGGATCTCACCCAGCGAGTTAGCAAAAACTCGAATTCTTTAACATGCTTTTCAACAGTTCCAAAATTTTTTGATCTACAATATATCAAACCTTTCCTCGAAGATCCAGGTATCTTGTCCTTTCAGTTCCAGGCTCTGATATCACTGAAAAGGCCCAAACCATACAATATTGAAACAAGATACAGAAGAATCGATCCCAACAAAAAGTAAAAGTTGCAGAAAATAAAATGAACACAAGATATGTTTTAGCTTAAGCCCTGGAGGTTCGGTGTTCGAATCTAACGCCAACATCTCCCGTTGAACATCCAAATAATGGATATTGCTCGGTTGCACTAACAAGCCAAAAATATGGCAACAACAGTTACAAGATCTGTTCAAGAATACAAGATAAAAGGCTACAGACACTTATCTTTACACAAGCCTTTAGATCGATCTTCCCTCAAGCATAAAATAGGCCATATCACATAGTTCTGCTTAACATCTCATTCACTGCTCGAATCACAAAAGATTCAGCACTCCAAACACTCAAAGAATCCTCTCTTCACACAAAAAAAAGTAGATCTAAGAGAATATACAGTTTACACGATCAAATCACTCAAGAACGTAAAACCTAGAATAATGAGATTATTCTCTCTCACAGACGCGAGAGCAATACCAAGAGCCAGAGAAGAAGGAGAGCCAACAATGATCCAAAGAGGCGTATCATCGAAGATAAAGAGTCGAGGACTCTAGAATCTTATCCAATGGTAAGTGGAGTGCCAAGTGTCAACAATCCAGCCATTGTCACTAAATAATAAAAGTGTCATTCCGGAAACACGACTTTAGTAATAGAATTGTTGGAAGCACATTTCATCAGGCAGGTCACAGTCTCGAGACTCGACAATACCTGCATATGTTTCTTCCATGTGCTAAAGGGTTATCTACTTTACTCCAGCACTCAAAAGTAGAGCGGCAAATCAGAGTGTTCAGTTGTTCACAGGGAGGGCCACGGGCCAAGTTAGAAGACAACACAGTGAATAGTTTTCAATATTGATTTTTCCCTGTGTTTGTTCAATGAGAAATGCAAGTCTATTTTGTCTCTTTTCTCCACTCCCCTCTATCAAAATGATCAAGAAGGCATTTATTCTTTTTATTCCCCAAAGTTGCATTCAGATAGAAAGTTAACATGCTAAAGTCGGCAATCACTTTCAATCCTAATACGACTGCAACAAATCAACTAGCCAACTTGGAATTATTAGGTTTACCCCTTATCCAGCCACATAGCATGTATCTTGGGCTCCCATCTATTATTGGTAGAAGTTGAAAGCAAATCTTTCAAGGAGTAAAGGAAATTGTGTGGAAAACTTTGATACCGTGGCGAAAAAAATTCTTTTCAATTGGTGGTGAAGAGAATTTAGTTAAAGCGGTTGCACTGGCTATACCCTTGAGTGTCTTCAAAAACTAATGGCTTTGCAATGAGATTAAGAAACTTTTAACGTTCTTCTGGTGGTTCAAAGAGAGGGCAAGAAGAAAATACATTGGTTCCTACCGACACTGATGTTTAATCCAAAATTAGGGGTAGAATTAGTTTTTAAGAATTGGCGAAATAATGTATGTGAATTTTTTATTTTCGTTCACTTTCTGCTAGAATCTTAAAGAGTAAGTACTATTCGCTGACACCTTTTTTCATGCAGATCATAGAGATGGTTGTTATTTCTGGTGAAGTATTTCATCGGGTTCATGACCTCTGTAAAAATTGAATTTGATGGAGGCCATGAAACAGACATAGCATATCAGTCATTGGTTCACCATGGCAGCCTAAACCTCACTAGGGAACCTATTGCTTAATATGGCTTACTTAATGACTGATGAAGGGTTACGGAGACAGGGACTCATTTTTGAAACTTTCTTAATGCAGGATAGGGACCTTATCTCGTCCCTTCCGTGCAATTTTCCCAATGTGCACAACAGCTACTACAACAAAAAGAGCTTTTTACGGCATATGCTTACAGTGTGCAATTAACACATGGCGTAAAAATAGACTTTTTGCGACGTGCAAAAAATGTGTGCCGTAAATGATCAATTGCATAAAGTATTTACGACTTACATTTTTTACGGTTTGCATGTATGCACGCCATAAAAACCTAACTTGATTATTTACGCCGATTGTTTACGGCATGCATTTTTGCGCACCGTAAAAACCTAACAAGATTATTTACGGCATGCAAAATGCACGTCGTAAAAAACAAACCGATTTCGCGCCGTAAAAAAAGGGGAAAAATGTAAATGGGTCAATTATTTGGCCGAATCCGGCCCTGATAGAAACAACCCTTCAATCTCTAATCAATTGAACACCAAGTTAAACACAAAATTGAGAAGGTAGACGCCCTGCATCTTGCACACAAATTGCAACACCATGGCTGCATATCTCACGCCCTGCATCCACTCGCAAGTCCCATGTTGGTTGTTGATGCCAATGGTGCCGTGGTCTAAAGACTGAATAGTAGCAGCGTTTTCGGTTTATCCAAGGAAAGGAAATTTTGAGGTAAGAAATTCCTTTTGAGTTTGGACAGGTTACATGAATTCTTCTTTAATGCAAATCATCGTTTTTTTGCTTTTTCGTGATTTGGGTTTTTGTTTTTATCCCTAATTTGTGCGATTTCTTTTATTTCTTATCTGCGGTGCCTTTTTTTCTTTTCTTGTTCCACACAAATTGCCTTTCCTTTCGGCACTCTCTCTTATTAGACCAAGTATTATTGCAACTTTAACATATTTACTGTGAAAGAACACAACTGGCTTGACTTCTTTCGTTTCGGCACTCTCTCTTATTTGACCAAGTATCCTTGCCTTCTGTGAATACATATACCTCTAGCTGAGGGTCAGGACTGCTATCTGCCTATGATTGAGATGACCATTGCAAAATATCTTTGATGGGGAGCAGTATTTTAAATTGATGTATTGGTTCAAAATTTCAAATATTTGCTTACAAATATTCTCGAGATTTGCATCAATTTATTGAACTCCCAATTCATTTAAGCTCATTCTTTTAATCACCAAAAGTGAAAGAAATTTCTTATCAACTGAAAGTGAAAGAAATCTGTTCATGACTGTTGGTATAATGTATTTTTGATGTTTGCTAGAACTACAGTTTGATAATGCTTGTGTTGATTTACACGTCTGATACTGTAGTGACTTGATGCCGGTGGATATGTCATCATTGGCCAAGTTAGTCCAAACTGTATTTATTTCACCATTTGTTGATCAATTGATGGTTTCCACTTTTGAGGGTGTATATGAACGTTTCATCATAGTGACATTTTGCTTGCTCTTCTGCAAGGTTAATGGTACTTTCTAAATTAAATAACTATATGCTCGCATGTTAATATCCCTAAAAGTCATTTGTCTTGTGGTAGGTATGTGTCATCTGACCTGGCAACAGATGTTATCGTAATTATTGGTGAAGCTTAGTTTCATCTTCACAAGGTAAATTCTATCAAACTATTTGTGTAGTGAACAAGTTCAAATAAATTTATTTCTTGAATAATTTCGTTTATTGACATTTCTGAACTCGAGATATTTATCCCTGGTTAAGGAGCCACACATTTGTGCTTTTCTGTGTAATTACCTTATTTACTGATCATATTGAATTGTGAAACACATAAATTCCTGTAAGAGATTCTTGATACATAATTTTTCTCAACTTATCTTTTGTATTCATTACAAGGAGATTAATTTAGTTTAAATTATCTTTCACTTGCTCTGTTTTTTTCTTTTTTTGGGGGGTTAATCTAATTTAAAATAATATTTTTTACCTATTCTCGTGCGTACATGCTGTTTTTTCCTTTTCAATACTCATCCTGCTTTATGATGGCATATGGTACAGATTTGCATTTGCAGTTTCCTCTCTTGTCCAAGAGCAATCTCTTACAAAAGCTTGTTTCAAGAGCCAGTGAGGAGAGTTCAAACGAAATTAAGTTGGCTGATTTTCCTGGTGGACCAAAGGCATTTGAAATGTGTGCTAAATTCTGTTATGGAATGATAGTTACTCTTAATCCTTGCAATGTTGTAGCCGCACGTTGTGCTGCAGAGTATCTTGAGATGATTGAAGATGTTGAGAGAGGAAACCTGATTTTCAAGATTGAGGTATTTCTCAACTTGAGTATTTTACGAAGTTGGAAAGATGCCATTATTGTTCTGCAGACTAGCAAGACTCTTCTTCCATGGTCTGAGAATCTATAGGTGTAGCCAGATGCATAGATTCCATTGCATCGAAAACCTCTGTGGATCCCTCGAAAGTTGCTTGGTCATATACCTATAATCGGAAATCAGCAACTTCAGAAAAGATAATTGAGAATGCCATGAAGTTTCCTAAGAAATTGGAATCCGTTCCAAAGGATTGGTTGATTGAAGATATATGTGAATTAGACATTGATCTGTAAATGCGGGTTATGAATACCGTGAAATCTAAAGGTAGAATGGATGGAAGTGTTATTGGAGAAGCACTGAAGACTTATGCAGTCAGTTGGCTGCCAGATTCCATTGAATCTCTGGCATCTGAAGCTTACAGAAAGGGTAACAAATCTTGGGTCGAAACTATAATTTGCCTATTGCCTTCGGACAAGGGCATTAGCTGTTCTTGTAGTTTCTTGCTCAAATTACTGAAAGTTGCTATTCTAGTTGGAGCAGACGATTAGTCTAGGGAATATTTGATTGAAAGTATCAGCTTGAAATTGGAAGAGGCTTCCGTCAGTGATCTGTTGATCCCATCAAGATCTCCCTCAGATGAATGTTTTTTTTTTGAATAATAGTCTTTTGAGAATTGTTGAGATGAACTTTACATTGACATACTGTATTGAACCGTATTTAATATTTTATTTATCGAAACAATCTATGGATTAATTTTTTTGTTATTATTATAGGTTTGCTGGTAATAAAATAAATAAATAATTTTTTAAAAATAATTTCTTATGCATGCCATAAATTGTACTTTTTAAGGTGTGCAACAGAACGCCATAAAAAGTGTTTTGCACTTTTTACGGCGTGCAACAGAACTCCGTAAAAAGTACGATTCTTTTTACGGCATGCAGCTGAACGTCGTAAAAACTCATTTATAACGTTCTATAGACGGCGTACTCTGTATGCCGTAAAAGGTAAACCACTTTTTACGGAATGGCTTTATATGGCATGCGGCCGCACGCCGTAAAGAGGTTTTTACGGCATGTACACATGTTGGATGGAAAATGAAGATCCTAGTTATATGTGGATATTTAGTTTAGTACAGTATCGTTGAAGTTTGGTGTGTGGTCCATGTTGAAGAATACAACTCAGTCGAGTTAAGAAGTTATGGGTAGTGTTGCTTTGCCACCATCACTAGCAGTGACATTGTGTTCAATTGTTAGGGACATACCCAATAGAGATATTAGGCTACCACAAATGTATAGGAAGGCTGATTTAGTTGCCTATGCTTTAAGTGTGGTTGAAGGTGTTGAATCTAGTGAACAACCTTCTACAGAAGCATTTGAGGTGTTGATTCTATCTCAGGGCGTGTTTTGGCCATGTTTGGTAACTTTTGAATTATTTGTGATTTTGTTGCTCGCGGCGATAATTCGAGCAAATATTGGTACCCGAGGTAATTCTGCTGAGTAGTGCTTAGATTCAGTTGATTGGATTTGTCATAGTTGGACTTTGTGCAAGAGGAAAAGAATTTTGTTAGAGAGCTTTTTTGAGTGAAGAGCCGTTGGTTAATTCCTTACAGTGGAATTTGTCTTTAGGTGGAGAAATTTTGAAGTTTGTTCATTGTAGTGGTATTTTTGCCAATGTGGAGATTTGTTATTTTGTGACCTAAATTCCATTGGATGTTCTTGAATTGGTTGAAATAGATGTTAAATGGGTATGAGAAGTTTTGGGATAGCACTTGGGCACTTGGGTGTCCAATCTGGGCATCAGGCAAGGTGTTTGTGTTATATATGTGATTCATATAGAGTGAAACATAGGTTTATTGGATCAAAATGGCCAGTGTTGGAGCATGGCCAGTAGAGTGAGGGGAGCGGAGAGACAGCATCGGCCTTGTGGATTTAATTCACTGTTTGTTTGTCAGGGACGTTGAACAGGTTGGGGTTGCCCTCGAGGCAAGGTACATGCGTGTTTTTTATTGTACGAACCCTAAAGTCTTGTATGAGCTTGGTTAGAATTAGTATAAATACTAATGATGTAATCTTATTATTCATACTGAATAAAAATCCCCGCTTCGCTTCTTGTAGACGTAGACACATCGCCAAACTACGTTAAATACTTGTATTGACTTCCCTATTATTTTGCGCTTAATCCAAAAGTTTGGAATTAAGTTGGACCCAAAACAAGGTGCATGAGTGCCCGGTATTCCTCCGCCACAAGTGAGGGGTGATTGAATAAAGTTTTATTTCCCAAAAAAAAAAAAAAAAAGGTGCATGAGCGCCATACGTGGCGCTACAGCCCACTTTGCTCTGGAGCGCCACTCACTTGGTGTGAGACGGTCGCTTGAGTGGCGTATATATTCGGGGAAAATTTGTTTCCTTCTTTTGACATGATTTTTATCCTTTTTCCATCTAAAATATATTTTTTGGGTTCTATATATACTCCACAAATTGTATGACTTTTATATGACTTTGTATGAATTTTAGAGAGCTAGACAATATTGTAAACACAATATTATTGTATTTTTCTCAATATTAATAAATTCTCCATTCCTTTGCCAATTGTTCTTATTTTAATTGGTTACTTTATTTTCAAATCCAAAATATGCCTTTAGCCATCCAAGAGTCTTCCTTCAAGCCAAACTCCTAATTATTATTAAAATTTGATTTTCAATCATATTAGAACTCTACAAACCTAAATACCTTAGACTTTCTCCAATCAACCAAATACGAAATCACATGGAATTCAGATCACACCACAACAGTTTGAAACTGAGTCGGTGGTGAAATTCACAGAATTCACCAGAGGAGGAAATACCTAACTGTCCACTGAGGTGATGGAAGGCCTTAGGAAATAGGCAATTGTAAGAAGTGAAAAGCTGCTCAACAATGAACTCATCTCCTCCCACACTTCCATAATGTGATTTTCTTCTGACATTCGCGAAACTATAGTCACTCGACACAAATGGAGAAACTGAAGAAGTCTTTAATGATGATAATAATGTCAAGAAAACCAGCAGTCTTTTCCTCTTAATTCTGAACAAGAGAGAGGGGGAGACTCTCCACTGCTACTGCCATGATGTCGTTCAAGATTCATTCCCTAGTGATGTTCCACATGGTTTTCCCTGAAATTCAAGAAGGACCTTCTTTTTGTGTGGTGAAGTGGATTCAAGAACTATGAAGACGCAAAAAGAGAAGGTCCGAAGGTTTCTCCTTAGGGAAACTAACAATTTGGGGTTGGATTTTAAAGGAACATCAAATTTTGTACAGCTTCTTTGCTTGGTTCTTTTGGGTAAAAAAACACTGAATTTAGAGGGGGTTTTTCTTTTTTCTTTTGGATGGAAATTTCTTTAGGACAGTCCTATTTTTATGTTAAATGTTCTTTTTAAAAATGGTATGAACTCTTATCTCTGCAGAATAATGCATAAACTGAGAAAAATTACAGTTGTGTTGGCAAATGCGAGGACTGAACAGAGTTCCCTTTGGATTGAATCCTTGCACAGCTGTTTTTGTAACACTAGAGTTCTTAGTGAACCATATTGGCAAAACATTTTCGCTCCACAAATTTCAAAGGATATTTCCTTGTTGCAAAATTAAGAAGATAATCTTATTTTAATTTATTGAAAGTGAGATATTTCTCTTAATCAATAATTCGTAATCCGAAACTATCCTTGTAGACAGATCAATGCCTAGCTGACAACTCCCATTCGAAGACTGTAATTTTGAGTCTTGGCAAGGTAAACCTTGGAGGCCACTTCAGCAGTGCTGCAAGTTCCCAACCAAACCCGTTTCTTTCTTGAAAGGATCTCTTATTTCAGCACAGTACTTACCCCACCTTCTTTTCCCCATCTCAGTGAATTTTTTCATTCCATTCTGACCAAGAGCCCTCAAATGCAATTTCTTGATTCCTATGGATTTTTCGAGAGATCATGGAAATTCCTTTCTGGTCAATAATTTTTTCTGGCTGAAGTACAATCTCATGAACCACCCTCTTCTATTATTATTATTATTATTATTATTATTATTATATATATATATATATATATATATATATATATATATATATATATATATATATATATATATATATTTATTTATTTATTTATTTATTTTATCAGTTCCATCGCCACCTACATCTGATGAATAATTGTTGCATCACGATCTGAGTATGAAACTCTAACCTTCCTACGTATGGTTACAATCTTTCTCTAGCCGATACCTTTTCTTTTCTGAGATTCTATTAGCTATTTGTAGCCGTGTATCGATAAAATCTAAGTAACTAATCTATATTGCAAAACCCAGTAACTAATGTTTTTATTAGTATTGTTGCATATTTCTAGAATTCTATAGACTAATTTGGAAAATAAGAAAAGTTTAGGAGTTAAAGAATTATCTAAAATTCACTAGAGATTTTTGGGAAGCAAGCAAAATTAAAATATAAAATAATGAAAATATCATAAAATTCTAGAATTCCTTAAGGACCAAGTTAAATAAAATAATGAAAAAATAAGATTTTTCTAGAGGCGAGCCACCAACTTTTGTATTCTATAAATAGGGGCTGCCACTTCAATTGTTGTGAGAAGAAGTCTACAAGCATTGCCATTAAAAGTCTCTGCCATTGTAAAATTCTAGTTTCCAATAAATTAAATTTTTTTCTTCAATTATCTTGTCCAATTTAAAATTACTCTCTATTATTTTTATCATACAAAATTTCTTCATATAAACCATCAAATCCTTTCAATCTAATTTACTTATTTCTCCTACCAGCTATAAAATATCGTCGGTGGTATTAGAGCTTCGTTCAATTGATATTGGGCGTAAGCATATACTATGGCTGACGCTTTCCGTTCTTCAATTCCTATCCAAACATTTAATGGAGACAACTATATATGATTTCTGGTCCATTAAAATGAAGACCTACTTCCATAATATGTCGTCAATGACGGGTATGACATTTCCACTCTAATTGCTGCACAAAAGAAGAAACTTAAAGAAAATCAACAAAAAGATGGAAGAAGGGATCTTCATTGCTCTAAAGAAGTATACCGGTAATCTATTAAAGAAGTTCAAGATGGAAGGTTGCAAGACAATAGCAACACCCATGGATAGTAATAAATCACTCAAAAAGGAAGATGATGCTCCAGACGCAGACAATTCACAATTTCGAAGCCTAGTTGGAAGTTTACTCTATCCACAGCCACAAGGCCACACATTATGTATGCAACCAACCTACTTTCAAGATTCATGCAGAATCCAAGTCAAGTTCACTATGGAGCTGGAAAGCAAATATTAAGATACCTCCAAGGAACAAAAGACGATGGAATATGGTATCGAACTATGTCTGACTCAAGACTACATGGATACGTTGATAGAGATTGTGACAGCGATTGGGCAAGATGAGTAGATGATATGAAAAACACATCAGGCTATGCATTCACACTTGGTTCAGGAATATTTTCTTGGGCATCAAAGAAACAGACAACAATTGCACAATTATTAGCTGAAGTAGAGTATATTGCAGCAGCAATGACAATGAGCCAAGCTATATGGCTAAAGCGCATACTTGAAGATATGTGAGGGCCACAAGATAAAGCTACAAAGATTTACTGCCACAGCAAATCTGTAATAGCAATGGCCAAGAATCTCGTATTTCATAGTAGAACCAAACACATTGGCAAGTATCACTTTATCAGGGATTGAAGCAAACAAAGAGATAGAGCTCAAACATTGCAAGACTGAAGAACAATTTGCAGATATATTTACGAAGTTATTACCACGAGCAAAGTTTGAGTTACTACGAGAAATGATTGGAGTTACCGAAATATGCACCAAGGAGCTGTATTAGCATTGTTGCATATTTCTAGAATTCTCTAGACTAATTTGGAAAATAAGAAAAGTTTAGGGGTTAAAGAATTATCTAGAATTCACAAGAGATTCTTGAGAAGCAAGCAAAATTAAAATATAAAATAATGAAAATACCAGAAAATTCTAGAATTCCTTAAGGACCAAGTAAAATACAATAATGAAAAAATAAGAATTTTCTAGAGGCAAGCCACCGACTTTTGTATTTTATAAATAGGGGTTGCAACTTCAAATGTTGTGAGAAGTCTAAAAGCATTGCCATTGTAAAATTCTAGTTTCCGGTCCAGAGCCTCAAATGGAATTTCTTGATTCCTGCATGGGCAGAACTCAGAGAAATTATTTTCTCTGTCAAGAATTTTTTCTGGCTGAAGTACTATCTCATGAACCATCCTCTTTTATTTTTTATTTTAAGTTCCATCCGTACCTTCATCTGTTGAAGGAACAGTGGCATCAGGATCTGCGTATGAAACTCTAGCCTTCCCTTTCATGGTTACAATCTTTCTCTAGCCGAAACCTTTTCTTTTCTAAGTAACTAATCTTTATTGCAAAAACCAGTAACTAATGTTTGTAGCCCTGAATTTAGTTTGGACTTAGTGTTTAATTAGTTTGTAGCATTTCCTCAATCTCATGCTTCTTGCCCAGGTAAACCTTGGAGTCCTCTTCAGCAGTGCTGCAAGTCCCCAACCAAACCTGTTTCTTCTTGAAAGGATATCTGATTACAGCACAGTACTTTTCCCATCTTCTCCTAGGACCCAAAGTGATTTTTTTCATTCCATTCTGAACAAGAGCCCTCAAATGGAATTTCTTCATTCCTGCATGGGTTTTTCCAGAACTCAGAGAAATTATTTTCTTTGTGAAGAATTTTTTCTGCTGAAGTACAATCTCATGAACAATCCTCTTCCATTTTTTATTTTAAGTTCCATCCCTACCTGTTGGATAAAATAATGGTAAAGTGCAGAAAAAACTTATCAATAGATCAATAGATCGAGTCTCGTGACAGCACGATGTCCTAAAGCGAAATTGCCCGTCGATAACTGCTGCGACCTCCGTGGACAATCGCCTCCAGGATACAACGATCAAATAAACCAATTATGCAGCAATCATAAAAGGTTTTCAGAACTCTCAAGTGTACTCCAGAAAATAAAAGACAATTTGAGTATAATATTTTACTATATATATGAAGAGACAATTTCGTTTTTGTTGTATTTTTCTAATACCCAAAAGTGTGTTTATATAGGCATGAAGAGATGTAACTTCTTCCACCATGATCTAGCATTAAGTTGCAGATGTAATGGCCTATGGTAATGGATATTAAAACTGGGCAGTTAAAACTGTCATATTTTACTGGCTAGTTGACCCATTAAATAATTCCGAAAATAATTAAAAAATAATAAGTATTTTATTAGAATCAATAAAGCCCAAGAGCCCAAGGCCCCAAGGCCCAATCAAAGACTTTTTAATATAATGCGTGAGGCGTGGCTCGAACCCCTGACCTCCCACACAAATTCCACACTTTTCACCATTTGGGCACTTTATCTTAATTAATTATTTCTTTCACATATTATATTTATAGTATAAATATATAACAATCCCCCACATGAAAGAAATAAGATAAATAAAAATATTATTCTGGAGTACGGTAGAAATCACGCAGGCTTAGGTGTCTATCGACTTGAACCTCAGCTTTGTATATTCTATCGAGCTTGCTAACTGTAGAGCGAACTATGTCTTGAACTCCACAATTATGATTTGCAAACTGAGACAATAACACACACACATGATTTCTAACACAATGATCGAGTTCTCGCGGTTGTGTTCATTTCGGCCGTGAACTTTCGCGGTTTCTTTGAGTGCTCTAGAGAATTAGCCTCAATTCTCATAGGAAGAGTCCCCACTTCCACACTCAAATAGGTGCTTCTATCAAGGATGCACCGTATTTAAACACCCCACCGAATATCGCCTATAGAAAGCATTAAGAGCATTTGCTCATCCTCTAATCAATACGGTTGGTACTACTCATCATAGGGAGGGGTTTGAAATAAATTCAATGTAGTACCCCTACGTATCACTCCAATAACTTTGTTATCCCATTGAACCTTATCCATGGGATCTCCAATCGCAAGGTTGGGTTTCCATTATAGGTGATCTAATTTATAATAGGCTTTAGCCCCATCCCCCTCGATGTTTTCTGAACTAGCTCTCTAGCTAATCCTTTTGTTAATGGGTCAGCAATATTATCACTTGACTTCACATAGTCAATAGCTATAACCCCATCCTTAAGCGGTACCGACGCACGCATTGTGCCTCCTACGAATATGTCTAGACTTTCCATTGTAGGATGAATTTTGAGCTCTTGCAATAGTCGCTTGATCGTCACAATGGACATAGATAGCTGGAAGTGGTTTGGACCACAAAGGAACATCCATAAGAAAATTCCTTAACCATTCAGCCTCTTCACCCGCTTTATCTAATGCTATGAACTCTGATTCCATAGTAGATCTCGCAATGCAGGTTTGCTTAGTGGATTTCCAAGATACGGCACCACCCGCTAATGTAAAAACATAGCCACTTGTAGATTTAGTTTCATTGGTATCTGAAATCCAATTAGCATCACAATATCCCTCAAGTACAGCAGGATATTTTGTATAATGTATTCCCCAGTCTATAGTGTATCTCAAATACCTCAGGACTCGAATGAGAGCATCCCAATGTTCACTATTAGGATTACTAGTATACCTGCTAAGTCTACCGACGGCATATGCTATATCAGGTCTGGTACAGTTCATGAGATACATGAGACTGCCGATCACCCTAGCATATTCTAAAGCAGAAACACTAGGACCTGAATGTTTTCTCAAAAGAAGACTTGCATCATAAGGTGTTTTAGCGGGAATACAATTATATTGTTTAAACTTCTTAAGCACTTTTTCTACATAATGTGATTGTGTTAAAATAATCCCTTCGGAATGTGTTACTATTTTAATCCCTAGAATAACATCAGCAACACCCAAATCTTTCATTTCGAAGTGCTTTTTCAGAAACTGTTTAGTCTTATTAATCACATCTAAACTAGTTCCCATTATTAGCATATCATCCACATATAAGCAAATTATGACACCACTATCCCCCACAAATTTGCTATATATGCATTTATCTGCTTCATTTATCACATAACCATTAGATGTCAAGGCAGTATCAAATTTCTCATGCCATTGCTTAGGAGCTTGTTTAAGGCCATAAAGAGATTTTTTAAGTCTACACACTTTATCATCAAGGCCTTTTACCACAAATCCCTCAGGTTGATCCATATAAATCTCTTCTTCTAAATCTCCATATAGAAAAGCAGTCTTGACATCCATTTGATGTATAATAAGATTATACAATGAAGCAATTGCAACTAACATCCTAATAGAGGTAATTCTAGTAACAGGTGAATATGTATCAAAGAAGTCAACTCCTTCTTTTTGTTTATAGCCTTTAGCTACAAGTCTTGCTTTAAATTTATCAATTGAACCATCAGGTTTCAATTTTTTCTTAAAAATCCATCTACACCCAATGGTTTTACATCCTCTAGGCAAGTCTACTAATTCCCAAGTGTTATTAGACATAATGGAATCATATTCACTATTTATAGCTTCCTTCCAAAATATAGAATCTGGTGAAGATATAGCTTCATCAAATGTAATAGGATCATCCTCTACTAAATATGTTAGAAAGTCAGGACCAAAAGAAGTAGCAGTCCTAGGTCTTTTGCTTCTCCTAACTTCAACTTCTTCTAATTCAATAGGCTCTTCTCTAACACTATAAGGAACACTAAGAGAACTACTTGGTCTTACAGATTTTTCTTTAAAAGGGAATCTATTTTCAAAAATTCTGCATCTCTAGTTTCAAAAATTGTGTTCTTTTCAATCAAAATATTTTTAGAGTCAATTACTAAAAATCTGTAGGCATTACTATGAAAAGCATAACCTATGAATACACAATCAACAGTTTTTGGACCAAGTTTAGTTCTCTTAGGTGCTGGAATAGATGCCTTAGCTAAACACCCCCACACTTTAAGATATTTATATGAAGGTATTCTACCTTTCCACAATTCATAAGGGGATTTATCATTTTTCTTATTGGGAATTCTCGTTAAGAATATAACATGCAGTAAGAAGTGCTTCTCCCCACAAGTTAAAAGGTAATCCAGAAGAGTTTAGCATTGAACTGACCATATCCTTTAGAGTTCTATTTTTCCTTTCAGCTACACCATTAGATTGGGGAGAATATGGTGGAGTAGTCTCATGAATAATACCATTTTCAGGACTAAATTTATCAAGCTCACCCGAATATTCTCCTCCCCTATCGGATCTTAAAATTTTAATGGTTTTATCTAAGCGATTTTCTACTTCGCTTTATATGAAACAAATTTTGAATAACTTTCATCCTTACTCTTGAGAAGATAAATGTAACAATAACGGGAGTAATCGTCAATGAAAGTTAAAAAATATTTATTTCCACCACGGGTAACATATCCTTTTAAATCACATAAATCAGAATGTATTAAACTTAAAATTGAAGTAGTTCTATCAACATGTGAGAATGGTTTTCTAGCATACTTAGATTCAATACACGTTTCACATTTTGAGTTTGGGAACTTATCAGTTTTAGGAATGTTTCCCAATCTCATTAATTTTTTAATAGAATTCATGTTCAAGTGTCCAAGTCTAGCATGCCATAAATCATAAGAATCCAGCAAGTAAACAGAAGAAGTAGAAGCTTTATTATTGATCACAGAAACATTTAATTTAAATAGACCCTCATCTGCATACCCTTTTCCCAACAAAAGTACCACCCTTAGACATTACAACTTGACCACTCTCAAATACAATTTTAAATCCCTTTTTGACCAAAATAGATCCAGACACTAGATTTTTCCTTATATCAGGTACATAAAGGACATCCTTCAAACTAAGGATATTTCCGTAAGTAAATCTAAGTGTCACAGTTCCTTTCCTCGATTTTGGAGGAAGAAGCATTTCCCATGAACAGACATTCTCCATCACTATTAGGAGTGAATGAAGAAAATGCACCTCTCGTGCAAAGCAAATGTGTTTGGTAGCTCCGTAATCTACCCACCATCTGTCATGTTGCTCACTAGATTAACTTGTCACCATAGCAGAAAAATTCCCATCTTCTACTATATGTGCCCGATGCTTCACAGCTTTTTCCTTTCCTATTTCGACAATCCTTTGCAAAGTGACTGGTTTACCACAAACAAAACAATCACCAACAGCTTTTATTTTTAAATTGAGGTTTAGACCGATTGTTCTTTCCTATGAATGGTTTCCCCTTGAATCGCCTTTAAAATTCGACTTTTAGTATAATTTCCAACAGCTCTTTTACTATCGAACCTCCTTCAATAAGATTGGCCTTTGTACCCAAATCTGGTCTCTCCTACGTTCGCCATTCTATTGTCCTCCTCAATCCTAATTCGATAATCAAATCCTGTAATGACATTTCTTTTCTTTTATGCTTCAAACCTGTTTTTATACTCTTTCCAAGTAGGTGGTAGTTTTTCAATTATAGCAGACACTTGAAAACCTTCACATATTTTATATCCCTCAAAGAATAATTTCGTGAATTATAATGTAATTCTTCAACTTGACTTACCACCGTTCTAATATCATCCATTTTAAAATCTAAAAATTTTCCCACAACAAATTTCTTAGTTCCAAAGCATCTTCGCAGCATATTTCTTTTCTAATGACTTCCATAATTCTTTAGCGCATTTACACGACCAAAGAAACATCATATAAATCCAACGTCAAGCAATTCGTAATATAATTTACGCACATATAATCATTACGTTCCCAATTAGCTAAATCGATGTTTCCTTATCGTAGGCTCATCAAAGAATTGCGTAAACAAAGTTTATCGATTCAATAGCATCTACAACTTTAAGAGTTGTCAAATAAAAACGCAATTTCATTTGCCATCTCTTAAAATTTTTTCCATCAAATAATTCAGGCTTTTCAGAATACTTAGGAATGTATATATCTATCGCAGCCATTAAAAACGAATTTCGCTTTAGATTGTTGGATAAAATAATGGTAAAGTGCGAAAAAACTTATCAATAGATCAATAGATCGAGTCTCGTGACAAAGACGATGTCCTAAAGCGAAATTGCCCGTCGATAACCTGCTGCGACCTCCGTGGACAATCACCTCCAGGATACAACGATCAAATAAACCAATTATGCAAAGAATCATAAAAGGTTTTCGTAACTCTCAAGTGTACTCTTAAAATAAAAGACAATTTGAGTATAATATTTTACTATATATATGAAGAGACAATTTCGTTTTTGTTGTATTTTTCTAATACCCAAAAGTGTGTTTATATAGGCATGAAGAGATGTAACTTCTTCCACCATGATCTAGCATTAAGTTGCAGATGTAATGGCCTATGGTAATGGATATTAAAACTGGGCAGTTAAAAATGTCATATTTTACTGGCTAGTTGACCCATTAAATAATTCCGAAAATAATTAAAAAATAATAAGTATTTTATTAGAATCAATAAAGCCCAAGAGCCCAAGGCCCCAAGGCCCAATCAAAGACTTTTTAATATAATGCGTGAGGCGTGGCTCGAACCCCTGACCTCCCACACAAATTCCACACTTTTCACCAGTTGGGCACTTTATCTTAATTAATTATTTCTCTCATATATTATATTTATAGTATAAATATATAACAATCCCCCACATGAAAGAAATAAGATAAATAAAAATATTATTCTGGAGTACGGTAGAAATCACGCAGGCTTAGGTGTCTATCGACTTGAACCTCAGCTTTGTATATTCTATCGAGCTTGCTAACTGTAGAGCGAACTATGTCTTGAACTCCACAATTATGATTTGCAAACTGAGACAATAAAACACACACATGATTTCTAAAACAATCATCGAGTTCTCGCGGTTGTGTTCATTTCGGCCGTGAACTTTCCCGGTTTCTTTGAGTGCTCTAGAGAATTAGCCTCAATTCTCATAGGAAGCGGCCCCACTTCCACACTCAAATAGGTGCTTCTATCAAGGATGCACCGTATTTAAACACCCCATCGAATATCGCCTATAGAAAGCATTAAGAGCATTTGCTCATCCTCTAATCAATACAGTTGGTACTACTCATCATAGGGAGGGGTTTGAAATAAATTCAATGTAGTACCCCCACAGATCACTCCAATAACTTTGTTATCCCATTGAACCTTATCCATGGGATCTCCAATCGCAAGGTTGGGTTTCCATTATAGGTGATCTAATTTATAATAGGCTTTAGCCCCATCCCCCTCGATGTGTTCGAACTAGCTCTCTAGCTAATCCTTTTGTTAATGGGTCAGGAATATTATCACTTGACTTCACATAGTCAATAGCTATAACCCCATCCTTAAGCAGCTGACGCACAGTATTGTGCCTCCTACGAATATGTCTAGACTTTCCATTGTAGGATGAATTTTGAGCTCTTGCAATAGCTGTTTGACTGTCACAATGGACATAGATAGTTGGAAGTGGTTTGGACCACAAAGGAACATCCATAAGAAAATTCCTTAACCATTCAGCCTCTTCACCTGCCTTATCTAATGCTATGAACTCTGATTCCATAGTAGATCTCGCAATGCAGGTTTGCTTAGTGGATTTCCAAGATACGGCACCACCCGCTAATGTAAAAACATAGCCACTTGTAGATTTAGTTTCATTGGTATCTGAAATCCAATTAGCATCACAATATCCCTCAAGTACAGCAGGATATTTAGTATAATGTATTCCCCAGTCTATAGTGTATCTCAAATACCTCAAGACTCGAATGAGAGCATCCCAATGTTCACTATTAGGATTACTAGTATACCTGCTAAGTCTACCGACGGCATATGCTATATCAGGTCTGGTACAGTTCATGAGATACATGAGACTGCCGATCACCCTAGCATATTCTAAAGCAGAAACACTAGGACCTGAATGTTTTCTCAAAAGAAGACTTGCATCATAAGGTGTTTTAGCGGGAATACAATTATATTGTTTAAACTTCTTAAGCACTTTTTCTACATAATGTGATTGTGTTAAAATAATCCCTTCGGAATGTGTTACTATTTTAATCCCTAGAATAAACATCAGCAACACCCAAATCGTTCATTTCAAGTGCTTTTTCGTAAACTCGTTTAGTCTTATTAATCACATCTAAACTAGTTCCCATTATTAGCATATCATCCACATATAAGCAAATTATGACACCACTATCCCCCACAAATTTGCTATATATGCATTTATCTGCTTCATTTATCACATAACCATTAGATGTCAAAGCTGTATCAAATTTCTCATGCCATTGCTTAGGGGCTTGTTTAAGGCCATAAAGAGATTTTTTAAGTCTACACACTTTATCATCAAGGCCTTTTACCACAAATCCCTCAGGTTGATCCATATAAATCTCTTCTTCTAAATCTCCATATAGAAAAGCAGTCTTGACATCCATTTGATGTATAATAAGATTATACAATGAAGCAATTGCAACTAACATCCTAATAGAGGTAATTCTAGTAACAGGTGAATATGTATCAAAGAAGTCAACTCCTTCCTTTTGTTTATAGCCTTTAGCTACAAGTCTTGCTTTAAATTTATCAATTGAACCATCAGGTTTCAATTTTTTTCTTAAAAATCCATCTACACCCAATGGTTTTACATCCTCTAGGCAAGTCTACTAATTCCCAAGTGTTATTAGACATAATGGAATCATATTCACTATTTATAGCTTCCTTCCAAAATATAGAATCTGGTGAAGATATAGCTTCATCAAATGTAATAGGATCATCCTCTACTAAATATGTTAGAAAGTCAGGACCAAAAGAAGTAGCAGTCCTAGGTCTTTTGCTTCTCCTAACTTCAGCTTCTTCTAATTCAATAGGCTCTTCTCTAACACTAGGAGGAACACTAAGAGAACTACTTGGTCTTACGATTTTTCTTTAAAAGGGAATCTATTTTCAAAAAATTCTCGCATCTCTAGTTTCAAAAGCGTGTTCTTTTCAATCAAAATATTTTTAGAGTCAATTACTAAAAATCAGTAGGGCATTACTATGAAAAGCATAACCTATGAATACACAATCAACAGTTTTTGGACCAAGTTTAGTTCTCTTAGGTGCTGGAATAGATGCCTTAGCTAAACACCCCCACACTTTAAGATATTTATATGAAGGTATTCTACCTTTCCACAATTCATAAGGGGATTTATCATTTTTCTTACTGGGAATTCTGTTAAGAATATAACATGCAGCAAGAAGTGCTTCTCCCCACAAGTTAAAAGGTAATCCAGAAGAGTTTAGCATTGAACTGACCATATCCTTTAGAGTTCTATTTTTCCTTTCAGCTACACCATTAGATTGGGGAGAATATGGTGGAGTAGTCTCATGAATAATACCATTATCAGCACAAAATTTATCAAGCTCACCTGAATATTCTCCTCCCCTATCAGATCTTAAAATTTTAATGGTTTTATCTAACTGATTTTCTACTTCAGTTTTATATGAAACAAATTTTGAATAACTTTCATCCTTACTCTTGAGAAGATAAATGTAACAATAACGGGAGTAATCGTCAATGAAAGTTAAAAAATATTTATTTCCACCACGGGTAACATATCCTTTTAAATCACATAAATCAGAATGTATTAAACTTAAAACTGAAGTAGTTCTATCAACATGTGAGAATGGTTTTCTAGCATACTTAGATTCAATACACGTTTCACATTTTGAGTTTGGGAACTTATCCGTTTTAGGAATGTTTCCCAATCTCATTAATTTTTTAATAGAATTCATGTTCAAGTGTCCAAGTCTAGCATGCCATAAATCATAAGAATCCAAAGCAAGTAAACAAGAAGTAGAAGCTTTATTATTGATCACATAAACATTTAATTTAAATAGACCCTCATCTGCATACCCTTTCCCAACAAAAGTACCACCCTTAGACATTACAACTTGACCACTCTCAAATACAATTTTAAATCCCTTTTTGACCAAAATAGATCCAGATACTAGATTTTTCCTTATATCAGGTACATAAAGGACATCCTTCAAACTAAGGATATTTTAAGTAAATCTAAGTGTCACAGTTCCTTTCCCTCGATTTTGGAGGAAGAAGCATTTCCCATGAGCAGACATTCTCCATCACTATTAGGAGTGAATGAAGAAAATGCACCTCTCGTGCAAAGCAAATGTGTTTGGTAGCTCCAGAATCTACCCACCATCTGTCATGTTGCTCACTAGATTAACTGTCACCATAGCGTAAAAATTCCCATCTTCTACTATATGTGCCTGATGCTTCACAGTTTTTCCTTTCCTATTTCGACAATCCTTTGCAAAGTGACCTGGTTTACCACAAACAAAACAATCACCAACAGTTTTATTTTTAAATTGAGGTTTAGACCGATTGTTCTTTCCTATGAATGGTTTCCCCTTGAATCTGCCTTTAAAATTCTGACTTTTAGTATAATTTCCAACAGCTCTTTTACTATCAGAACCTCCTTCAATAAGATTGGCCTTTGTACCCAAATCTGGTCTCTCCCTACGTTCTGCCATTCTATTGTCCTCCTCAATCCTAATTCTGATAATCAAATCCTGTAATGACATTTCTTTTCTTTTATGCTTCAAACTGTTTTTATACTCTTTCCAAGTAGGTGGTAGTTTTTCAATTATAGCAGACACTTGAAAACCTTCACATATTTTATATCCCTCAACAATAATTTCGTGAATTATAATCTGTAATTCTTCAACTTGACTTACCACCGTTCTAATATCATCCATTTTAAAATCTAAAAATTTTCCCACAACAAATTTCTTAGTTCCAGCATCTTCAGTAGCATATTTCTTTTCTAATGACTTCCATAATTCTTTAGCAGATTTACACGACCAGTAAACATCATATAAATCCAACGTCAAGCAATTCAGAATATAATTTCTGCACATATAATCATTACGTTCCCAATTAGCTAAATCTGATGTTTCCTTATCAGTAGGCTCATCAGCAATTGCAGAAACAGGTTTATCAGATTCAATAGCATCTACAACTTTAAGAGTTGTCAAATAAAATCGCAATTTCATTTGCCATCTCTTAAAATTCTTTCCATCAAATAATTCAGGCTTTTCAGAATACTTAGGAACAGATATATCTACTGCAGCCATTAAAAACGAATTTCGCTTTAGATTGTTGGATAAAATAATGGTAAAGTGCAGAAAAAACTTATCAATAGATCAATAGATCGAGTCTCGTGACAGCACGATGTCCTAAAGCGAAATTGCCCGTCGATAACTGCTGCGACCTCCGTGGACAATCACCTCCAGGATACAACGATCAAATAAACCAATTATGCAGCAATCATAAAAGGTTTTCAGAACTCTCAAGTGTACTCCAGAAAATAAAAGACAATTTGAGTATAATATTTTACTGTATATATGAAGAGACAATTTCGTTTTTGTTGTATTTTTCTAATACCCAAAAGTGTGTTTATATAGGCATGAAGAGATGTAACTTCTTCCACCATGATCTAGCATTAAGTTGCAGATGTAATGGCCTATGGTAATGGATATTAAAACTGGGCAGTTAAAACTGTCATATTTTACTGGCTAGTTGACCCATTAAATAATTCCGAAAATAATTAAAAAATAATAAGTATTTTATTAGAATCAATAAAGCCCAAGAGCCCAAGGCCCCAAGGCCCAATCAAAGACTTTTTAATATAATGCGTGAGGCGTGGCTCGAACCCCTGACCTCCCACACAAATTCCACACTTTTCACCAGTTGGGCACTTTATCTTAATTAATTATTTCTTTCACATATTATATTTATAGTATAAATATATAACAATCCCCCACATGAAAGAAATAAGATAAATAAAAATATTATTCTGGAGTACGGTAGAAATCACGCAGGCTTAGGTGTCTATCGACTTGAACCTCAGCTTTGTATATTCTATCGAGCTTGCTAACTGTAGAGTGAACTATGTCTTGAACTCCACAATTATGATTTGCAAACTGAGACAATAAAACACACACATGATTTCTAAAACAATCATCGAGTTCTCGCGGTTGTGTTCATTTCGGCCGTGAACTTTCCCGGTTTCTTTGAGTGCTCTAGAGAATTAGCCTCAATTCTCATAGGAAGCGGCCCCACTTCCACACTCAAATAGGTGCTTCTATCAAGGATGCACTGTATTTAAACACCCCACTGAATATCAGCTATAGAAAGCATTAAGAGCATTTGCTCATCCTCTAATCAATACAGTTGGTACTACTCATCATAGGGAGGGGTTTGAAATAAATTCAATGTAGTACCCCCACATATCACTCCAATAACTTTGTTATCCCATTGAACCTTATCCATGGGATCTCCAATCGCAAGGTTGGGTTTCCATTATAGGTGATCTAATTTATAATAGGCTTTAGCCCCATCCCCCTCGATGTTTTCTGAACTAGCTCTCTAGCTAATCCTTTTGTTAATGGGTCAGCAATATTATCACTTGACTTCACATAGTCAATAGCTATAACCCCATCCTTAAGCAGCTGACGCACAGTATTGTGCCTCCTACGAATATGTCTAGACTTTCCATTGTAGGATGAATTTTGAGCTCTTGCAATAGCTGCTTGATTGTCACAATGGACATAGATAGCTGGAAGTGGTTTGGACCACAAAGGAACATCCATAAGAAAATTCCTTAACCATTCAGCCTCTTCACCTGCCTTATCTAATGCTATGAACTCTGATTCCATAGTAGATCTCGCAATGCAGGTTTGCTTAGTGGATTTCCAAGATACGGCACCACCCGCTAATGTAAAAACATAGCCACTTGTAGATTTAGTTTCATTGGTATACGAAATCCAATTAGCATCACAATATCCCTCAAGTAAAGCAGGATATTTTGTATAATGTATTCCCCGAGTCTATAGTGTATCTCAAATACCTCAGACTCGAATGAGAGCATCCCAATGTTCACTATTAGGATTACTAGTATACTGCTAAGTCTACCGACGGCATATGCTATATCAGGTGCAGTACGAGTTCATGAGATACATGAGATCGCCGATCACCCTAGCATATTCTAAAGCGTAAACACTAGGACTCGAATGTTTTCTCAAAAGAAGACTTGCATCATAAGGTGTTTTAGCGGGAATACAATTATATTGTTTAAACTTCTTAAGCACTTTTTCTACATAATGTGATTGTGTTAAAATAATCCCTTCGGAATGTGTTACTATTTTAATCCCTAGAATAACATCAGCAACACCCAAATCTTTCATTTCGAAGTGCTTTTTCTGTAAACCGTTTAGTCTTATTAATCACATCTAAACTAGTTCCCATTATTAGCATATCATCCACATATAAGCAAATTATGACACCACTATCCCCCACAAATTTGCTATATATGCATTTATCTGCTTCATTTATCACATAACCATTAGATGTCAAAGCTGTATCAAATTTCTCATGCCATTGCTTAGGGGCTTGTTTAAGGCCATAAAGAGATTTTTTAAGTCTACACACTTTATCATCAAGGCCTTTTACCACAAATCTCTCGGGTTGATCCATATAAATCTCTTCTTCTAAATCTCCATATAGAAAAGCAGTCTTGACATCCATTTGATGTATAATAAGATTATACAATGAAGCAATTGCAACTAACATCCTAATAGAGGTAATTCTAGTAACGGTGAATATGTATCAAAGAAGTCAACTCCTTCCTTTTGTTTATAGCCTTTAGCTACAAGTCTTGCTTTAAATTTATCAATTGAACCATCGAAGTTTTCAATTTTTTCTTAAAAATCCATCTACACCCAATGGTTTTACATCCTCTAGGCAAGTCTACTAATTCCCAAGTGTTATTAGACATAATGGAATCATATTCACTATTTATAGCTTCCTTCCAAAATATAGAATCTGGTGAAGATATAGCTTCATCAAATGTAATAGGATCATCCTCTACTAAATATGTTAGAAAGTCAGGACCAAAAGAAGTAGCAGTCCTAGGTCTTTTGCTTCTCCTAACTTCAGCTTCTTCTAATTCAATAGGCTCTTCTCTAACACTAGGAGGAACACTAAGAGAACTACTTGGTCTTACAGATTTTTCTTTAAAAGGGAATCTATTTTCAAAAAATTCTGCATCTCTAGTTTCAAAATTGTGTTCTTTTCAATCAAAATATTTTTAGAGTCAATTACTAAAAATCTGTAGGCATTACTATGAAAAGCATAACCTATGAATACACAATCAACAGCTTTTGGACCAAGTTTAGTTCTCTTAGGTGCTGAATAGATGCCTTAGCTAAACACCCCCACACTTTAAGATATTTATATGAAGGTATTCTACCTTTCCACAATTCATAAGGGGATTTATCATTTTTCTTCTTGGGAATTCGTTAAGAATATAACATGCAAGAAGAAGTGCTTCTCCCCACAAGTTAAAAGGTAATCCGTAAGAGTTTAGCATTGAACCGACCATATCCTTTAGAGTTCTATTTTTCCTTTCAGCTACACCATTAGATTGGGGAGAATATGGTGGAGTAGTCTCATGAATAATACCATTATCGCACAAAATTTATCAAGCTCACCCGAATATTCTCCTCCCCTATCGGATCTTAAAATTTTAATGGTTTTATCTAACCGATTTTCTACTTAGCTTTTATATGAAACAAATTTTGAATAACTTTCATCCTTACTCTTAAGAAGATAAATGTAACAATAACGAGAGTAATCGTCAATGAAAGTTAAAAAATATTTATTTCCACCACGGGTAACATATCCTTTTAAATCACATAAATCAGAATGTATTAAACTTAAAACTGAAGTAGTTCTATCAACATGTGAGAATGGTTTTCTAGCATACTTAGATTCAATACACGTTTCACATTTTGAGTTTGGGAACTTATCCGTTTTAGGAATGTTTCCCAATCTCATTAATTTTTTAATAGAATTCATGTTCAAGTGTCCAAGTCTAGCATGCCATAAATCATAAGAATCCAGCAAGTAAACAAGAAGTATAATCTTTATTATTGATCACATAAACATTTAATTTAAATAGACCCTCATCTGCATACCCTTTCCCAACAAAAGTACCACCCTTAGACATTACAACTTGACCACTCTCAAATACAATTTTAAATCCCTTTTTGACCAAAATAGATCCAGACACTAGATTTTTCCTTATATCAGGTACATAAAGGACATCCTTCAAACTAAGGATATTTCCAGAAGTAAATCTAAGTGTCACAGTTCCTTTCCCCTCGATTTTGGAGGAAGAAGCATTTCCCATGAACAGACATTCTCCATCACTATTAGGAGTGAATGAAGAAAATGCACCTCTCGTGCAGCAAAGAAATGTGTTTGGTAGCTCCGTAATCTACCCACCGATCGTCATGTTGCTCACTAGATTAACTTCTGTCACCATAGCAGAAAAATTCCCATCTTCTACTATATGTGCCTGATGCTTCACAGTTTTTCCTTTCCTATTTCGACAATCCTTTGCAAAGTGACCTGGTTTACCACAAACAAAACAATCACCAACAGTTTTATTTTTAAATTGAGGCTTAGACCGATTGTTCTTTCCTATGAATGGTTTCCCCTTGAATCTGCCTTTAAAATTCTGACTTTTAGTATAATTTCCAACAGCTCTTTTACTATCAGAACCTCCTTCAATAAGATTGGCCTTTGTACCCAAATCTGGTCTCTCCCTACGTTCTGCCATTCTATTGTCCTCCTCAATCCTAATTCTGATAATCAAATCCTCTAATGACATTTCTTTTCTTTTATGCTTCAAACTGTTTTTATACTCTTTCCAAGTAGGTGGTAGTTTTTCAATTATAGCAGACACTTGAAAACCTTCACATATTTTATATCCCTCAGCAATAATTTCGTGAATTATAATCTGTAATTCTTCAACTTGACTTACCACCGTTCTAATATCATCCATTTTAAAATCTAAAAATTTTCCCACAACAAATTTCTTAGTTCCAGCATCTTCAGTAGCATATTTCTTTTCTAATGACTTCCATAATTCTTTAGCAGATTTACACGACCGCAGAACATCATATAAATCCAACGTCAAGCAATTCGTAATATAATTTCTGCACATATAATCATTACGTTCCCAATTAGCTAAATCTGATGTTTCCTTATCAGTAGGCTCATCAGCAATAGCATCTACAACTTTAAGAGTTGTCAAATAAAATCGCAATTTCATTTGCCATCTCTTAAAATTCTTTCCATCAAATAATTCAGGCTTTTCAGAATACTTAGGAACAGATATATCTACTGCAGCCATTAAAAACGAATTTCGCTTTAGATTGTTGGATAAAATAATGGTATAGTGCATAAAAAACTTATCTATAGATCAATAGATCGAGTCTCGTGACAGCACGATGTCCTAAAGCGAAATTGCCCGTCGATAATCTGCTGCGACCTCCGTGGACAATCACCTCCAGGATACAACGATCAAATAAACCAATTATGCAAAGAATCATAAAAGGTTTTCAGAACTCTCAAGTGTACTCCAGAAAATAAAAGACAATTTGAGTATAATATTTTACTATATATATGAAGAGACAATTTCGTTTTTGTTGTATTTTTCTAATACCCAAAAGTGTGTTTATATAGGCATGAAGAGATGTAACTTCTTCCACCATGATCTAGCATTAAGTTGCAGATGTAATGGCCTATGGTAATGGATATTAAACTGGCGATTAAAAATGTCATATTTTACTGGCTAGTTGACCCATTAAATAATTCCGAAAATAATTAAAAAATAATAAGTATTTTATTAGAATCAATAAAGCCCAAGAGCCCAAGGCCCCAAGGCCCAATCAAAGACTTTTTAATATAATGCGTGAGGCGTGGCTCGAACCCCTGACCTCCCACACAAATTCCACACTTTTCACAGTTGGGCACTTTATCTTAATTAATTATTTCTTTCACATATTATATTTATAGTATAAATATATAACAATCCCCCACATGAAAGAAATAAGATAAATAAAAATATTATTCTGGAGTACGGTAGAAATCACGCAGGCTTAGGTGTCTATCGACTTGAACCTCAGCTTTGTATATTCTATCGAGCTTGCTAACTGTAGAGCGAACTATGTCTTGAACTCCACAATTATGATTTGCAAACTGAGACAATAAAACACACACATGATTTCTAAAACAATCATCGAGTTCTCGCGGTTGTGTTCATTTCGGCCGTGAACTTTCCCGGTTTCTTTGAGTGCTCTAGAGAATTAGCCTCAATTCTCATAGGAAGCGGCCCCACTTCCACACTCAAATAGGTGCTTCTATCAAGGATGCACTGTATTTAAACACCCCACTGAATATCAGCTATAGAAAGCATTAAGAGCATTTGCTCATCCTCTAATCAATACAGTTGGTACTACTCATCATAGGGAGGGGTTTGAAATAAATTCAATGTAGTACCCCCACAGATCACTCCAATAACTTTGTTATCCCATTGAACCTTATCCATGGGATCTCCAATCGCAAGGTTGGGTTTCCATTATAGGTGATCTAATTTATAATAGGCTTTAGCCCCATCCCCCTCGATGTTTTCTGAACTAGCTCTCTAGCTAATCCTTTTGTTAATGGGTCAGCAATATTATCACTTGACTTCACATAGTCAATAGCTATAACCCCATCCTTAAGCAGCTGACGCACAGTATTGTGCCTCCTACGAATATGTCTAGACTTTCCATTGTAGGATGAATTTTGAGCTCTTAAAATAGCTGCTTGACTGTCACAATGGACATAGATAGCTGGAAGTGGTTTGGACCACAAAGGAACATCCATAAGAAAATTCCTTAACCATTCAGCCTCTTCACCTGCCTTATCTAATGCTATGAACTCTGATTCCATAGTAGATCTCGCAATGCAGGTTTGCTTAGTGGATTTCCAAGATACGGCACCACCCGCTAATGTAAAAACATAGCCACTTGTAGATTTAGTTTCATTGGTATCTGAAATCCAATTAGCATCACAATATCCCTCAAGTACGACGGGATATTTTGTATAATGTATTCCCCAGTCTATAGTGTATCTCAAATACCTCAGGACTCGAATGAGAGCATCCCAATGTTCACTATTAGGATTACTAGTATACCTGCTAAGTCTACCGACGGCATATGCTATATCAGGTCTGGTACAGTTCATGAGATACATGAGACTGCCGATCACCCTAGCATATTCTAAAGCAGAAACACTAGGACCTGAATGTTTTCTCAAAAGAAGACTTGCATCATAAGGTGTTTTAGCGGGAATACAATTATATTGTTTAAACTTCTTAAGCACTTTTTCTACATAATGTGATTGTGTTAAAATAATCCCTTCGGAATGTGTTACTATTTTAATCCCTAGAATAACATCATCACCACCCAAATCTTTCATTTCGAAGTGCTTTTTCTAAACTCGTTTAGTCTTATTAATCACATCTAAACTAGTTCCCATTATTAGCATATCATCCACATATAAGCAAATTATGACACCACTATCCCCCACAAATTTGCTATATATGCATTTATCCGCTTCATTTATCACATAACCATTAGATGTCAAAGTCAGTATCAAATTTCTCATGCCATTGCTTAGGGGCTTGTTTAAGGCCATAAAGAGATTTTTTAAGTCTACACACTTTATCATCAAGGCCTTTTACCACAAATCTCTCGGGTTGATCCATATAAATCTCTTCTTCTAAATCTCCATATAGAAAAGCAGTCTTGACATCCATTTGATGTATAATAAGATTATACAATGAAGCAATTGCAACTAACATCCTAATAGAGGTAATTCTAGTAACAGGTGAATATGTATCAAAGAAGTCAACTCCTTCCTTTTGTTTATAGCCTTTAGCTACAAGTCTTGCTTTAAATTTATCAATTGAACCATCTGGTTTCAATTTTTTCTTAAAAATCCATCTACACCCAATGGTTTTACATCCTCTAGGCAAGTCTACTAATTCCCAAGTGTTATTAGACATAATGGAATCATATTCACTATTTATAGCTTCCTTCCAAAATATAGAATCTGGTGAAGATATAGCTTCATCAAATGTAATAGGATCATCCTCTACTAAATATGTTAGAAAGTCGGGACCAAAAGAAGTAGCAGTCCTAGGTCTTTTGCTTCTCCTAACTTCGACTTCTTCTAATTCAATAGGCTCTTCTCTAACACTAGGAGGAACACTAAGAGAACTACTTGGTCTTGCGGATTTTTCTTTAAAAGGGAATCTATTTTCAAAAAATTCTGCATCTCTAGTTTCAAAAATTGTGTTCTTTTCAATCAAAATATTTTTAGAGTCAATTACTAAAAATCTGTAGGCATTACTATGAAAAGCATAACCTATGAATACACAATCAACAGTTTTTGGACCAAGTTTAGTTCTCTTAGGTGCTGGAATAGATGCCTTAGCTAAACACCCCCACACTTTAAGATATTTATATGAAGGTATTCTACCTTTCCACAATTCATAAGGGGATTTATCATTTTTCTTACTGGGAATTCTGTTAAGAATATAACATGCAGTAAGAAGTGCTTCTCCCCACAAGTTAAAAGGTAATCCAGAAGAGTTTAGCATTGAACTGACCATATCCTTTAGAGTTCTATTTTTCCTTTCAGCTACACCATTAGATTGGGGAGAATATGGTGGAGTAGTCTCATGAATAATACCATTATCAACACAAAATTTATCAAGCTCACCTGAATATTCTCCTCCCCTATCAGATCTTAAAATTTTAATGGTTTTATCTAACTGATTTTCTACTTCAGTTTTATATGAAACAAATTTTGAATAACTTTCATCCTTACTCTTGAGAAGATAAATGTAACAATAACGGGAGTAATCGTCAATGAAAGTTAAAAAATATTTATTTCCACCACGGGTAACATATCCTTTTAAATCACATAAATCAGAATGTATTAAACTTAAAACTGAAGTAGTTCTATCAACATGTGAGAATGGTTTTCTAGCATACTTAGATTCAATACACGTTTCACATTTTGAGTTTGGGAACTTATCCGTTTTAGGAATGTTTCCCAATCTCATTAATTTTTTAATAGAATTCATGTTCAAGTGTCCAAGTCTAGCATGCCATAAATCATAAGAATCCAGCAAGTAAACAGAAGAAGTAGAAGCTTTATTATTGATCACATAAACATTTAATTTAAATAGACCCTCATCTGCATACCCTTTCCCAACAAAAGTACCACCCTTAGACATTACAACTTGACCACTCTCAAATACAATTTTAAATCCCTTTTTGACCAAAATAGATCCAGACACTAGATTTTTCCTTATATCAGGTACATAAAGGACATCCTTCAAACTAAGGATATTTCCAGAAGTAAATCTAAGTGTCACAGTTCCTTTCCCCTCGATTTTGGAGGAAGAAGCATTTCCCATGAACAGACATTCTCCATCACTATTAGGAGTGAATGAAGAAAATGCACCTCTCGTGCAGCAAATGTGTTTGGTAGCTCCAGAATCTACCCACCAGTCTGTCATGTTGCTCACTAGATTAACTTCTGTCACCATAGCAGAAAAATTCCCATCTTCTACTATATGTGCCTGATGCTTCACAGTTTTTCCTTTCCTATTTCGACAATCCTTTGCAAAGTGACCTGGTTTACCACAAACAAAACAATCACCAACAGTTTTATTTTTAAATTGAGGCTTAGACCGATTGTTCTTTCCTATGAATGGTTTCCCCTTGAATCTGCCTTTAAAATTCTGACTTTTAGTATAATTTCCAACAGCTCTTTTACTATCAGAACCTCCTTCAATAAGATTGGCCTTTGTACCCAAATCTGGTCTCTCCCTACGTTCTGCCATTCTATTGTCCTCCTCAATCCTAATTCTGATAATCAAATCCTCTAATGACATTTCTTTTCTTTTATGCTTCAAACTGTTTTTATACTCTTTCCAAGTAGGTGGTAGTTTTTCAATTATAGCAGACACTTGAAAACCTTCACATATTTTATATCCCTCAAAGAATAATTTCGTGAATTATAATCTGTAATTCTTCAACTTGACTTACCACCGTTCTAATATCATCCATTTTAAAATCTAAAAATTTTCCCACAACAAATTTCTTAGTTCCAGCATCTTCAGTAGCATATTTCTTTTCTAATGACTTCCATAATTCTTTAGCAGATTTACACGACCAATAAACATCATATAAATCCAACGTCAAGCAATTCGTAATATAATTTCTCGCACATATAATCATTACGTTCCCAATTAGCTAAATCGATGTTTCCTTATCGCAGGCTCATCGGCAATTGCGTAAACAGGTTTATCGGATTCAATAGCATCTACAACTTTAAGAGTTGTCAAATAAAATCGCAATTTCATTTGCCATCTCTTAAAATTCTTTCCATCAAATAATTCGGGCTTTTCGTAATACTTAGGAACAAGATATATCCATCGCAGCCATTAAAAACTAATTTCGCTTTAGATTGTTGGATAAAATAATGGTAAAGTGCGTAAAAAACTTATCAATAGATCAATAGATCGAGTCTCGTGACAAAGACGATGTCCTAAAGCTGAAATTGCCCGTCGATAATCACGCGACCTCCGTGGACAATCACCTCCAGGATACAACGATCAAATAAACCAATTATGCAAAGAATCATAAAAGGTTTTCGTAACTCTCAAGTGTACTCGGAAAATAAAAGACAATTTGAGTATAATATTTTACTATATATATGAAGAGACAATTTCGTTTTTGTTGTATTTTTCTAATACCCAAAAGTGTGTTTATATAGGCATGAAGAGATGTAACTTCTTCCACCATGATCTAGCATTAAGTTGCAGATGTAATGGCCTATGGTAATGGATATTAAAACTGGGCAGTTAAAACTGTCATATTTTACTGGCTAGTTGACCCATTAAATAATTCCGAAAATAATTAAAAAATAATAAGTATTTTATTAGAATCAATAAAGCCCAAGAGCCCAAGGCCCCAAGGCCCAATCAAAGACTTTTTAATATAATGCGTGAGGCGTGGCTCGAACCCCTGACCTCCCACACAAATTCCACACTTTTCACCAGTTGGGCACTTTATCTTAATTAATTATTTCTTTCACATATTATATTTATAGTATAAATATATAACAATCCCCCACATGAAAGAAATAAGATAAATAAAAATATTATTCTGGAGTACGGTAGAAATCACGCAGGCTTAGGTGTCTATCGACTTGAACCTCAGCTTTGTATATTCTATCGAGCTTGCTAACTGTAGAGCGAACTATGTCTTGAACTCCACAATTATGATTTGCAAACTGAGACAATAAAACACACACATGATTTCTAAAACAATCATCGAGTTCTCGCGGTTGTGTTCATTTCGGCCGTGAACTTTCCCGGTTTCTTTGAGTGCTCTAGAGAATTAGCCTCAATTCTCATAAGAAGCGGCCCCACTTCCACACTCAAATAGGTGCTTCTATCAAGGATGCACTGTATTTAAACACCCCACTGAATATCAGCTATAGAAAGCATTAAGAGCATTTGCTCATCCTCTAATCAATACAATTGGTACTACTCATCATAGGGAGGGGTTTGAAATAAATTCAATGTAGTACCCCCACAGATCACTCCAATAACTTTGTTATCCCATTGAACCTTATCCATGGGATCTCCAATCGCAAGGTTGGGTTTCCATTATAGGTGATCTAATTTATAATAGGCTTTAGCCCCATCCCCCTCGATGTTTTCTGAACTAGCTCTCTAGCTAATCCTTTTGTTAATGGGTCAGCAATATTATCACTTGACTTCACATAGTCAATAGCTATAACCCCATCCTTAAGCAGCTGACGCACAGTATTGTGCCTCCTACGAATATGTCTAGACTTTCCATTGTAGGATGAATTTTGAGCTCTTGCAATAGTCGCTTGATCGTCACAATGGACATAGATAATGGAAGTGGTTTGGACCACAAAGGAACATCCATAAGAAAATTCCTTAACCATTCGAGCCTCTTCACCGCCTTATCTAATGCTATGAACTACGATTCCATAGTAGATCTCGCAATGCGAGTTTGCTTAGTGGATTTCAAGATACGGCACCACCCGCTAATGTAAAAACATAGCCACTTGTAGATTTAGTTTCATTGGTATCTCGAAATCCAATTAGCATCACAATATCCCTCAAGTACAGGATATTTTGTATAATGTATTCCCCAGTCTATAGTGTATCTCAAATACCTCAGGACTCGAATGAGAGCATCCCAATGTTCACTATTAGGATTACTAGTATACCTGCTAAGTCTACCGACGGCATATGCTATATCAGTCCGGTACAGTTCATGAGATACATGAGATCGCTCGATCACCCTAGCATATTCTAAAGCATAAACAATATGAACTGAATGTTTTCTAAAAAGAAGACTTGCATCATAAGTTGTTTTAGAGGTAATACAATTATAATGTTTAAACTTCTTAATCACTTTTTCTACATAATGTGATTGTGTTAAAATAATCCCTTCGGAATGTGTTACTATTTTAATCCCTAGAATAACATCAAGAACACCCAAATCTTTCATTTCGAAGTGCTTTTTCGTAAAGCTGTTTAGTCTTATTAATCACATCTAAACTAGTTCCCATTATTAGCATATCATCCACATATAAGCAAATTCATGACACCACTATCCCCCACAAATTTGCTATATATGCATTTATCTCGCTTCATTTATCACATAACCATTAGATGTCAAAGCTGTATCAAATTTCTCATGCCATTGCTTAGGGGCTTGTTTAAGGCCATAAAGAGATTTTTTAAGTCTACACACTTTATCATCAAGGCCTTTTACCACAAATCCCTCAGGTTGATCCATATAAATCTCTTCTTCTAAATCTCCATATAGAAAAGCAGTCTTGACATCCATTTGATGTATAATAAGATTATACAATGAAGCAATTGCAACTAACATCCTAATAGAGGTAATTCTAGTAACAGGTGAATATGTATCAAAGAAGTCAACTCCTTCCTTTTGTTTATAGCCTTTAGCTACAAGTCTTGCTTTAAATTTATCAATTGAACCATCAGGTTTCAATTTTTTCTTAAAAATCCATCTACACCCAATGGTTTTACATCCTCTAGGCAAGTCTACTAATTCCCAAGTGTTATTAGACATAATGGAATCATATTCACTATTTATAGCTTCCTTCCAAAATATAGAATCTGGTGAAGATATAGCTTCATCAAATGTAATAGGATCATCCTCTACTAAATATGTTAGAAAGTCAGGACCAAAAGAAGTAGCAGTCCTAGGTCTTTTGCTTCTCCTAACTTCAGCTTCTTCTAATTCAATAGGCTCTTCTCTAACACTAGGAGGAACACTAAGAGAACTACTTGGTCTTACAGATTTTTCTTTAAAAGGGAATCTATTTTCAAAAAATTCTGCATCTCTAGTTTCAAAAATTGTGTTCTTTTCAATCAAAATATTTTTAGAGTCAATTACTAAAAATCTGTAGGCATTACTATGAAAAGCATAACCTATGAATACACAATCAACAGTTTTTGGACCAAGTTTAGTTCTCTTAGGTGCTGGAATAGATGCCTTAGCTAAACACCCCCACACTTTAAGATATTTATATGAAGGTATTCTACCTTTCCACAATTCATAAGGGGATTTATCATTTTTCTTACTGGGAATTCTCGTTAAGAATATAACATGCAGTAAGAAGTGCTTCTCCCCACAAGTTAAAAGGTAATCCAGAAGAGTTTAGCATTGAACTGACCATATCCTTTAGAGTTCTATTTTTCCTTTCAGCTACACCATTAGATTGGGGAGAATATGGTGGAGTAGTCTCATGAATAATACCATTATCAGCACAAAATTTATCAAGCTCACCTGAATATTCTCCTCCCCTATCAGATCTTAAAATTTTAATGGTTTTATCTAACTGATTTTCTACTTCAGTTTTATATGAAACAAATTTTGAATAACTTTCATCCTTACTCTTGAGAAGATAAATGTAACAATAACGGGAGTAATCGTCAATGAAAGTTAAAAAATATTTATTTCCACCACGGGTAACATATCCTTTTAAATCACATAAATCAGAATGTATTAAACTTAAAACTGAAGTAGTTCTATCAACATGTGAGAATGGTTTTCTAGCATACTTAGATTCAATACACGTTTCACATTTTGAGTTTGGGAACTTATCAGTTTTAGGAATGTTTCCCAATCTCATTAATTTTTTAATAGAATTCATGTTCAAGTGTCCAAGTCTAGCATGCCATAAATCATAAGAATCCAGCAAGTAAACAGAAGAAGTAGAAGCTTTATTATTGATCACAGAAACATTTAATTTAAATAGACCCTCATCTGCATACCCTTTCCCAACAAAAGTACCACCCTTAGACATTACAACTTGACCACTCTCAAATACAATTTTAAATCCCTTTTTGACCAAAATAGATCCCGACACTAGATTTTTCCTTATATCTTGTACATAAAGGACATCCTTCAAACTAAGGATATTTCCAGAAGTAAATCTAAGTGTCACAGTTCCTTTCCCCTCGATTTTGGAGGAAGAAGCATTTCCCATGAACAGACATTCTCCATCACTATTAGGAGTGAATGAAGAAAATGCACCTCTCGTGCAGCAAATGTGTTTGGTAGCTCCAGAATCTACCCACCAGTCTGTCATGTTGCTCACTAGATTAACTTCTGTCACCATAGCAGAAAAATTCCCATCTTCTACTATATGTGCCTGATGCTTCACAGTTTTTCCTTTCCTATTTCGACAATCCTTTGCAAAGTGACCTGGTTTACCACAAACAAAACAATCACCAATAGTTTTATTTTTAAATTGAGGCTTAGACCGATTGTTCTTTCCTATGAATGGTTTCCCCTTGAATCTGCCTTTAAAATTCTGACTTTTAGTATAATTTCCAACAGCTCTTTTACTATCAGAACCTCCTTCAATAAGATTGGCCTTTGTACCCAAATCTGGTCTCTCCTACGTTACGCCATTCTATTGTCCTCCTCAATCCTAATTACGATAATCAAATCCTCTAATGACATTTCTTTTCTTTTATGCTTCAAACCTGTTTTTATACTCTTTCCAAGTAGGTGGTAGTTTTTCAAGTATAGCAGACACTTGAAAACCTTCACATATTTTATATCCCTCAAAGAATAATTTCGTGAATTATAATCTGTAATTCTTCAACTTGACTTACCACCGTTCTAATATCATCCATTTTAAAATCTAAAAATTTTCCCACAACAAATTTCTTAGTTCCAAAGCATCTTGATAGCATATTTCTTTTCTAATGACTTCCATAATTCTTTAGCTTGATTTACACGACCAAGAAACATCATATAAATCCAACGTCGAAGCAATTCGAATATAATTTCTGCACATATAATCATTACGTTCCCAATTAGCTAAATCGATGTTTCCTTATCAGTAGGCTCATCAGCAATTGCAGAAACAGGTTTATCAGATTCAATAGCATCTACAACTTTAAGAGTTGTCAAATAAAATCGCAACTTCATTTGCCATCTCTTAAAATTCTTTCCATCAAATAATTAAAGCTTTTCGTAATACTTAGGAACAGATATATCTCTGCGGCCATTAAAAACGAATTTCGCTTTAGATTGTTGGATAAAATAATGGTAAAAGTGCAGAAAAAACTTATCAATAGATCATTAGATCGAGTCTCGTGACAGCACGATGTCCTAAAGCGAAATTGCCCGTCGATAACTGCTGCGACCTCCGTGGACAATCACCTCCAGGATACAACGATCAAATAAACCAATTATGCAGCAATCATAAAAGGTTTTCAGAACTCTCAAGTGTACTCCAGAAAATAAAAGACAATTTGAGTATAATATTTTACTGTATATATGAAGAGACAATTTCGTTTTTTGTTGTATTTTTCTAATACCCAAAAGTGTGTTTATATAGGCATGAAGAGATGTAACTTCTTCCACCATGATCTAGCATTAAGTTGCAGATGTAATGGCCTATGGTAATGGATATTAAAACTGGGCAGTTAAAACTGTCATATTTTACTGGCTAGTTGACCCATTAAATAATTCCGAAAATAATTAAAAAATAATAAGTATTTTATTAGAATCAATAAAGCCCAAGAGCCCAAGGCCCCAAGGCCCAATCAAAGACTTTTTAATATAATGCGTGAGGCGTGGCTCGAACCCCTGACCTCCCACACAAATTCCACACTTTTCACCAGTTGGGCACTTTATCTTAATTAATTATTTCTTTCACATATTATATTTATAGTATAAATATATAACAATCCCCCACATGAAAGAAATAAGATAAATAAAAATATTATTCTGGAGTACGGTAGAAATCACGCAGGCTTAGGTGTCTATCGACTTGAACCTCAGCTTTGTATATTCTATCGAGCTTGCTAACTGTAGAGTGAACTATGTCTTGAACTCCACAATTATGATTTGCAAACTGAGACAATAAAACACACACATGATTTCTAAAACAATCATCGAGTTCTCGCGGTTGTGTTCATTTCGGCCGTGAACTTTCCCGGTTTCTTTGAGTGCTCTAGAGAATTAGCCTCAATTCTCATAGGAAGCGGCCCCACTTCCACACTCAAATAGGTGCTTCTATCAAGGATGCAATCGTATTTAAACACCCCACCGAATATCGCCTATAGAAAGCATTAAGAGCATTTGCTCATCCTCTAATCAATACAGCTTGGTACTACTCATCATAGGGAGGGGTTTGAAATAAATTCAATGTAGTACCCCTACGTATCACTCCAATAACTTTGTTATCCCATTGAACCTTATCCATGGGATCTCCAATCGCATGAGTTGGGTTTCCATTATAGGTGATCTAATTTATAATAGGCTTTAGCCCCATCCCCCTCGATGTTTTCTGAACTAGCTCTCTAGCTAATCCTTTTGTTAATGGGTCAGCAATATTATCACTTGACTTCACATAGTCAATAGCTATAACCCCATCCTTAAGCAGCTGACGCACAGTATTGTGCCTCCTACGAATATGTCTAGACTTTCCATTGTAGGATGAATTTGGAGATCTTGCAATAGCCGCTTGATCGTCACAATGGACATAGATGAAGCCGGAAGTGGTTTGGACCACAAAGGAACATCCATAAGAAAATTCCTTAACCATTCGGCCTCTTCACCTCGCCTTATCTAATGCTATGAACTACGATTCCATAGTAGATCTCGCAATGCAGTTTGCTTAGTGGATTTCCAAGATACGGCACCACCCGCTAATGTAAAAACATAGCCACTTGTAGATTTAGTTTCATTGGTATCTCGAAATCCAATTAGCATCACAATATCCCTCAAGTACAGGATATTTTGTATAATGTATTCCCCGAGTCTATAGTGTATCTCAAATACCTCGGGACTCGAATGAAAGAGCATCCCAATGTTCACTATTAGGATTACTAGTATACTCCTGCTAAGTCTACCGACTCGCATATGCTATATCGGAGTGCAGTGGGTTCATGAGATACATGAGACTGCCGATCACCCTAGCATATTCTAAAGCAGAAACACTAGGACCTGAATGTTTTCTCAAAAGAAGACTTGCATCATAAGGTGTTTTAGCGGGAATACAATTATATTGTTTAAACTTCTTAAGCACTTTTTCTACATAATGTGATTGTGTTAAAATAATCCCTTCGGAATGTGTTACTATTTTAATCCCTAGAATAACATCAGCAACACCCAAATCTTTCATTTCGAAGTGCTTTTTCAGAAACTGTTTAGTCTTATTAATCACATCTAAACTAGTTCCCATTATTAGCATATCATCCACATATAAGCAAATTATGACACCACTATCCCCCACAAATTTGCTATATATGCATTTATCTGCTTCATTTATCACATAACCATTAGATGTCAAAGCTGTATCAAATTTCTCATGCCATTGCTTAGGGGCTTGTTTAAGGCCATAAAGAGATTTTTTAAGTCTACACACTTTATCATCAAGTGCCTTTTACCACAAATCCCTCAAAGGTTGATCCATATAAATCTCTTCTTCTAAATCTCCATATAGAAAAGCAGTCTTGACATCCATTTGATGTATAATAAGATTATACAATGAAGCAATTGCAACTAACATCCTAATAGAGGTAATTCTAGTAACGGTGAATATGTATCAAAGAAGTCAACTCCTTCCTTTTGTTTATAGCCTTTAGCTACAAGTCTTGCTTTAAATTTATCAATTGAACCATCAAAGTTTCAATTTTTCTTAAAAATCCATCTACACCCAATGGTTTTACATCCTCTAGGCAAGTCTCACTAATTCCCAAGTGTTATTAGACATAATGGAATCATATTCACTATTTATAGCTTCCTTCCAAAATATAGAATCTGGTGAAGATATAGCTTCATCAAATGTAATAGGATCATCCTCTACTAAATATGTTAGAAAGTCAGGACCAAAAGAAGTAGCAGTCCTAGGTCTTTTGCTTCTCCTAACTTCAGCCTTCTTCTAATTCCATAGGCTCTTCTCTAACACTAGGAGGAACACTAAGAGAACTACTTGGTCTTACAGATTTTTCTTTAAAAGGGAATCTATTTTCAAAAAATTCTGCATCTCTAGTTTCAAAAACCGTGTTCTTTTCAATCAAAATATTTTAGAGTCAATTACTAAAAATCTGTAGGCATTACTATGAAAAGCATAACCTATGAATACACAATCAACAGCTTTTGGACCAAGTTTAGTTCTCTTAGGTCTGGAATAGATGCCTTAGCTAAACACCCCCACACTTTAAGATATTTATATGAAGGTATTCTACCTTTCCACAATTCATAAGGGGATTTATCATTTTTCTTACTTGGGAATTCATTAAGAATATAACATGCAGTAAGAAGTGCTTCTCCCCACAAGTTAAAAGGTAATCCAGAAGAGTTTAGCATTGAACTGACCATATCCTTTAGAGTTCTATTTTTCCTTTCAGCTACACCATTAGATTGGGGAGAATATGGTGGAGTAGTCTCATGAATAATACCATTATCAGCACAAAATTTATCAAGCTCACCTGAATATTCTCCTCCCCTATCGATCTTAAAATTTTAATGGTTTTATCTAACTGATTTTCTACTTCAATTTTATATGAAACAAATTTTGAATAACTTTCATCCTTACTCTTGAGAAGATAAATGTAACAATAACGGGAGTAATCGTCAATGAAAGTTAAAAAATATTTATTTCCACCACGGGTAACATATCCTTTTAAATCACATAAATCAGAATGTATTAAACTTAAAGCTCAAGTAGTTCTATCAACATGTGAGAATGGTTTTCTAGCATACTTAGATTCAATACACGTTTCACATTTTGAGTTTGGGAACTTATCCGTTTTAGGAATGTTTCCCAATCTCATTAATTTTTTAATAGAATTCATGTTCAAGTGTCCAAGTCTAGCATGCCATAAATCATAAGAATCCGACAAGTAAACAAGAAGTAGAAGCTTTATTATTGATCACATAAACATTTAATTTAAATAGACCCTCATCTGCATACCCTTTCCCAACAAAAGTACCACCCTTAGACATTACAACTTGACCACTCTCAAATACAATTTTAAATCCCTTTTTGACCAAAATAGATCCAGACACTAGATTTTTCCTTATATCAGGTACATAAAGGACATCCTTCAAACTAAGGATATTTCCAGAAGTAAATCTAAGTGTCACAGTTCCTTTCCCCTCGATTTTGGAGGAAGAAGCATTTCCCATGAACAGACATTCTCCATCACTATTAGGAGTGAATGAAGAAAATGCACCTCTCGTGCAGCAAATGTGTTTGGTAGCTCCAGAACCCCAAGGCCCAATCAAAGACTTTTTAATATAATGCGTGAGGCGTGGCTCGAACCCCTGACCTCCCACACAAATTCCACACTTTTCACCAGTTGGGCACTTTATCTTAATTAATTATTTCTTTCACATATTATATTTATAGTATAAATATATAACACTACCTTCATCTGATTAAGGATCAGTGGCATCAGGATCTGCATATGAAACTCTAACTTTTCATGGTTACAATCTTTCTCTAGCCGAAACCCTTTTCTTTTCTGATATTCTGTCTAGCTATTTGTACCCCGTATCAATACAATCTAGGTAACTAATCTTCATTGCAAGAACCAGGTAACTAATCTTTGTAGCCCTGAATTTGATTTTTACCTGGTTTGTTATTAATTTGTAGCTGCTAGCTAGTACCTCCAACTCCAAAAAAATAAATCGTTGACGAGTTAAAAGGATTTTTTAGGAACGCAATAGCGTACAATATACTTAATATTTTTCATATCTCTAAAAGTTTTCTCCAATTTCTTTTCCATGATGCACATGCAGCATTAAAATTTCTGAAGTTGTTTGCTAGATCTTCAGTCATGGGAAAAATATGGGAAAAAGAATTGCCATTTTCCACGTGCATTTCACGTGCTATGACCGTATTAAACCTTATAGGTCCACTCCTTTCAGGCAAGTAAAAAGTCAAGCATGGAATCAACGACAAACGCCCCAAAATATTGATAGTAAAGCTGAAAAAAGAAACATGAGAACTCAGTGCTGAAGAAAAACAACAATCACCTGCAATGGTTGCATTATCCCAGCCCTGCAGAAAGTTTCCAATTGCAGTAACAATGTGATATAGATAAAAACTGTCATCTCAGCACTATGTCATGCCTTAAGCGCACACTATTATAGTCCAACAACATTTTATGGGAGTTGTTTATTTTTGTTAACCTAAGACATTGGATTTCATTCCATTTTCTTTGAAGTTCTTTGCTTATGTTGTTGTTTGCCCAAACAACCAATACCACCCCGTTCATCTTTTTAACTAAGAATTAAACTTTCAATCCCTTGGAGAAACCTTACAATCAGAAAGAAATTAAAATCAATGAAACAAAGATAATAACATCTCAATCTCAATTACAAAACTCAATCAGTACAAGTTTTTATGGTTTGATATGATGCATCATTTGCATATACAAGAAAAACAAGTTTGGCAAAAAAGAAAAAGAAATAAAAACGAAGAGTGTATTTATGGAAACCAGAATTGGAGAAAGATGAACACCAATAAAGAAAAGAAGTTCATAAAATTCTCTAAACAAACAGGGCGATATAGAAATTGAAGTATAGATAGTCTTCATTTTTTTATTAAATTAGACAAACTCTCATCCCTGCCTGAAAAATTCCCAAAACAGGAAAAATAACGTTTGGGTTGGTAAATGCGAGGAACTGAATAGAGTCAGTTTGGATTTTCATATTTGTGATTTTGTTATTTTATTATATGAGTTACTAGTAGACAATATCCCTTCATGTAATCTTTTTTGTTAAGACAAGTTTACCTATATATTAAAATAAAATAAACAATAAAAATATAAAAATTAAGATGAGAAAATGACCTGCAAAAACTTGCTCTGGTAGTTCGAGTCCCTGGGAAAATATCACTACACAAAATCTTAGTGAGTGAGTAATTTGTGACCCTTCACAAACTTTTAGCTTTGCACGAAATGGTAAAATTAAATATCTAACATTTATATATAAAAAAGGATTGAGAAATAATAAATGAAAATAAAATAAAATAAAATATCTAACATTTATATATATGAAAAAAGGATCAGATAAGGTTGATGTGAAGTAGATGAGGAGATTCATTGAGCGGAGTAGGTATAAATGTAAACAAACAAAAGGAAAGGGGAGGAAAGTTCGAAAACCTTTGGTATGGGAAGAACCCTTCACAAACTTTTAGCTTTGCACAAAAAATGCACAAAATGGTAAAATTTAATATCTAACATTTATATATAAAAAAAGGATCCAGAAATAATAAATGAAAAAATAAAATAAAAAATCTAACATTTATATATAAAAAAGGATCAGATCGGGTAGATGCGAAGGAGATAAGGAGATTCATTGAGCAGAGTAATATAAACGTAAACAAACAGAAGGAAAGGGGAGGAAAGTT